>NW_004624743.1:31056912-31130270 GCF_000247695.1 Heterocephalus glaber
AGTCAAGATGTCTGCTGACCATCAGTACGTGACAGTAGACCACTAACCTTTGTCCCCATTTTTCTTGTAAAAACCTATACGTAATCCCCTTCAAGCCCCAATGAGCCTAGCCAATCAAAATTCTACACATCATACTTGCTAAATGTTAACCAATCATATGGCTGCTAATGAGTGAAGCTTGCTGTAATCTCAATAAAAACCCTGCTAATTTGGAACTCGGGGCTCTCAATCTTGATCCACTGTGTCGGTGACAATTGAGAGTCCCTGCTTAAGCTTGAATAAATGACCCTCGTGTGCTTCCATCGGAAACGGCCTCCTGGTAGTCTTTGGGACTTTGTAATCTGGGCACAACACCTGCTTCAACCACCCAGAGTGCTAGGATTACATGTGTGTTCCACCATGCTGGGCTCATAGGAACTATTTAATAACAGTTATGACATGGGCAGTGAAGGAAAACTCCAGGGAGCTACATAAGGAGCCTGTGGTAGGATGTGGACAAAGACTGTCACAAGCCTTCCCATCCCTGGATATGTACCCCTTTATGATGTGGCACCAAGAGGTGACTCTATGTGCCTGCCTTTGAAATGTGCACTCCATCTGTGACTCACTTCAACCAACAGAACACAGTGGGCATGAGTAGTGTGATTTTTGGACCTCAGCCTCGAGTCTGGCAGCTTTAACTCTCACCCTCTTTTTTTTTTTTTTTTTTTTGGTACCGGGGATCGAACTCTGGACCTTGTGCTTGCAAGGAGGGTGGCATAACTCTCACCCTCTTGCCAGCCTGAAGTCATCACTTGAGGAAGCCCCAAGTTAGCATCTTAGCTCTGCCACACATTCCATCTGTCCCAGCTGCTCCCCGAAGTTCTGGCTATGCAGGAGCAGCCAGCCCCCATTCAACACTGAACAGCAGAGGTAACCCCAGGTAAGGCTGAGCCCATCCAGAGTTGCAGAATCATCAGCAAATATCTGGTTGGGGTGGATTATTATGCATCAGTATATAAAAAACACAAGCTAGGTGTGGTGGTGCACAACTCAGCATTCTGGGAGGATAAAGCAGGAGCAGTGCAAGTTCAAACCCACCCTGGGCTCTGTAGTGACTTAGTGAGAAGTTGTCTCAAAATAAAAAGCTAGCTGGATATGGTGGCACATGCCTATAAGCCCAGGCTGAGGCAGGAGGATCACCACAAGCTTGAGGCTTCAGAGCTTGAGGCATAAGAGTGAATTCAAGGCCAGCCTGAACTACATAATGAGACCTTGTCTCAAAAATTTTTTAAAAGCCCCAGTAATGCACTATATATATATATACATATATATATATATATATAAAATAAATACTTTTATATGTACACACAGTTGTGATGGAAATAATACAAGGTCTTAACCTGGCTGAGGTTGGGGGAGTGGATCCAGGGAAGCTTGTATCGAAGGCATAGAGGAGAGAAACCACCCAAGCGTGCTTTATGTGAGCAATGAGGCTGTTTATTTCACTCAGGTTCGAGTGGGCTGAGTCCGAAGAGCCAGTCAGCCTGGAGTGAGGGGAGAACAAAGCTTTCAAGGGGAGGTGGCTGCCAGGAGTTGGTCCAGGGGAGGAGTTGCCACCTTGAGGAATTCAGGGAGCAGAGAGAGTGTGGTCGCACTTCTCGGGACAGGTGGGGAGGGTGTGGTCATGCTTCTCAGAAGGATTGGTGCAGATGTTATCAAATTCCCTGGAACAGAGGAGTTGGGACATGGTGCCTTGTCTTTGTTCTTCTTTGGGGTTTCCTGTTGTGTTTGCCAGGACCGGCCTCACTCATCGGGCATGACAAAGCTTCCTTAAAGAAGTGGGGTCCAAACTGAGACACAGAGGGCAAGGGCAAGGGCAAGTGGGCCTGGTAGAGCATGGGGACAAGCAAGCAGGCAGGCACAGAGACAGCAGCTGGAGCACAATGAGCTAAGAAAGAACTCAGTGTCGGCGGACTACACAGGGAATGGGCAGGACAAGATGATCTGCAGAGAGGTGAGCCTAGCATCGCAGGCAATGAGTGATGCGCAGAGGGGTTTGCTTTCTACCCAACAGCCCCTCCTCCAACCTAAGTATCCATCAATGCGTCGCATCACCCATGTCAGTTGTATCCACTATGCATATTGGAGGATTAAAAAGTTGAAAACACAGATGGACACTAACCTACCTCCCTATGCTTGGAAAGGGTTGAGTCAGTCTTGGAGGAAGAACGATAAGATGACAAGGCAGCCACCACAGCACAGAGAAAAATGTATTTTTAATAGCTGTGATGACCATCAAAGCTATTATGACCCTATCTCCACTGATCTAAGCTCATACTTAAATGGAAATTTACTTGAAAAGCCCTTTCTTTGCATAATAGAAAGGCGGCTCATCCAACTCCATCTCCCCAAGGTAATGGCCCCAGGGTGTAATGGGATGTTTCACAGCTCCACTGGAGAGGGCACAGCCCCTGTGGGTCAGCCTCGGGGACCCCAGCCCTCCACCTCTGCTTCTCATCTACGTGACTCAATAAAGTTACCGAAGTCTCACCTTCAAAGTCGCTTCCGAGAACTGTTGGGAGGGGAATTGATGGGGCTGATGTCACTGCGCGGCTCAGCCTCTTCCTCTGTCCAGGGAAGACGACCCCAGAGTAGCGGCCCTGCATGGGGCGCAGGCGAAGGAGCTGTAAGACCGAGGGCCTTACCAAACGCTCCGAGGAGCTGACTGCAGCGAAGAACACCCGGGAAGGAACACACCGGATAAGTTGGAAAGTAAAACAGACCTTTATTAGTCTGGCCAGACGGCACTCCCAAAGCAAAGTAGCTTAGAGAGGCAACTGGCTCAGAGTCCGAGGCTGTTTTTATAGGGGGTCACAGGAGAAGTTGGCAAGCAGAACTTACAGAAAAGAGAAAAAAATGTTGATGGTCAAAAGATGTTTGCAGATTGTCTTATAGATAGCTGTGTCCGGAACATCGGTTTTATCCGTTTCGGACAAACAAGGAGATGGGTAATTCACTTAGGAACTCTACGTTTGTTACAGATTTTATCTAGTGTCCCAAAACTAACAAGAATCTTTATCCATTAACTCACATTCAATCACAGTTGGGGCTAGGAGGTTTTATGATTACAGAGTTATGCAGTCCCACAGAGCCTCACCCACCTGGCTTCCTAGCCCAGGGCACCCATGAAACCCTGCACCAGGCAGCCACCACTTGCAAAGGCTGGGCCTGCTGCCGAGCTGACTGACGCGACCACACAGAGGGGTGTTAGCTTTTTTTATGTTTTAAATTTTGTTATTAGTCCATGTTTGAATACATTCATTGTGGGGAGTTGTTACATGTACATATTCCCGCTTAGTTCTTTTTATTTCCCCTTTCCTCCCTCCAATAGCTCTATGTCCCTTTGTCTCAATCCCTGTGTCCCTTTCCTACTGCAAAAAGCCTACTTCCTTATTTCCTATCATCTTCTATTTCATTCTTTAAATTATTTATACTTTGAGATTCTCAGATAAGTGAAACCATGTGATATTATAACCTGTGCCTGATTTATTTTGCTTAGCATTAGTTTCACAGTGTATCCATTTTCCCACAAAATACTTAAATTGATCCTTCTTTATGGGTAAATAGTATTCCATTGTGTACATATAACACATTTTCTTTATCTATTCATCTGCGGATGGACATGAAAGCCATTTTCAAGATTTAGCTATTGTGAGTTGTGCGCCATAAACATGGGTATTCATGTATCAGTATGATGCCTTTAACTCTTGGGGAAGATACTTAGATGAGCTATAGCTGGATCAGATGGAATTTCTATTTTTAGCTTTTTTTTTTTTGGTACCAGGGATCAAACTCGGTTCTTGCGCTTGCGCAGCAGGAGGCGAAACCACTGAGCTAAATCCCTGGCCCTATTTTTAGCTTTTTGAGGAATCCCCATACTGATTTCCAAAGTGGATGTACTAGTTTACAGGCCCACCAACAATGTAGAAGGGTTCCTTTTCCCCACAACGTTGCCAGCATTTGTTGTGTTTTGAGTTCATGACAGCCTTTCTTACTGGAGTATGATGGAAGCTCACTGTTTGGGGCATTTGCATTTTTTTAAGTGCAAAAATGAACATTTGCTTATAGGTAATATGCTATAAGAAATTACTAAAAAAAAAAAAAAAAAGAAAGAAATTACTCAGCCAGGCCCGGTGGCACACGCCTGTAATCCCAGCACTTGGGAGGCTGAGGCAGGAGGATCACCACAAGTGTGAGGCCAGCCTGGACTACATAGTGAGTTCAAGGGTAGCCTCAACTACATAGCAAGACCCTGTCTCAAAAGCAAAATTACTGGGCCAGGGATTTAGTCAGTGGTTCCGTTGCCTGCCTCAAAAGCACAAGGTCCTGAGTTCGATCCCCAGTACCAAAAAAAAAAAATTACTATTTATCAAAAAGCTGACAAATACCACAAGCATTACAAAACTGGGGGAGAGTCATAGGTTTATATTAATCCCCCCCTCTTTTTGCAGTAGTAAACATTGAATCCAGGACCTTCACATTGAGCTATACCCCCAGCCCTTTATTTTTTATTTTGTGACAGTGTCCCCCTAAATCACCTGGTTGCCCAGATTGGGCTTGAACTTGCAATCTTCCTGCTTCAGCCTCCCAGAGTTGAGATTACATGCTTGTGCTGCCATGCCTGGCAAGTCTGCAATTTAAAAAATCCTTTCATTTTATAAAGCCTCCCTTACAAGAACTTCTTTTTTTTTAACAATTTTTAAAAATTTTATTTATTTATTTATTTATTTATACTGGGGAACAAACTCGGGACCTTGAACCTTCGAAGCAGTTGGCAGAACAACTGAGCTAAATCCCCGGCCCTTCCTTTTATTTTTCTTCTTGTTTTTTGTTGAGATATAAGACAAATAGAATGTGAAAAGCATATTGATCTTAAATGTACACTTTAATGATTTCTTGTACCAATGCACACATTCATAAATCACCACCCAAATCAAGATATAGAACATTTCTGACAGGTGTTTACTCTTAATCCAGTTTTATTACCGGTATTACTATAGTTGTATTGATCAGCTTATCTGTTTTTGGAAAAAATATGTGTCACCTGAAATCTAAGAGAAAGGTTTGTTTGGTTCATGGTTTCAGAGGATTCAGTCCACGGTGGGCTGGCTCTGAGGCAGGAACATCATGATGGAAGGGCCTGGCAGAGTGAAGCTGCTCAGTTCATGGCAGCAGGGAAGCAGAGCAGGGGAATGGCAGAAGGGTCCAGGTACTAGACAGAGACTCCAAGGTCATGGCTCCATGACCTACCTAGACATACCCAGAAGTGTGCCTTACTAATCCCCCAGGTGGCTCCCAAGCCAATCAAATTGACTATTACACTTAACTGGCACATTTCTTTTTAGCATTTACTAGGAGATAGGGATGTGGGTGCTTTGTTGCTTGACTGAGTTCTCAGTGTTAGCCTATGTGCTTTATGTTTGTGATATCATGTGATTTTTATAACATAGTACTATTCTCTCCATTTTGTAGATGGAAAAACTGAGGCTTTGAGTCTTTATTTATTTAGAGATGGGGCCAAGTAGTTCCAGCTGGCCTTGAACTTACTATGTAGCCCAGGCTGGCCTCAAATTCATGGAGATCCTCCTCCCTCAGCTTCCTAAGTGCTGGGATTACAGGTGTACACCACCACACTTAGCTTGAGTCTTTAAATGGGGTGTAAAAGGTCAACCAACGAAGCAGGTGCTAGAGTAGCACTCAAATAGTGCCACCAGACTCTAAGGCTTTTGTACCCAACTATTGTCATAGCAACAGGAACTTATTGAGACCACTTCAAAGTAACGTTTTTGTCGTACCTATTTTGTTTTATTTTGCTTATCTCCTCAGGAATCTCTAGGCTCCTTTATTTATTTTTTTAAGGTAATAAGGACTGAACCCAGGGCCTTCACACTAACATACATCCCCCTTCCCTGTTTTTTGGTGGGTGTTTTTTGAGACAAGGTCTTTTTTTTATACCAGGGATCGAACTCAGGACATTGCACTTGTGAGGCCAGCGTGGTGCCACTGAGCTAAATCCTCAGCATGAGACAAGGTCTTGCTATGTAGTTCAGGCTGGTCTTGAACTCAACAGGTGGTCCAGGCTGACCTCAAACTCAAAGCAATTCTCCTGCTTCAGCCTTCTGAGTGCTGGGATTACAGATGTGCGCCACCATGCCTCGCCCTTATTTTTCATTTTGAGATAGGGTCTTGCTATTAGCCCAGGCAGGACTTGAACTTGTGATTCTCCTGCTTTAGCCTCCTGAGAGCTGAGATTATAGATATTAGCCACCATATCCAACTAAAACCTTGGTTTTTTTGTCTTGTTTCTTTGTAGTATTGGGTACTGAATCCAGGGCCTCACATATTACTAGGCAAGCATTGTACCACTGAGCTACATCCCTAGCTCTTTTAATTTTTATTTACTTATATATTTAAGCAGTGACACAGTTTATTTGAAAAAGTAAAAGTGAAGAGTGAAGGAGAAACTGTCTCTGCAGAGTGATCTTAGACTGAGTAAAAGGAGAAAAAGCAATAAAAGGACACCCTGGAGAAGGCAGGGTGAGCTACCATGAGGAAAGTCACAATAGCCAATTTTTATTATTTTCTTTTTTTTTGATACTGGGGATCGAACTCAGGTCCTTGCACTTGCAAGGCAGGTGGCAGAACCACTGAGCTAAATCCCCAGCCCAGCCATTTTTTATTTTGAGATAGGTTCTGAGTTGCCAGGCTGACCTCAAATTGGCAATCCTCCTGCCTCAGTCTCGGGAGTAGCTGAGATTACAAGTATATGCCAATGCGCCTGGCTAAAACCTTGTTATTTTAATCAGTACATTTTCATTTACATTAACCTTTTTTAGTAATTGCTAATGTTCCATACATATAGAAGAAGAAATGAGGCTCAGAGAAATTCAGCAACTACCTTACAATCAATCACACAGTACTCCTTTGCCCCATTGCTCTCCATTACCCAATCTCCTGCAACCCTGAGACTGCCCTCATGCAGCCTGTCATTTCCTCCCTCAGACTGGAGCCAGCTGGGGAAGTGTCAGGAGCTTCCCACTTACTCTGCTGGTCCCTAGCGTGTGCCTGGCTGCAGGCCGCCATAGGGGCGGTGCTTGCTAATTGAAACCAATCCCCAGTGACTGCCGAAGCCTCTCCTCAGCCCTGCCTGGGAAGGTCCCTTGGGCCCCAGGAAGTGTGATGACCTCTGATTGGGCCAAAGGCAATAGCCAGGGGTTGCCAGCATGCAGGCTGGGGAAGAGCTGATTCAATCCCATAATGGAATGTGACTCAGATAAGGCTTTATCAGCCCTTTGCAGGCTGTGGAACAAAAAGGCCAGCCTAGGGTCAGGAAGGGACACTTTCCCTGTCCTGGGGCTGCCCGAAGATACCAGAAGGCCTAGCCCACTGGGAGGTACAAAGGAAAGCAGGATTGAAGACAAGGGAGGGAGAGAAGGCCAGAGATATTCAAGCAGAGAAGACATGGAGGTCTAACAAGGCTTAGTAATAATAATAATAACAACAGTAACAGCTACTTATTAGTCACTTTACTAAGCATGTAAACACATTATCTCACAAAGTCCTCACAAAATGCCTATAGAGTGGGGCATGGTGGTATATGCCTGGAATCTCAGCACTTGGGAGACTAAGGCAGGAGGATCGAAGCTAGTTCAAGGCCAAACTGAGCTACATAGTTGAGTTTAAAACCAGCCTAAATGACATAGTGAGACCCTGTGCCCCCCAAAAATAAAATTAAAAAAAACAGTGCCTATAGAGTAGGTGCTACCATACTGGTTTTTGGTTTTTGGTTTTTGGTTTTTGGGCTAGATATTGAACCCTGGGCCTTCACACTGAGCTACATACCCAGCCCTTCTTTTTTATTTTGAAACAGGGTCTCTAAGTGACTAAATTGCCCAGACTGCACTTGAACTTGTGATCCTTCAGCCCCAGCTTCCCAGAGTACTGAGTTATCATCATTATTACAGAAAAGGAAAGCAGAGTCGGACAGGTAAGTTACCTGCCCAAGGTAACACAGTTGTTAAAGTGGGAGAACTGAGACTTATGCCTAAATCTGGTGAAACCAGTGCCCTCCAGCCTCCCCAAGATGCTGATCTCCTACACAACCATTTGCTCTCCCTCTGCTTCAACCCTGAATCTTTGTTTGCTGGGACCTCACATGCTTCCCTTCTTCCTGGATGAATTCCAGGAAGCTTTATGTAACCACAAGCTTCACCCTCCCCATCACCCCAAAAGGGAGGAAGTAAAGGCTAAAGCAATTGACCTAACCAATCAGGAGCAGAGGGGTGACCCCCCACCCCCAACCCCAGGGGCGACCACACCAACAGCAAAGTAGAGTCTGGCGCTCTGCCAACTGCTTTCTCTCCCACTCCCCTTCCTAGCCTGGTTTCAGCCTCTCTACTCTCACTTCTCTTTTTTTTCAGATAACTTTACTTTCCAGGATCCTACCTCACTAGTCTTGTCGATTCAAGAACATTTCTAAGTACCTACTGTTAGCTACAGACTGAGGATTCACTCTCCTGCCAGAGAGAACACGTTCAATGCAATATTAATAATAATAATTGCTGACACTTACTAAGCCTTTCTTATGCACCAATCCCTATTCTTTCATTCTGAGAATGAGCAAGAGCTTTTATGTCAGTTACAAAGAGACGAAACCAACTGGGTGTGATGGCTCATGCCTGTAACCCTAGTACTCTGCGAGGCTGATGTAGGAAGATCACAAGTTCCAACCCAGACAATTTAGCAAAACCCTGTTGTGGGTGGGGGGCGGGAATGAGGGGAGCTGAGAGAGGAGACTGGGAAAGCAAAGGCCCTGGGTTCAATCTCTAGTATAGAAAGAGAGAGAGAGAGAGAGAGAGAGAGAGAGAGAGAGAGGAAGGAAGGGAGGCTCAGATCAATAATATGCAATGGATACTTTTTTGTTTGTTTTGTCTCTTTTTCTTTCTTATCTTTTTTTTGAGTCAGGATCTTGTTATGTAGTTCAGGCTGGCCCTGAACTCCAGGCCATCCTCCTGCCTCAGCCACCCTAGTGCTAAGATCACAGGTGTCCACTACCATGCCCAGCTCTGTGCAGTTTCTTGGCCTTCACAGACATTATCCTATCCTCCCAGTTCTCTGGAGGCATTGAGTACTATGTGGATTAAGAACCCTCTCTCAGGGTGGGGAGGTAGCTCTATGGCAGAGCCTAGCATATACACAGCCCTGTTTGACCTCCAGTATTTAATAATAAAAAAAAAAGTAGAGAAAAGAAAAGCAAATTTGTTTTCTCAGCTCCCATCCTAACCAGTGCCCCCCCAACTATGCCTGTCAAAGCCCCTTTGCAGGCATTAGGATTTGGTATCCCCCAAGTTCAGAAAGCAAAGCACAGGGATCTGTGGTTCAGGGAGAAAACTACCTCTTTTACACTCAGCTTCTTTTCCATTAAGATCAACAGTTGCAATTCAATCAGGAGAAAATTCCC
Organism: Heterocephalus glaber; assembly: GCF_000247695.1. The sequence goes on from NW_004624743.1 coordinate 31,066,415, forward strand.
CTTGAGGCCCCGAGCAGACATCTTCACTCCAATCGGACCCTGAGTGCAGGTTTCAAAAGCCCCTCGCACTCTCCTCGGTGCCAGCCAGGTCTCTGGGACAGCCCAATTGATTTGGGAGCATTTGTTCAGATTTGATGTTCACTGCACATGTGTGTGCCGTGGCCGCCTGGCCAGCAGTCTGATCACCACAGCACAGCGGCCAGGCCAGTGCACTGCATGAATCTCCCATGGGATATGGAATATATTAGGGAATGAAAGAGCTGCTGCCTTCCGTTTTCCAGGATTGCCTTGCTGAGAAGACTGAAGGAGCTGAAAACTCCCCGCACTGAAAGGAGTCAGGGAAGGTACTGAACAGTTAGGCGTACAGATGTTTGGTGTCTGTTACCTCATTTCATCTCCAAACAACTCCACCAGGTAGATGCTAGTGCTGCAGCCTATGTCTATACGTGTAAACAACATTTTAAGTATGGAAAGTAGAATTTTTAAAACAACAAGCAGTTGTAACTAGGTTTTATCTTTAAAATGAATGTTGCTGGACAAGATGGCATATCCCTGTAATACCAGCACATAGGAGGCTGAGGCAGGAGGATCACCTTGAGTTCAAGGCCAGTCTGGGCTACAAGTGAAGCCTTCTCACAGAACAAAACAAAACAAAAATGAATCTCACAGAATTTACCTGGGAAGAGCTCCTGGGTAGGATGGTTACATAGTTATCATTCTCTTACTGCTTTGTCCCCTCATCTTCTGTGAGAAAACTTCTTTTTTGGAGATGGGATCTCACTATGTAGTTCAGGCTGGCCTTGAACTCACTATGTAGCCTAGGTTGGCCTTGAACTCATGGCAATCATGCTACCTCAGCCTCTCAAGTGCTGGGACTACAGGCATGTGCCACCACACCTAGCCTACTGTGAGAATTGTTTTTTTTTTTTGGTACTGGGGATCGAAATCGGGTCCTTACACTTGCACAGCAGGCGGCAAAACCACTGAGCTAAATCCCCGGCCCTATTGTGAGATTTAAGTGAGTGGACTTTTCCATCTAACAGGTCTGGATTCAAATCATGATTTTTAGAGTAGTTGGAAAAATAAACTTACTGAAGTGTTTCAAATGAAGATATTATTTATTTATTTATTTATTGAGACAGGGTCTCATTATGTAGTTTGGGCTGACCTTGAACTCACTATGTAGCCCAGGCTAACCTTGAACTTGCAATGATCCTCCTGCCTCAGCCTCACCTGAGTGCTCAAATGGGGAGAATTTAGAACAGAATTTAATACTGTGGCTACTTAGTTGATAGAAAAAGTGAAGCAACCAGACATTAGCAAGTCAGAAACCCATTCTCATCCCTGGGCTGGGAGGATCTGCTCATCTTCCCTCCTCTCACCCTGTGCCAGTGGCCCCCACCAGCCAAACCCTGCCCAAAGCCAAGTGGCAAGGGCAATCCTACCAAAACACAGCCTGCTGGGTCTGGGACAAGGTAGGGGGTAGCAGTGACTCCCCTGTGTCTTAGAGCCTCAGGAGGAAAGCAGCAGATGTGAGAGCAAACTGGACCCAGCTCCTGCTAGTGTCAAGTTCCACTATGAAATGATTTCTACCTTCTAGGGTTGCGGTTAGAATTAAACAATTATAAGCATAAAATGTTACACTGTCCCTGGTACTAAGCGTGGCGGCAGCTAAAGTTAATTTTCTGCCAGGTAGGCAAGCCAAGATTTAGATGAAATGATTTGTTCAAGGAAAGAGATGAGGGTGCTGAGACCCTGAGCATGTCACTGCATTTCTCTGAGCCTTGATTTCCTCTCCTCCCAAGAGGGGTCTGCAGAGGGAAGATGTTCACCCATCACCTGCTCACAGCCCTGGGTGCAGCTAAACAAGGCGACCCATGGGGTCCTTGCTGCTCTGCACTTTACAATCTGGTTGGGAAAAAGCCATGGAACAGAAAACACAGTGACACTGATAACTGCCAGGACTCAGGGTCTTTACCATGAGGTTGGATGACACGTGGTCTGGCCTGGTCTACGGAGGCTTTCCTGTGTGTGTGTGTGTGTGTGTGTGTGTGTGTTTAGACAAAGTCTTGCTATGTAGCCCAGGCTGGCTTTGAACTCAAGGTGACGCTCCTGTCTCAGCCTCCCAAGGGCTGGGATTACAGGCGTGTGCCATCACACCTCGCCAGGGCAGCTTCCCTGTGACTTCAGCAGGACTTGAAGCTTGGGGTCAGGGTGGCCTTGGTGAGGACAGGCGGACAGTGCGCTGGAGGAGGGCTCTGAGGTGCTGAACTGTCTAAACACTGGCCCGGGCGTGTTCCGCCCTCCTTGCTCCCGATCAGGACCCAAGCTGACCCTGAGGGCCTCTGCTCTCTTTCCCCACCCTCCTGGGCTCCTCGTTGGGCCACACCGCCCACTGCAGGCCCCTAGCCCTGGGCCGCCGCTGATCACCGCTAATGCGTATCGAATTTTTGTTGAATTTGGCCGCAGCCTAAGCGGAGTGCACAGCTGTGGTGCTGCCAGAGCCTCGTAATCCCCTTTGCATCGATCCCGCCGTTCAGTACACGGCCTCCCCCTAATTAACGCGCGGCTGCAGCAGGCGGCTCAGTGGGCACCTGGGGAGAGGACGCAGCTGCCACTGCCCTGCCCCCGCCCGGCCTGGGACGAGCTGAGTGCGCCTAGAAGGCCCATGCCTCCCACAGCAGCCCACGATGTTCACCGTTATCTGTGTTGTTCTTCACTGCGTGCTAACACTGGCCAAAGACAGATCTATTACAAAGACCCAGGAGGTAGATAGTGGAAATCGAGGCTGGGAAGGGAAAACGCAATGACCAGGGCAGCGCAGCAAGCTACTGGGGCTGCGGGCCTCCCACCCTCCTAACCGGGTTAGCCCTTGAGCTCTGGTGTGTACACTTCATATTCAAAGTGCTTAGCAGAGTACCTGGAAGATATTAGCATCCAATCAGTGCAGCAGGATTTTACTGAGCTCTAATTTAAGTTTCTTCTCCATTGCTGCTCCTTCCCTGGATACCCATTTCAGTCAAATGGTCACTTTTTGGTTTAGTGAAACAGGCCTTTGCTATGTAGCTGAGACTGGCCTCGAACTCAGTGATCCTTCTGCCCCAGCCTCCCAAGTGGTGGGATTACAGGCATGCCCCCGCCTGGCCAGGCTTTTGAGTGCTCACATTTTGTATTTCTTTGCTCAGCAGACAAAGCAGAGCAGCTGCCTGTGGTCTCTTGCCAAACAAAAACACAAGGGTCACAAACTGTGTACTTTGTATAATTTACAAAGTCAGTTTCCCTCTGTCTGTCTCTCAACGAGGGCAGGAGTTAACCTCAGTTGCATTTATAAGATAAAATACACATACTATCTCTACTTCTGTACAAGATGCATTTTCTAACCCCTGCTCTCTGCAAGTATGACCTACTAGGGTTTTGTGGAAACAATATTAATATGGGCAGGGTCTTTTCACATTCGTTAAGGTTGCTGAAATGATCCAACTTCCACTGTGTTACCTTGATTCTCTCTTCACTGGTTCTAGGCCTTTATTTTCAATCTGTTGCATTGTTTTTGTTTTTTAAGCGGTCACACTGTGTTGCCCAGGCTGAGCTTGAACTTCTGATCAAGTAGGTGGGATCACAGGCATGCACCACCACATCCAGCTTATTGTGTGCATTTTTGTTTTGTTTTGTTTTTCTTTTTCTTTCTCTTTTTTTGAGATGGAGTCTAGTTTTGTAGTGCAGGCTGGCCTTGACCACACTATGTAGCCCAGGTTGGCCTTAAACCCAGGGTGATCCTCCTTCCTGGGCCTCCTGAGAGCTGGGATTACAGGCATGCCCGGCTTATGTGCATTTTTATGTCACCTCAAATGTCTTTGGGATGAGGCCGAATATGGACAAATACATTAAAAATGAAACAGATGAAATCCTGTAATGAGTTCAAGGCCAGCCTGAATCACACAGTGAGATTCTGTCTTAAAACAACAACAACAAAAAATTAGCCCACTGTAATTTCTTTCAATGACCTGCTCTCACCCTTCAGAGTGTACTTCTTTTCATATTTTAATACCTTTAATAAATGTAAAACCTGGGGCCAGGGATTTAGCTCAGTGGTTCTGCCACTTGCCTCACAATCGTAAGGTCCTGAGTTCGATCCCCAGTACCAGAAAATAAATAAATAAATAAATGTAAAACCTCACTACCAAATATAAATTAATTAAAATAAATTTTTAAAATAAAGTGAATAACAATTCAGGTGTCCAGCCCATATTCATTAAATTGAATTGGTATTTGTAGGTGAGGGAACTAAGATTTGGAGATTGGGAGAGATTCATGGACCTTTTTTTTCGGTACCGGGGATCAAACTTGGGTCCTTGCGCTTGCAAGGCAGGCAGTGGAACCACTGAGCTAAATCCTCAGCCCATGGTGGACCTTTTTTTTGGAGACAGGGTCTGGCTATGCAGTCCAGGCTGTCCTTGAACTCATGGTGATCCTCTTGCCCCAGCCTCCGAAGTACAGATGTGTACCACCAAGCCTGGCTTCATTATATTTTTTACACTACAATATGCTTTCTTGAACAACTGGAGGTCTTCATTCCCTGAGACAGTGGGCAGTTATGTTCTGAAGAATGGAGTGTATTTGATCGAATAATTCATTTCTAGCTTCCTTCCCTCCAGATCTCCCTGTCTCCTCAAAATGGGGAGCCACTGGAGTCAGATGGCCTCTTTCAGGAGACAAGGGGGCTTTGTGGTAGGGGTATAAAGGGGCACAGGCAGAATCTGCCTGGGGCAAAGTTAGGAAATAAGTTAAGTGTCCTAAGTGCCAAGCTCACTGTCCTGGAGGGAGGTTGGTTTTGTTTGTTTGTTCATTTGGTTTTGATTTTTTGAGACAGTCTCGCTATGTAGTTCAGGCTGGACTTCAACTTACTATGTAGCCCAGACTGGCCTCAAACTCACTGTGATCCTCCTGCCTCAGCCTCCCGAGTGCTAGAATTATAGGCATGCACCACCACACCAGCTTTTAATTATGTTATTTTTGTTTTTGTTTTGCTTTTTTTATTTTAATTTTGAGGTTTGGGGTTTTTTTGGTTTGTCTTATTTATTTTTTGTTGTTGTTGGGAGAGGGGTGAGCTAGCCTCCTAATATCTGAATATCTGATCAGCTTGTCTCTCGAGCTGTCCTCCCTTCCTTCCTAAGAAACAGTTGCATTGTCTACCTCTGCCCTTTGAGGCTCTCTTTACCCTCTGACAGCCTCCATGTTGCCTACTCTGTGAAAGCTAAGTAATTACCTACTCCTCTTCAGGTATCTTGAGGCCCCTATAGCACATGCACTTTTTTCTTTTTTGAGACAAGGGCTTGCTAAATTGCATAGGCTGACCTCAAACTTCAGATCCTCCTGCCTCAGCCTCCCAAGTAGCTGAGATTACAGACCTGCATCACTGTGCCCTACAAACAAGCACTTTCACAGTAAACACAGAAACTGCTTTACATCCCCTTGCCAGTGATTGGCTTTGTGACCTTGGGCAGGTTTTAATCTCTAGACATTTGTTTTCCCTGTTGTAAAATGGGTTAATAGTGCCTGCCTTTACAGGACTTTATGGAAGTTTAAACTGAATTATTCATTTGAGATAAAGAAAAATATTAAATATATAAATATATTAAATATAAATATTTAATAAATATTAAATATATAATTTATAACAATATTAATGTATGTTAAATGTTTATTATATATAATATTTTATATATATATATGAAGTGGTACCTCAGTTCATGAACTTGATTCTTTCCATGATTCTGGTAGAAAACTAAGTTGGACGAGAACCAAATCAAATTCAGTGGTTAGGTTCAATGCTGACCTTTCTGGGTTCTCGTCCAATTCAGTTTGTGGCCAGAATCATGGAGAAGAATTAAGTTTGTGAACTTGTGTGTGTGTGTGCATGGGTATGTTTGAGACAGGGTCTCACTATCCAATTCAGGCTGGCCTTGAACCCACTGCATAGCCCAAGCTGGCCTTGAACTTGCTGCAGTAATTATCTTCCTTCACCCTCTTGAGTTCTGAGATTACAGGCCTGAGCCATCACATCCAGCAAGAGAATTGTGTGTGTGTATGTGTGTGTGTGTGTGTGTGTGCGCCTATGTGTGAGTGAGAGACAAAGATACTGGGAATCAAGCCAAGGGATGCTATCCCACTGAGCTATATCCCTCTTTCTTTTTTTTTGGTACCAGGGATTGAATTCGGATCCTTGCACTTGCGAGGCAGGTGATAGAACCACTGAGCTAAATCCCTGGCCCAATATCCCTCTTTCTGTTGAAACAGGATCTTGCTAAATTGTCCTGGTAAGGCTTAAACTTGTAGTCCTCTTGCTTTAGTTTCCCAAAGTGCTGGGATTACAACCATGTGCCTGGCTCATAACTTTTTTTCTTTTTAATTAAATTTAAAATTTTCTTCTTTTTTTGGTACCAGGGATTGAACTTGAGACCTTGCACTTGCAAGGCAGGTGCTGAAACCACTGAGCTAAATCCCCGGCCCTAATTTTTTATTTTTTTGAGACAGGATTTTGCTATGTAGTTCAGATTGGCCTTGAACTCACTATGTAGGTAAGGCTGGCCTCAAACTCAAAGCAATCCTCCTGCCTCAGCCTCCTGAGTGCTGGGATTATAGGCATGCACCTCCACGTGTGACATGTGCCAACCTGCTGCCTGCCCTACCTAATCCACAGTTGGTGTTCTGCAGAAACAAACCCAAAGCCAAGTAAGTCTGTGAAGACCTGGCAGCTAGGACCAATGCCCTCACACTTGAACTGACTGCTGGGGGCTGGAGGCTGGATGGTGACTGGGTTTGTTTGTGTGAGAGAGAGTGTGTGTGTGTGCGTAGTGCATTGAGGCACTCTTCTGTGGGGGATGGACTCTCCCATTCTGCTTGTCACCATTCCCAGCCCAGACACAGGCTCGATTCATCCCTTCGCCCACGAATACTGACCTCTGCCCCCAGAGATCACTGACAGGTTAAGGGACCATGGAGCTCCGCAGGGTGGGGAGCACCAAGCATGGCAGGCCAAGATTCTACACACAGTGTCCCAGGGCCCTCCTGCTCTGCAGGACCTGCCTTACATGCTCCTCATCCTGAGGTTGGCTGGGCCCTCATAAGTCCCCCGCCCTAGGCCATGGGGTGGGGAGATGAGTGGCAGGAAGACCCAAGGACCTCTGCTCACAGAGCTGCAGTCACAGCAGACTGCTTGTTGTCCCCCCACCATCCCTGACCTTTCCAGTCTCATTTGTCCCTCTGATCTCTGGGGTGCCCTTCCCCCACTTCTGCCTGATAAATCCCACTCATTGTCTAAGGCCTGGCCCAGATAGCTGCTTTTCCAAGAAAGCATTCCTGCAGCCCGAAAGAGTTGCCTCTGACCCTACACCCAGATCCTGCCCTCTACTGTAATTTAGGATGTGGGGGTCTAATCCCAACATTGGACAAAGTGCGGGCCAGAGATTACACCTGGAAGTCAGGTAGTTTGAGATTTAATCCCTGGATCACCCACTTGTTAGTCTAAAATTTTTTGTTTTGTTTTTTGAAACAAGGTTTCATTATGTATTCCAAGCTCACCTTGAACTCACTATGTAGTCCAGGCTGGCCTTGAATTTATGGCAATCCTCCTGCCTCAGCCTCCTGAATGCTGGGATTACAGATGTGAGCCCAGCTATAGCCCTATAATCTTGAACAAGTTGCTTGGCCTCACTCAGCTTCCTTGTAAAACTGGAAAAATAAAATGGAATAATTATGAAAATTAAATGAGATAATGCTCATGAAGCCATGATTGTGTCTGACTCTCTTCCACCCCTACACCCACCCACAGTATTTCAGATAAGGGTTTGACCAGCTGTCTTAGTTACTTCTCTCTCATTCCTGAGACAAAATACCCAACACTCAAAGTTAAAGGAGGGAGGTTTATTTAGCTCACAGGGTGTAGAAGTTTCAGTCCATAATTGGCTGGCTCCCTGGCAGAGTGGCACATGGCAGAGGGGCATCGCAGAAGAGAAAGAGAGGCAAAGAGGCTGAAGTCCCAAGAGAGTCATGGAGACAAAAGCCTATGACTATTAAGTGGGCTGTTGGGGAAAACAGACATTACCAACTAAAGGAAGTGTAATGCTTTTGTCAGGGGAGAAAAAACCCTTTTCCTCTTCCCTGTTATGATTAATACCTGGAGGCTTACAAAGTAAACTAACAAAAGGTAAATTAACAGGAGAAAAAGCACACCATTTTTATTAATACTGATATACACTGGAGTTTATAGGAAAAGTATGAAATGCAAAGAGACAGACTTTGGGGCTTATATACCCTTTCAGCAAAAGAAAGAGGATTTGAGCACCAAGGGATAATAATTGGTGAAGTGACTAGGAAAGATACTGAAGAACCAGTGGATGATAAGTGCCAGATGAGAGAGTCTGTCTATGCAACTCGTCTGGATGTCAGCACCTCATTTCCGATGATAAGAGTCACTTTTCCCTGCACATGGTGATGTGCACCTGTAGTCCCAGCCCTTCGGGAAGCTGAGGCAGGAGCACTGCTTGAATCCAGATATTCAAGGCCAGCCTAAACAACACAGCAAAACAAAAACAAAACGAAGGACATTTTTCTCTCTCTGATACAGGGAGGGCACCTTCCTCCAGGGCAAATTAATGCCCAGCTTTCAGGTAGATAAGGGAGGACAGAAAACTTTTTTTTTTGGTACCAGGGATTGAGCTCAGGTCCTACTTCCGCAGCAGGCGGTGAAACCACTGAGCTAAATCCCCAGCCCAGAAAACTCTTTTTGTTTCTGCTGATTCTCAGTTGCCTTCAGCTCAAAATCCTAATGTCATACTGGTATATTTGAGGGGGCCCTATTCTGACCCCTTTCACCTTGTGTTACTTTGCAACTGCCAGGACCAGAAATCTAGCGGCCCTGCAGCAGTAAAGCCTCCTTTTGCAGCCATAAACACCTCCATTCTGGCGAGGATGTGGCTCAGTGGTACAGCACTTTCCTAGCATGCCTACAGCCTTGGGGTTAAGCCCCAGAATCACAAAATGAACCCTGGCTCCACTCAAATGGAGCTCCCAGGGCGGTTCTCAGACCCAGAGCCCAAGAGGAAACCCAGAGAGGGTCCTCTGGGCGGGGGAGGAATCCGCAGGAAAAGCAAAACCAGACTTCAGGTGGTGGTCAAGACTCACCCCCATTTCCTGACAAGAGTCCATGCTTTTGAAGGTCCTTCTGACCCACCGCCTGTGATGACTTCAGTGGTTGTGCAGCTGTCTCTTTTACCCCATCAGTAGGCCAGGGATGTGTCCTTGACCCAGAAGAACCAACCCAGGACCTGAGCTCAGATAACCAGATCTCCTGCCTCTGTGAACTTGGAATTGAGATGAAGAGGGGAGGTCCTGGGGCTGCAGATGTAGAGGGGAAGGAGCAACTGGCCTAAGGTGGGGCCCTCAACACTTTAGCTCCTGACTCCCCAAGCCTGGCTTCCTTCAGGCTGGGCTGTACTTCCTGGGTGGGTGGGGTTGCATGATAGTTGGGGTCCTTTTACAAAGTAACGTTTCTGCTACTTGCATTCAGAAGACCACTGTGCTAATGTTCTCTGCCTTCAAGACTGGCCAAAGTCCCTCAGGGTCTGTGCTATAAGAGCCAGAGTCTGACCTCCATCCTGGAGTTCAGATCGTGAATAACAAGTCTCCCAGCTTTGTACGGAAAAAAGTTCTACAGCTGTTCCACCTAGGATTCTTTTTTTTTGTTTTGTTGTTTTTTGAGGGTTTGTTTCGTTTTGTTTTGAGACAGGGTCTCTCTATGTAGTCCAGACTGGCCCTGACCTCACTATGTAGCCCAGGCTGGCCTCGAACTCACAGTGATCCTCCTGCCTCAGCTTCTCCAGTGCTAGGATTATAGACATGCACCACCATGCCCAGTGATCCACCTGGAATTCAGCCCACAACTAGAGAGGGAGTTGGCACTGTCACCTTACATTGTTCCAGGACAGAGAACAGAATGTGTGATACCTGAAGATGTCCTCTCAGAAATAATAATGACAGCTACTATCTACTGACTGTTCATCCTGTATCAGGTGCCATGTTAAGTCTTATAATAATATCCAGTCCTCAAAATGACTGTGACTTGCTTTTAAATATTTTAACTACTATCTAAATTAAATATAAGTAGAAATCAAAACAAGTAGAAATGACTTGAGCTTATAACCATTTATAGAAATAGGAAGCCAAGGGCTGGGGATTTAGCTCAGTGGTGCCGTGCCTGCCTCACAAGCCCAAGGTCCTGAGTTCAATCCTGGTACAAAAAAAAAAGGAAGCCAAAAACTTGCCAACAAAAACAAGTAAAATTGATATACAATCATTTGACATTGCCAATTAGGTGGTTTTTTTTTTTGGCTGAAATGAAATTGCTGATACTGGATTTGTTAAAAACAAAACTGCAAAACAAAAACTGTAACCCTCTCAGTCATGTATCCTATTGGCATCTCTACTGTAGAAAACTGGCTCAGAGGGGTGAACTATAAAATAGCAGGGTTTAACCCAGGCATTGGGGCACACACCTGTAATCCTAGCACTCAGGAGGCTGAGACAGGAAGACTGCTGTGAGTTCAAAGCCAGCCTGAACTTCATAGTGAGATACTGTCTCAAAAAACTAAAATGAAAAATCCACCAGGGTAACTAAAGAGTTCCTGCTACTCAAACTTAGGGTCCAGTTGCCAGAACCCTGGGCTGTTTCTTGGGTGGTTTATTAAATGACATGGTTGCTAACAAATGGGCAGGGAACAGATTTTGTTTTTTCTGAAAATGCTGAAGGACGGGTAGAGGGTAAATGCTTGTTAAAGGTTTGCTGAATAAATGAATGACTGAATGGTTGAATTTGGAGATAGTTATTTAAAAACCAGTCTGCTTCACCCAAACTGTAATTAAGCTTGCCTTTTTTTTTTGTACCGGGGATCGAACTTGGGACCTTGCATTTTTGAGGCAGGCAGCAGAACCACTGAGCTAAATCCCCAGCCCTATAATTGAGCATTCTTCAGGGCTGCGGGCCCTTCCTGCCTGATTCCCCAGAAGGTGGCCCAATAGTGAGCCAGCATTAACCTCCCCACCCAGCCAGGAGAATATTAACAGCCCTCGCCCAGCCACTGTGGGCTCCCCCCCCCCCCCCCCGCTCTTGGCTCTTAGCCTGGGTTGGGAGCGGGTCTAGTGGCTTACCAGGAATCAGGACCTTCTTCAGAGACAGAGCAGAGGACTATTAGTCTCATTCAAGCACTTAGCGAGGACTACTGTACCGTTCACACCCCAGCCCCAGGCTAATGAAGCCAAGGCCAACGCAGAGCCCCTGACGACGACGACGACGACGACGACGACTCCTCCTCCTCCTCTTCCTCCCCTTCCTCCCCCTCTCTTCTTCCTACTCCTCCTGCTCCTTTTTATTATTTTGAGACAGGATCCTGCTATGTAGTCCACACCACCCTCGAACTCGCTACATAGTCCAGGCTGGCCTCAAACAAACTCACAACTCTCCTGCCTCAGCCTGCCTAGCGCTGGGATTACAATGCACTACCATGCCCAGCTCAAAGACCAAATTTGTAAACACCAAAGCGGAATTAAATTTTCAGCCTTTAAAAACCTCCTGGTGGGGATCAATCCCCAACCTGAGTCTCCTTAGGGTCAAACCATACCGAAAAGCAGCACTTCCTATTTTACTCTGAGCCTGGTCAAAGGCAATGAGGGAAGCGACTGGGAACAGGACGCTGTACAGTAGCTGCGGCAGAGGCGGGTGGGGCAGATGCACCTCTACCGCGCATGCGTCCTGGTGATGTGTGTCACACCCAGCTCCAGCCTCCCGGAAAGCTCCAGGGGACACCGGGACCACTTCCTTCCTACCCTCACTGGAGGACCTGAGCAGTCCAGGGCTCTGCGTTGCCTCATGGCTTGTGACTGATGATCAGGTGTTGGTGGAAGATTGTGTGTACTTGCAAAGAGTAGATTCGAGGAGCACTCAGCTCACCATCGAGGCTAAATGAATGAAGGGTGTTCTTATAATTATTGCGTAGCATTTATCACATGGTACTGCTTTTATCGACTGTCTTGTCTGTTTCCCAGCACTGAGGTGTGAAAGATTTGAGATTGGGATATGAGTCTTATAACCTCAGAACCTTCTGCACTCAGCACTCAACAGATGCTCATTTATAGAGGGGATGAATTAATAGACAAACACCCACAGCTCTGCCCATGCATTCTTTGTTTTTCAGCACTGCTTTTTTTTTTCCTGCAGTACCAGGGATCGAAATCAGGACCTTGCACTTTCGAGGCAGTCATGGTGCCACTGAGCTAAATCTCCACCCCTCAGCAATGTATTTTGAATCTAGGGCCTAGCTCATGCTAGGAACAGGCTTTACCACTTGGCTATATCCCTAGCCCATTTTTATTTATTTATTTATTTTAAATTGTATTTTATTTTAGAGACAGGGTCTCGCTGTGTCTTTCAGGCTGGCCTTGAACTCCCTATGTAGCCCAGACTGGCCTCAAACTCAGGGCAATCCTCCTGCCTCAGCATCCCAAGTGCTGGGATCACAGGCGTGTGCCACCACGCCCAGCCCTTTTTAAAATTTTATTTTGAGACAAGGTCTTGCTAAATTGCCTAGGCTGGCCTCAAACTTGCAGTCCTCCTGACTGAGCCTCCCAAAAGCTGGGATTGAAGGTACATGCCAGCACACCTAACATCTATAAATATATTCTTCCAACTACTTTGCCTGGATGGGTGTTTTCATTATTTAATAGGGTTCCAAATTCCCTGAGAGTGAGGACCAGTCTCTGCTTTCCTCTGGCCCCATTATGATCTGGAGCAGATCAATAGCACAAACAGGTGCTCTGAAAATGCTGTGGTTGACTAAGAGCCCCCTCTCACTGCCTTGGAAGATCGAAGGCAGCATCCCAGAGACTGCCAGAGCTAGATGGATACCAGGCCTATGGGCTCATTGATGCAATTCTTTCCTCCAAATCCACATAAAACACAGAGAGGTGGGGAGACTTTTGTGAAGCCATATAGCAGTTGGTGGTAGGGCGGCTATGTCTCCTAAACACCTGACTTTGCCCTGGTGTCTGTAACACCCCTAACTCTGCAAAAATTCACAATCTGAGAAAATGGAAAAAGAGCAGAGCCTTAGGTCAAAATGTTTATGATCCAAGAACTCAGGGCAAATTTGGGACAGAAGTAGAAATATAGCAAGGCCCAAAGACTTCTCTCCCGATGCCCAAACGACCTCCAGGACTCTGGCAGAGCCGCAGAGGTGTGGGTTCCCAGCCTCCATTCACAGGAGGGGGCAGGGGCACGAAGGAAAGTCTTTTTTGGGGGAAGCAAAACATTTATTGGTACATTTTAGATACACATAATGATCACATTCATCTAGGGAATTTGTACCTGTACATGATATATCTTGCTTCTTGTCTTCCCACCCCACCCCCCTTGACTCCTCTTCCCATCCTTATTTACAAAAGCTTTGTTTCAAGGGAAAGTCTTACTAGGCTGCCTTATAACTCCCAGCCCTGCCAGCCTAGAGACTGCAACAGAGAATGACTGATGTGTTAGACTTGGGAGATCCTGGTGGGCCAGAGGGAGGCATAAGGAGAGAGCTTGGTGGAGCTGGTCACCCTCAGAAGATACAGTCAAACGGTGGTCCCCAAGTCCTGAGGAGAAGCCTGAATCAGAAGCAGAGGTAAGGGCGGAGGGAAGGAGAACCAGCTGGTCAAGATCTGGAGGTCCCATCCCACAGCTGCTACGACAGCCTCATCTGGACCGGACCAGATGTGCAGGACAGGGTGCCAGGTGGGGTCAGGATGGCCATGTTGTGTATGCACCTTCCAGATGCTATCCTCTTCGTACCCCTCAAAGGCTACAAGCCAGGCTGGGTGCTGAAGAGGGGAAAGAGGTCCCCAGGGAAGTTCGGCTACCAGAGGCTACAGCATAGAATCAAGGGAAGTGTGCAGGAGAAAAGAAAGGGCACCCAGGGCTGTGGCCTCAGAGCAAGGTTCTTATTCTGTGAAAGAAATGGAACACTCAGCTTAGAAAACCATCTCCCCTCTTCACCACTTCAGCTTTTTTTTTTTTTTTTTGGTACCAGGGATCAAACTCAGGTCCTTACTGCTTGCAAGGCAGCCGGAGGAACCACTGAGCTAAATCCCCGGCCCATCACCACTTCAGCCTCAGGCAAGACTGGCCTCTTCCCCTGGCGGGGGTCCCTTAGCCACCTCTAGTATTTGTAGAAACAGGAAGTGATCCCCTACTCACCCCATCCCTTGCCTGCTTGGTTGGGGTTTCTCTAGCTGACCCAGTAAGAAAGGAGGTCCTACCTGCTGCTCCATTACAGGAGAGACAGAGGCTACCAGGTCCGGAAAGAAGAGCTGCTTGTGGACACGCATCTTAGCTGCAATGGCCCTCTCTGAACAGAGAGCAAAAGACAGATTGGAAGGGTATGGTACCAAGAGATTTATTTTCTTTTTTTTTCCTGGAGACAGGGTATCACTATGAAGTTCTGGCTGGCCTTGAACTCACTGTGTAGCCCAGGCTGGCCTCGAACTTGCAGTGATCCTCCTGCCTCAGCCTCCAGGTGCTGGGATCACAGGCATGTACCACCACATCTGCTCATCAGGGGATTTCTAGGACTCCCAAGACAGGAAAAGGGGATGCTGTGGGAGTGTAAAGGAGCAGGTAGGTGGGAGTTGGAAAGAAAATACTGCCTCCTTCTGCTTGCTTGATCCTCAAGCTGGAGCTGTCCCTGAGCCCAGACAGGTTGAACAGGCAGCCTGGGGGAGGGGGGGAATCACTCAGGGAGCAGAAGAGGAAGAAAGCCCAGAGCCAGGAAGCTGGAAGCCCATGCCAAGAAAAGGGCTGCTTGGTCTGAAGGAGATGGGTGGCCCCATTGGCCATAGTCAGCCCCTCCTCACCCTCCCGCTGACCCAGTGCCCCTGGCTGGCCATGGGCAGGACCAGGAGCTGTGCACGCACCAAGGCAGGTGTTGCTGGAGAAGGACCTCTGCAGCTGCTCACACTCCTCCTGCAGGTTGCCACTGCCTCGGCAGGTGCAGCTCAAGGCCACACTTGTGTTGACGTTGCTGAGGAAGTTGGGGGTCATGGCAGTGCCTGTGGGTGGAGAGAAGGGGCTGCCAAGGTCTAAGCAGACTTCAGCTCCCACCCAGCCTAGCCCTCTCGGGACCACAGCACCCAGGCTCAGTCTGCACCACACTCTCCTCCTCAGGCCTCTGTGCACAAGAGCCTCACCGATCATCCCCAGGTATGAATGCAGACATCGGAACTGCTCTGTTCCACAAGTCCCCAGGATGTCCCTGGGGTGGCAGTGGGTCTGGAAGTCTGCCAGTCGAGATCTGGGAGAACAGAAATTTCAAGAGTCCCCAATGAGGGTGTGGCCTGCAGCTTCACCCTCTCTGTCCATCTTCAGGCAAATTCCTCCTCGGCCTTGAGCACCCTGCCCAGGGCCTCCACCTCGGTGAGCTGGTCCATCACAATCAAATGTACTGTCAGCACCACCCTGCACACATCACTCTGCATCTGGGCTCCACAATCCCCAGTTAGGCCATGGCCGGGCAGCTCCTTTCACCTGTTTCCTTGACTATAAAATAGAGAGGACCAGATGTTGGGAGCCACAACAATCAGGAGGTGTCTTGCCTGCCTCCTGCACTTCATGACTTCCCTCCCTTTGTGCCCCAATTTACCCCACCAAAATAGCCCAGAGTGCAGGGAAATGTTCCTTGTATTCTGTTTATTATAGTCCTAGTTGACATGGTCCTAGGAACAGCAAGCTTGCATGTCCCTGTTCCCACCAGCCTTATCAGTCAGCTAGACTCGGAATTTATTAGAACAACAAATTACCAAGGACACCCTGCCCCATCTCCTTGTTTGTACTTCCCCTCTTTATGCCTTAAGTAAAGTGACATGCAGACTGTGGTGGTCTTCTCCTCTCAACAGGTGGGGAGGCCCCACCCAGACCCGCTTTCTCTTTCGTTTTCTGCATCTTCCAATGCCCTACTCAGACCTTGGACCCTTTCCAAGCAGGCCATGGCAACCAGGCATGGCAGTATATCCCTGTAATCCTACTGCTCAGGAGGCTGAGGCAGGAAGATTACTGTGAATTAGAGGCCAGCCTTGACTACATAGTGAGTTCAAGGCCAGCTGGACTACATAGCAAGACCCTGTCTCAAAAGACCGAAAATAAGGGTCTGAGATATAGCTCAGTAGTGCTGTGCCTGCCTGGCAAGCACAAGGTCCTGCGCTCAATCTCTGGTACCAGAAAAAAAAAAAAAAAAAAAAAAAAGACCAAAAATAATAAATAAATAAGTAAATGGCAAGACATTTCTTGGATTCAATCCCTAGTACTGGGGAAAAAAATGAAAAGGAATAAGAGTGATATTGGGCCAGGGATTTAGCTCAGTGGTTCCGTCGCTTGCCTTGCAAGCGCAAGGACCTGAGTTCGATCCCTGGTACCAAACAACAACAACAACAAAAACAAACAAACAAACAAAAAAAGAGTGGTATTTATTGCAACATTATTTATAGCAATAAAAAAACAACCAATATTACGATGATTAAATAAAGGATGGGGCATCCATTAGTGGAACACGATGCAGGCATTTAAAAGTCAAAATCTGAAAAAAAAAAGAAAAAAGAAAAAAAAAGTCAAAATCTGATGGCATATACCTATAATCCCAGCACTTAGGAGGCTGAGGCAGGAGGATCACCATGAGTCTGATCCCAGCATTTGGCTACATATGAGTTTAAGGCCAGCCTGAACTATATAGTGAGACCCTGTCTTAAAAAACAACAACAACACAATCTTGGGGTTGGGGTATAGCTCAGTGGTATAGTACCTGTCTAGCATGTATGAGGCCCTGGGTTTGATCCCCAGCCCTACAAAAAATAGAAAATAAAATACAAATCAAGCATGTAGCTGGGATTACGGGGATGTGCCACTGTGCCCAGGAAAAAACAAGTTCTTAAAGGACAATAAATTACAAAATAAGCACCACTATTTATTGAGCACTTACTCTGCCCCAGTAAGCTAAGCAATCTACACAAGTAATTTAATTCTCCCCAGAATCCCAGGTGTCTGTATTATCCTAGTTTTTGCAGAGAACTAAACAGAACCCTAGGTTAACTGATAGAAATTTAGGTTAAGCAATGTGCTCAACAATACACAGACTCAGGATTTCAATCCACATCCATTTGACTTCATATTGTGCCTGGGATCCAAAATCCATCCACCCCCACCCCCCCACCCCCCAGCTCATTGTGCTGAAGGCTTAGTTCCTGATGGGCTTTGGGAAGAGACTGGATTATGAGAGCTCTGATTTCATCCTGATGAGCTCTTAGTTCCATGGTATTATTAGGAGGTGACAGAAACAGGAACTCGGGCCAACTTGAAGCGAGTGAATCCCAGTCCCCAGCGTCCTCTTTGGGGTTCTCTCATCCCCTTTGCTTTCTGGCTGCAATGAGATGAGCAGCTTCTCACTCCCACATCCTTCCACCATGATGTTTCTGCCTCACCACAAGCCTGAAAGCAATGGAACCTGGGAATATTGGCACACACCTGTAGTTCTAGCACTTGGGAGGCTGAGGTAGGAGGATTACTGTGAGTTTGAGGCCACCTTCAACTACATAGTGAGACCCTATCTCAAAAACTCATAAATAAATAAATAAATAAATAAATGCAAGCAATGGAGTCAGCTAACCATGACTGAATAGACTGTTCCTCCTTTAAGTTGTTCATGTCAGGTGTTTTGTCACAGCAGCAGAAAGCTAACACATTTAAAAACCTGTCTTACCACTATGCCGAATTGAAAAATGAAAAAACTCAAGATACAAATATGTCCCCAGAATATCTACTTTTGTTGTCTGAATAGAAAAATGACTAGAAGGAAATGCTCAGCAAAATATGGTCAATTATCTCCAGGTAAGGAAGTGTTGGGTGATATTTTGATACATTTTTAGATTTTCTGAAAGATTTTGTATGTTTCTTTGGGGGTTTTTTTGGTACCGAGGATGGAACTTGGGACCTTCTGCTTTTGAGGCAGATGGCAGAACCACTGAGCTAAATCCTCGGCCCTGTATGTTTCTTTTTTGAGTCATAGTCTCTGGTTTAGGCTGGTCTTGAACTATGTAGCCCAGGCTGGCCTCCAACTTGTGGGAGTTCTCCTGCCTCAGCCTCCTGAGTGCTGGGATCACAGGCATCCATCACCACACCTGGCTGAAATTTTATCTTTACTTTGGAGGGGGCTGAAGGAAAGTACTTGACCTTTGCACTGAGCTACCTCCCCATCCCTATTTTTTTAATTCTATTCTATTCTATTCTATTCTATTCTATTCTATTCTATTCTATTCTGAGACAAGGTCTTGCTAAATGGCCAAGCTGCCCAGGCTGGCCTCGAATTTGAGATCTTCCTGCCTCAGCAACCACAGTGCTGGAATTACAGATCTGTGTGGCACCAGGCCCGCCCAAAATGCATATTCTTTTTTTTTTTTAATTTTACAAAATATCCAAGGCGAAGCAACTGGTGGGTTCACAGATCCCTGAGGGTTAGACCCAAACCATGAAGATAGTGGCCGGAGGGGCACATGTCGCTCCCTTGCCACCCTGTGGGCCTGCACCGAGCACCTGCACAGCGGGTCGCCAACGCAGAGGCGATGCAGATCTAGGCAGTTGGGCTCCAGCGAGGGTAGCGCGCAGCTGGGGGCGATGGTGTTGCGCCTGCGCTCCCCACAGCCGTGGTCAGCGGGCGCACAGGGGCACAGCAGCAGGCCCTGCACGAGGGGCTCCTCTGCCTTCTCAAAGAAGGCACGCAGCTGCTCCAGGCAGACGTGGCGCTGGCAGTGGCTCCCAGAGCACGCCTCCCCATAGGCCCTGCGCAGACGGTCACACTTGTCATTGAGGATGCACAGCATCGCGAACTTGAAGCAGGCGTCTGAGTCTGTGGGGAGAGGGACACTGAGTCACCAGGCCCGTCCTCTCCAGACAGCTGCAGCTCAGGCTTCCTAGAAGGCCTGGCGAAGCCCTGACTGGACAAGGGCAGAGGGGAGTAGGAGGAAAGGGAAGGCTGTCTTGAATAAGGCTGCATCTAATCCAGGGCTTTCCCTCCACCCACAAACTATAGGTGGTACTGTGAAGCCTTGCTGATCCTATTCTTCAACTGTTTTTTGTTTGTTTGTTTGTTTTTTGGGGGTTTTTTGGTTTTTTGAGACAGGGTCTCACTCTGTAGTTCTGGCTGGCCTTGAACTATGTAGCCCAGGCCGGACTTGAACTTTCCTTGATCCTCCTGCCTCAGCCTCCCAAGTGCTGGGATTACAGGTGGACGCCACTACACCCAGCTAAATGTGTTCTTTCCTAAAAGTTCTAATTCTTTTTTTTTTTTTTTTTTTTGCTACCAGGGATTGAACTCAGGACCTTGCACTTGCCAGCCAGGTGCGGTGCCACTGAGCTAAATCCCCGGCCCCATCTAATTCTAATATATAAAATTGACTATACAATGAAACTCACGTATTTCTCAAAAAAATTGTGTGTGTTGCTTTCTCAATTAACTCACTGCCCTACTTTCAAAAAAAAAAAAATATGCATCAAAGTTCTTGCCAGCTGGATGGCTCCCCACCCCGAGTCACACTCTCACTATTTACTCCGCCCAACACCTCACCCATTCCATTTGAACGGTTGAAAACAAGCAATTTTCTAGTCTTTAGGGACAAAAAAACAAAAACTACTTTCCTGGCTGCCTTGACTGCACATTAATTCTCCATTTCAGTACATTTTTCTGTACTTGTGGGGATCCGGAGCCCTAATGGGCTCTCTTCAAATGCTCCCCTAATAACTGTTGCTTTCCAATGACTCCTGGGAGAGCAGACATGGACACGCCTGGCCAGCCACCTGACTCAGTGCTGTGTCCCTGGCAGGCAGGACGGTCTCCTCATAGGCCCCACCCTGCACTCCCCGGCCACCCTCCTCTGCCCCCTGCACCTGGTCTGAGCATGTTCAATTTGCTGAGGTTCATTCTCCAGGGTTTGCTGGTCACTGTGTCTTCGTACGGGGAGACATCCAGCTCATAGTCACCTAGAAACAAGGCAGGGGGTACAGAATGTTGAGGACCAGGGTGGGCAGAGCAGAGAGGCTGAGATTGCTGGGTGCAGCAAAGGAAGAGGCACTACCTTTGCCTACTTAGCTTCGAGCTGTGCAGAGAGGATAAAAATGCAGAGCCATAAAGACATAGGTGGGGCACAAAGAGTAAACTGGCAAGAATTATAGAAGCTACCATCTGGTGGGCAGTATGGTTCAGGATGCACAAGCACACACAGTCTCATTCCATCTAGGAGCCCAGGGACGAGAGGGTCTGTTATTTGCTGAAGCTCACATAAGCCAAACAAGGAAAGCTGGAGCCAGGTGTGGTGGAGCACCCCAGTCAACCCAGCACTCTGAGGGGCCAGGGATTTAGCTCAGTGGTTCCCCCACCTGCCTGGCAAGCACAACGTCCTGAGTTCGATTCTCAGTACCAAAAAAAAAAAAGATTTATTTTAAAGGGCTGGGGATTCAGCGCAGTGGTTCCGCTGCCTGCCTCGAAAGTGCAAGATCCTGAGTTCAATCCCAGGTACCAAAAAAACCAAGTAGTCTTTGCCCTTCCTGTAAGATTATATATGCTCACTTTTTTGTTTTGTTTTGTCTTTCAGTACCAGGGATCAAACTTAGGACCTTGTGCTTGCCAGGCAGGCACAGTGCCACTGAGGTACACCCCCCACCCTTGTTTTGTTTTTTGAGACAAGGTCTCCCTATATAATTTGGGCTGTCCTTGAATTCACTATGTAGTCCATGCTGGCCTGGAACTTTGCCTCATCTTCTCTCCATCCTCCTCTGTTCCCAGAACTCCCCAGTTGGGCCCCTGCCTGGTTCTGAGCACTCCAAGAGGGAGCTAAAATGAAAGGAGGTGAGAGGGCAGCATTCAGGGGCCAGAAGGATCCTGTGGATTCTTCCCTCCTTCTCTCCCTGACAACACAGACCTTCAGTATCTTTCTCTTCGGAATCTACCATGTAGCCTGATCCTGAAGGATTAAAAACCAACCCCAAAGTGATCTTCCCAGCCTTGTCCCTCTGGGATAGGGCCCTCACCGAAGCTTCGGGCACGGTGAACTGTCCAATAGATGTCCAGGCAGACAGCTTGGTTCTTCATGCGCCGGTGGCAGGAGCACCCCAGCAGGGAGCTGTTCCGCAGTTGCTGTGCTGCCTCTAGGCAATCTTCTCGGGCAGCTGGCTCCCCAGGGGGTGTCAGGGTGCTCAGCCCAGAGGCACAGGAACCCAAGTTCTGGTAGGCAGCCTTGCACGTGGGATCGGCCTGGCACTTTCTCCTGGCCTGGATACAGCTGTTCACGAGCCGGCTCTCCATGGGAAGGGGGTCCCCTGTGGAGGGGCAGAGGAGGTGAGGCTCTGGCATACCAACTGGTGAGGTAGAGAGGGGAGATTTTCGATAAAAACTGGTGAAAATTTTAGCGTAGCACAAGCTAGGTGTGGTGATGCACATCTGTAACCCCATCACTCTCGAGGCTGAGGCAGGAGGATTGCCATGATTTTGAGGCCAGCCTGCGCTACCATAGTGAGTTCAAGGTCAGCCTGAACCATGTAGTGAGCCTCTGTATCAAAAATCAAAATCAAACAAAACAAAAAAATCTTAGAGTAGTACAAAAGGTGTTGATTGATTGATTGATTGATATAGGGTCTTGCTCTGTAGTCCAGGGTGGCCCCAAATTTATGATCCTCCTGCCTCAGCCTCCTAAATGCTGGGATTACAGCCATACACCCACCATGCATGAGCACATCTTTTGTATTTTTTTTTTTGGTACCAGGGATCAAACTCAGGACCTTGTGCTTGCGAGGCAGGCACCGGAACCACTGAGCTAAATCCCTGGCCCTACATTTTTTTAAATGAACTTTCTTTTTAAATTGGAAAATTCTTTTATGGAGATAAAATCTACACAATATAAAATTAACTTTCTTAAAGTGCACAATTAAGTGGCATTTAGAACACTATCATCCTGCAATGTAACCCACACCCACTAAGCAACCACTCCTATCTTCCCTTCTGCTGGGCCTCTGACAACAACTAATCTTTCTGTCTCTGGATTTAGCTATTCTAGATATTTCATAGAATGGAATAATACCATTGCAGGAGATCTTTTGGTTCTGGCTTCTTCTATCTAGCATGTTACTTTTGAGGTTCATTCAGATTGCAGCTTGCATCAGTTTTTCATTCCTTTCTACCCATGAATATTTTCTTGTATGGATGCCACATTTTGTTTATCCATTTGTTAGCTGATGGTTTTGGAGTTGTTTCCACCCTTTGTTTACTGTGAACAACTTTCCAAGAACACTCATCCCTGAGTATCTGTTTCAACAAGTTTGCAATTCTTCTGAGCAGATTTCTTCAAGAATTGCTGGGTTAATGCAAGTCTAGGTTTAACTTTTTTTTTTTTTGGTACCAGGGATCGAACTTGGGTCCTTGCACTTTCAAGGCAGGTGGCGGAACCACTGAGCTAAATCCCCGGCCCTAGGTTCAACTTTTTGAGGAACAATCAATCGTTTTCCACAGAAAACCATTTTATGTACATTCCCACCAGCAATGTGCAAAGATGCTAGTTTCTCCACACATTTGCCAACTCTTGTTACTGTTCTTCCCAGTTTTGTTTTCATGATAGCCACCCTCGCGGACATGAAGTGGTATCTCATTGGGCTTTACACTTGCACTTCCCTACTGACGAAGTGTGGAGAGCATATTTTTATGGGCTTCTTAGCCATTTGTACACCTCCTGCAGTAATACACTTTTTATTGAACCATACTTTTTTTTTTTTTTTGGTACCACGGATCGAACTCAGGACCTTGCACTTTCGAGGCAGGTGGTGGCACCACTGAGCTAAATCCCCAGCTTTGAAGTACACTTTTTATTGAAGAACCCATGAATCAAAGTCAACAAATCTCGCAAAGTGAATACATCTATGCAATCAGAACCCACAGGGAGGAGCACAAGAGTACTTGTCACACAGAAGCCTCTGTCACTCTCTTCCTCAACAGGGAGACCAGTGTCTCGATTTCTAATATCAGAGACTAGTTTGGGCTGTATTGCAATCATAAAATATGTGTTTTTTGTGTCTTGGCTTCTTTTTTTGTTTTGTTTTTGAGACAGGGTCTTAATATGTAGTTCAGGCTAGCCTTGAACTCACTATGTAGCCCAGGCTCATGGTGATTCTCCTGCCTCAGCCTCCCAAGTGCTGGGATTACAGGCATGTGCTACCAGGCCTGGCTTGTCTTGGGTTCTTTTGCTGAATATCATGTTTATGGAATTCACTCATACTGGTAAGTGTAGTCATAGATAGTTTATTTTAATTGCTGTATAGCATTCTGTAGTATAAATATAACATAATTTTACTGCTGATTGACATGTGTGGGTCATCTTTTAATACTACAAATCAGATTTTCTCATTTTTCTGCTTAACTCCCTCAACAGCTTAGGTTAAAATTTCCTGCCAGGGATTTAGCTCAGTGGTGCCACCACCTGCTGTGCAAGCGCAAGGACCCGAGTTCCATCCCCGGTACCAAAACAAAATAAAATAAAATTTCCTTTCTATGCTGGGCAGGGTGGTGCATAGCTGTGACCCCCACACTCTGGGAGGCTAAGGCGGGAGGATTGAAAAGTTCAAGCCCAGCCTAGGTAACTTAGTGAGACCCTGTCTTCTTCTTCTTTTTTTTTTTTTTTTTGGTATCAGGGATTGAACTCGGGTCCTTGAGATTTCGAGGCACGCAGCAGAACCACTGAGCTAAATCCCCAGCCCTTTTTTTTTTTTCTGGTACTGGGGATCAAACTTGGGACCTTGTGCCTGCAAGGCAGGTGGCAGAATCACTGAGCTAAATCCCTGGCCTGTGAGACCCTGTCTTAAAACAAAAAATGTGCTAGGGATGTAGCTCAGTGTGAAGGCCTTACGTTTGATCCCCAGAACTGAAAAAAAATATGCTAATTTATAAAACCTTAGTAGACTTGGTCCCTGTCCAACTCACTAACTTCACCTCCTAGCCTTTTGTCCCTTTCCTACTTCCTTGCTGCCACACTGACTTTCTTTGTAGTTGTCACTGAGCAAGACAAGCTTGTGTCCAACTCAGGTTTTGTCCTAGCTTGCTTGCCTTTCTTTCTTCCTCTTTTTAAAAAATTTTTTTTTTGGAGACACAGTCCTGCTATGTAGCTCAGGCTGGCCTTGAATTCACTATCCATCCCAGGCTGGCTTCAAACTTCTGATCCTCCTGCCTCAACCTCCCAAGTGCTGGGATTATAGGCATGTGTCACCACGCCTGGCTGCCCTGCATTTATTTCTGCTTGGAATACTCTTTCCCATCATCTCAGAGCTGGCCTCTTATGGAAATTCAGATTGCAGGTTAAAATCTCAGAAAGGACTTCCCCAATCAACAAATGGAAAGTACCTCCAGTCACCAGAACACGTTATTACTCCAGTTCTCTGCAGAACACTTCTTATCAGTTGATTTTTCACTTGATTTTAAAAAAATTATTTCTCCCAGTAGACTCCCATGTTTATCTTGTCACTAGTTTAATCTCCAGTGCCTAGTACATGCTTGCCCTCTGTGAATTCCTACTTAAGGAACAAAGGAATGACAGGGCCATTCTGTGAGCCCTCTACAACCTCTCTGGGCTCTTTCCTTCTACTTACAGTCCAAGATCAGGAGGGACCACAGAGCTCCTCCACTTCCAATCACATAATCAACTGGGTTACTTAAGAAGCAGGTCTCTGAGATCTACTCAATCAGGATCTGGTGATAAAGCCTGGGAATCTGAATTTTAGTGAGTTCACTACAGATTCTGATGCTCCCTAAAGTTTGAGATCTGGTGTCATATCCGGCGAATACATAGTAACAGAATCAAGCCAGTGGACTGCCTGCCTCGCAAGCACAAGGTCCCGAGTTCAATTCCTGGTACCAAACAAACAAACAAAAATCAAGCCAGTGATGACAAGTGCCTGTGATCCCAGCGCTTCAGGAGTCTGAGGCAGGCAGATCATAAATTGGAGTTCGGCCTAGTAATTCAGTAATTTATCAAGACTCTCAATCACAATTTTTTTTTAAAAAGCCTAGGGATGTAGCCCAGTACAAAAACCCTAGGTTCAATCCCCAGTACTCCCCCCTAAAAAAGACAGACTCAATCATTTTTCCTTTTGCTTCAGGCTCCAATATGCCACAGTATGGCAACTGTTAATCAATCTATCTCTATCTATCTATCTATCTATCTATCTATCTATCTATCATCTATCTATCTATCTATACCTACCTACCTAGAGACAGGGTCTCCTTATGTAGTTCAAGCTGGCCTTAAACTCCTGGTGATCCTCCTCTGTCCTCAGTGCGGATGGTATAGAAGATAGGGCAACAAAACTGGTTGAGAAGTGGGCGGAGCCTGTCAATTTCACATCCCTGGGCGAAGCCAAATGATTCTCAGGACCTCCTATGTGAAACTTCTCCCCGGCTCCCTGGAGATGTGGGTGGCACAAAGAAGACCGGACGTCAGGAGTAGCCCACTATCCTGACTCCTCACCATGGCCCATCCTGGGTTTCCCAGACCCAAGGTGAACTTTTACTTTTTCTCTTTTTCTCTTTTCCTTCTCTGTTTGGCCCAAGTTTGCTCTACAGAGCCAGTTTTTCCCTTACCCCTTCACCCCTCATTTTTTCAAATAGACTTTTGGCTTTTCTCAACTAATTCTTTGTTCAAGACAAGAAGGACCTGGAATACTTTTGTTTGGCGAGCCAGTTTCAAAGGAACTACCCGAAAACAGTGGGATTACAGGAGTCCACCACTATGCCTGGCTATATATCAGAATTTCTTTAGGAAAGATGTAATTTTAAAAATGTATATTTAAGCCCAGTGTTGGTGCACATATGTAGTCCCAGCTGCTCAGGAGGGTGAGAATGGAAGATCACTCGAGCCCAGTTTGAGGCCAGCCTGGGCAGTACAGTAAGACCCATTCTCAAAACAATCCCCCCCCCCAAAAAAAAACAGGGGGTGGCACTCACTGGTAGTGTGGGTGCCCAGCATGTGTGAAACTTTAGGTCCAATCCCCAGCAATGTTAAAGAGAGAGGGAGAGAGCAGGGGGAGAGAAAATAAAAGGCTTGTTTGAAATGAGTTTTTTAAAAAGCTTTTGAAATTTCAAATGATGTTTAAGGAAGGTATGAAATTTTAAAATTTTCACAAAAACAGGAACATGGATTTAAACAGGCTGAGAAAATCTAAAATGATTAGCTGTCACTGCAGGTCAGTTCCCAGTAAGTGGTTGCTGAAAGAAGCATAGCAGTTTCAAGTATTACTGTTGTCTCTAGACTAAGTAAATATTTAACTGAACTAAATATTGAGTCTTAACGATTTTAAAAAGAAAACTTTTAAAATCTCTTAGCTGACAGTCCACCAAGTGTGAGCGGCACTGCATCTGGGAGGGTCCCAGCCCAACAAAGATCTTGGGGGGCATGTGAAATGTGTCACAACAGGGTAGAACTTTTGACTCCTGGACTGTGAAACAAATGGCTCAATCCAGGACAAAGGTCACAAATTGATTCAGTGCACAGATGTTTCCTTTAACACAATATTTTCTCCCCTTTTTTTCCTTCAGTTTTTTACTGAGCTGTGGATCAGACCCAGGGCTTTGTGCACACGAAGGAAGTACCCTGCTACTAACGTGTATCTCACCCCCCCCCAAACCAAGTTTTACATAAAAAGGTGGTGATGGTTATTGTTGTTTTGAGACAGGGACTCCCTAGGTAGCCCAGGCTGTCCTTGAACTTGTGATCTTCCTGCCTCTGCATCCTGAGGGCTAAGACTAGGTATGCCCTACCACCCCACATACTAAAACAATTTTTTGTTGTTGTTTTGGTTTGGTTTTGGTACTGAGAATTGAAGAGTCTCACTGTGTAGATCAGGCTGACCTAGAACTCATGGTGACCCTCCTGCCTCAGCCTTCTAAGGGCTGGGATTACAGACAGGTGCCATCATACCAGGTTTAAACTGTATTTTTAAGTCACTAAGTTACTAAATTGCCCAGGCTGGGCTTGAACTTGGAATCTACCTGCCTCTGCCTCTGCCTCTCAGCGTGCTGGGATTCCTGGCATGTGCCACCTTGCCCAAATAGTATTTTCTTAAAGTTGTAATTATGCCAACATTTAAAAACTAAAAGATTTAAACCAGGCATGGTGGAGCACATCTGTAATCCCAGCACTCAGGAGGGTAGGCAGGAGGATTTCCAAGAGTTGGAGGCCAGCCTGGGCTACATAGTGAGTTCAAGGCCAGCCTGAACTACATAGCAACACCCTGTCTCAAAACAAAATAAAACAAAACAACAACAACAACAAACTATAGATTTCCAATTTCTCTTGAAATACAGAACACTGAGGCCCATGTCCTCACAATGTAACACCTGGAACTGAGTGTGCTATGCCTGCCCCCTTCTGGCAAGCCCCACCTTTTCCAATTTGTTCTTTCTCTTTATTCTCTACTGTACCTCCCACTTTCTCATTTACCCTGCCACCGCCTACTGTTTTCTCTGGTAATTAGTCAGCAGCCTGGCTTCAGGACTTGATTTACTTCTTGGTTTATCAGAGGATGAGTAGCTAAAATAGGTGTTAGGTCATTCTTCAGGGGATGGAATCCTCATTTGTTTTTGCAGCTACTCAACCAGCAATCACTGCTGACAAGTATTACTGAGGAAAATGGAAGACACACTGGTCCACCACTCTGCTTTACTAAATGAGTTCATGGAGGTGTTTAGGCCTGACTGCAGCCATACATTAGTGTTGGTGTGTGATATCACAATCAGATTGATCGTATTTTGCTGCCCAGATTTACTGATGGAGCCAGTCTTGACAGAACAGTCCTGTCCCTTCTTCTTTCCATATCTGTTCCACAGTCGAAATTGTCTTTCTTTGATCTTTGTTTGTTTTTTCCTTGAGGCCCTTGAGGGTCTCATTATGCGGTTCAGACTGGCCTTGAACTCACTATGTAGCCCAGGCTGGCCTCCAACTCGCCTTGATTCTCCTGCTTCAGCCTCCTGAGTGCTGGGCTTACAGATGTGCACCACCACACCTGGCTCCGCAGTTGTATTTCTGTAGTACCATCTTGTGAAAGAAAGGAAGTGGGTAACGTGTATGGTCTCTGCCTCAGGATTCTCTTCATTCCAGCTCTGGCAGAAGCTGCACTATGCAATTCTATGCATCTATCCCACTGCCCAAAGCCATGGGCACTTTTCCAGGGCTGCTGGCTCTCAGGCTGTTCTTCCACAGGGAATGAGTCTAGCTCTAAAATCAGGGTTCCCCAAAACACCCACTGTGAACTGGTCAGCCACAGGGCAATATATGTGCTGTATTGGGCAGCTGGCAGGGGAGAGGGCCCTGCCCAGGAGGGAGTTTCTCTACACCAGATGGTGCTGGGGGTGAGTTCTGGGCAGGTACAGCCCTAGTTTGTGACAGTCAGTGCTAACAGCTTTCTTCTCTTTGTCTTTCTTCATCTCCACCTCTTCTTTCGTCCTTTCAAGGGGATGGAAAAGTTGCAGGGGTAGAGGAACTGAAGGTCACGGGGAGCAAATGGCAGTCCTGCTTCTGATCCGATGCTCCTCGCCTTCGCCTTCGAGAGCTGCTGTCTGGTTGCGGCCTGGCTGCGGGATGCTCTGGGACCGGTAGATGCACCGCCAAGAGGGAAGAGGGGAACCGAGAGAACGGAGATCCTCGGATGCCCAGGCCGTCACTGGGACTCGAGGGACAGACCCAGGATCAGGCACGGAACGCAGCCCCTTCCTGGCACACTAGGCTTCCTCCTCTAGGTCGTCCCCACTTGGGACAGCAGCTCCCGGGCCCCGCCTCCACGCTCACCTCCACCTGCCCCTCCAGCCCCAGCCGGTCCGACCATGCGCACTGGCTACACTCACCGGCTCCGAGCGGCAGCGACAGCAGCAGCAGCAGCGGGACCACCGGCAGTGGCGGTGGCGGGCTTGGGGCGCGCACCATGGCGGGTGGGTGCCCGTGTCCAGCCCGAGGGCGCCCTGCCTGCGCCGGCTGGCCGGGTCCTCTGGCTGCCGGAGCGCGAGTCCAGCCCCCTGGGCTCTCGGGCCGGCGCCTCCCACCGCCGCTTCCAGCCCGCCCCCCGCGCGGCGCCGCCACTCTCCCACCAGGGTCCCCGGCGCCGCCCTCCAACTCCGGGCGCGCGGCCGCACCTCGCCGCCTCGGGCTCGGGACAGGCGCAGCGGGAGGGGGCGGCACCCAGTGTGCCCACCTGCCGCCTGCGGCCAACCGCCCTTAGCAAGGCTGGGGAGCTGCCGCGGGACCCTCGCCATCCCCGGAGTCCAATAGTTCTCAAAAATAAACCCCCTTTCTCACAATGTTTTTTTTTTTTTTTTTGGTACCGGGGATTGAACTCATGACCTTGCGCTTGCTAGGCAGGCAGCAAGCGGCGGAACCACTGAGCTAAATCCCCAGCCCTAAGCCCCCTTTCTCACCTTGTGGAACCCCCTCCCCCAGGAAGGGCAACCACAACAAACGAAATCTTGTAACAAAATTTGAACTATCATAAGCGTACTTGAATTTTGAGTATTTTTTTCCTTAGAATCTGCGTCTGTGGTCTCATTTGTCCCTTGCTGTAAAAGTATCTTCAAAGGTAAGAGTCTATGGTGGTTATTAAAATCAAGATTCTGCAAAGCTGGTGAAACTACTTTGATGAAAGAAGCGTGACTGAGTAAGACCCCAGGAGCTTCACCAGACTTGACTGCACTAAAATTACTTCCGGTTTTTTTTTTTTTTTTTGAATCGGGGATCGAACTCGGGTCCTTGCGCTTGCGCAGCAGGCGGCAAAATCACTGAGCTAAATCCCCGGCCCACTAAAATTCACTTTCTTTGGTGTCACCAGGGAGGTTAGGACCTCTCACACCTAACACACATACACATACAAATAGCAGGGATTTTCCTGGACCAAAGATAACTATTTAGGAAACCCATCATTTTCAGATGATCAGAGTTTCAGAGAGCGAGCTACTCTATCAGGATTAAACTGGGTAGAAACACATTGTGCCCAGCATCCAGGATGTCTGCCCACAAGGATAAGGGCTTTATTGGGCCTGAGCCAGATTCCCACCAGCTTCCAGAATGGCTTGGAAGGATGAGAAGCAAGTGGTACCTAGAGAGAGAAATGAGCATGATGAAAGCAGGCTGGGGTTCCATCCCCTAACCCCCGGATTTGGGGCCACTCCTTGCTTTCACAGTGGCCTGGCAGAGGGCCAGGGTAAGGGTACTGTGAGCTGCAATATAAACCTCTCAGATTTATTGGCTGCTGCTTCTGAACATGGCCATCCTGCTGTGGCCTCTGGGGGGCATTTGCAGATGTAATCAGCCGAGAAAGAGAGTCATTCCAGCCAGGGGTGTAAATCACCCTTCACAAAGCTAGTAGAGAGACATGTGGCCCTAGATAAGGAAGGAGACTTGATGTGGCCTCTGTGCCCCTCCCTCCCTTCTCCTGCCTGGGGGAGCCGGTTCCTGAGCTGTAATGCACGTTAAATGGAGTTTGTGCTTCGTTTTAATCTATATCTGGCCTGTCAGTTTTACAGGAGAGCTGTGAAAGTGAACATCTGGCTCCCCAGCTATTGTACAGGGTCTGTTTTCTGCCAGCTCACCCTACTTTATGTACCTTTCCCAAGCCTTCTCCTTTAGTGTGATTGGGAAACCTATAGCTGGGGAGCTGATGGCCTCAACTTTCCACTCCATTCTGGCAATAGTTTCAAAATAAATTTACAAAGCAGGTGGTTAAAATACAAGGGAAGTGCAAAGGCCCACAAACCCGCAAAGATGTGGTGTGGCCAAAGTGTATCCCCTTCCTCCATCAAACAAGCCAGGTCAAAGTCTTGGTAGGAGGCTGCCTACTCAGTGTTGATCCAAAGCTGCCGACGTGGAAAGGACCAAAATGCAGGCACCAGGTCAAGCCAAGCAGCTGGGAGCAAGGCCCTATTCTACCTGCAGGAGGGCCAGCCTTTTTGTGACAGTCCAGGTGCCTCGAGCATTGTTTCTGTTTCAGCTTTAGGGTGGAGAGGCTGACATCATTGGGCTTTTAATGAGGATTGGTAACCAAGACTAGGAGAGGGTGGAGGAAGCCTCTGTAAATAAACATGACTCCAAAACTAATACTGACAGTTCTCTAGCATGCCCTCTCCCCTCCAGCCACGCCTTCTGGGACTGCCAATGCCTCCTGGGTAAGCAGCGCTGCCTCCCGCACCCTTGTGGATAATGACAAAAGAGCCCATCCTGTCTACAAAGATGATGCTACTCAGCCTCATTCAACCCAGTGTCCAGCTTTGTGGTAGATGCAAAATGACTGAGACACAAAACCCTGCCCTGGGAGGGCAATCTACTGATTGGGGCTAATGGGTCCAAAGTCCCTGTGCCTTACTGTACTTTCATTTGCAATGTTTTTCTTCTACTTATGGTTAGGCTATATGGATTGCTCCTTCTCTCAGGCACTTTCTTCCTGCTGAGCCTTAATTCTTGCTGCTATCCTAAACTAGGATGACAGCAAAATAGCTAGGACCACAAGCTTTCCAGATTGCCTAGGTTCATCTCCAATACTTCCTGGGCAACTCTGAGTAAGTCACTTAATTGCTCTCATCTTCCATTTCTTCATCTGTAAGATTAGGAAAAACAGTATCTGTTTCATGTAATAGTTATAAGCATTAATAAGAATATATTAGGTATATCATATAACATAGTGCCTGCAACATAGCAAATGGGCTGGACAAATACTATCATCTCAGGCGGAATGTAGGGATTGTTCTATGAACTTGGCCAGACCCCACCACTTGACCTGCAGATTTGGAGCTAGAAGTTGCAGTATTCCTTCCCTTTGCTGAATCTTAGCTGAATATTAGTGGGCCAGAGTGCTTGTAAAGATGGTAATAAAGGGAATCTCTTTCTATCTTGTGTTTTAAGGGCAGCAATTGTGTCACATCTGAATACCTGTAGTGACTGAGAATTGAGAACCCCAGATATATATATATATAGATACATATATATTTTTTGCCTGCATAGAACAGAGAGAATATTTCATGCCTGCTATATATTCCTGATAAGGTCAGCTAGGTACCGGGATGAGATTGGTAACGTTTTTTTGTATATATGTTTTGCAGTACTGAGGATCAACCCACAGCCACATGCATGCTAGACAAGCACTCTATCACTGAGCTATGTCAGTTTTTTAAGGTTTTTTTGTTTTTGTTTTTGAGGCAGGATCTCACTATGTAGCCCAGAGTGGCCTCAAGCTCCCAATAATCCTCCTGCCTCAGGCTTCTGAATGCTGAATTACAGGGTTGTGCCACCATGCCCAGCAAGATTTCCATTCATTATTTGACCTCATGATAACTACCAGTACACTGAGGGGCACCAATGAGAACCTTGTCAGAGCCATATGCTAGTGCCTCTGACCTTATCTTCCAAGCTCAAGCCACCTTTATGCTCCTGACTTCTCAAACACCTGCAACTAGCCAGATGTGATGGGCGTGTAATTTTGGCTACTTAAGTAGCCACCTGAGTATAGTGGCTGAGGCAGGAGAATCACAAGTTCAAGCTCAGCCTGAGAAACTTAGCAACTTAGTGAGAGTGTATCAAAAAAAATTTTTTTTAATTGAGTTGTGGAAAGACTTAACATCCAATACATTGCCAACTCTAGAAAGGGACACTGGCTTTTGTTGTTTTTTTTAAGACAGGGTCTCACTACATTATTAAGCCCAGCTTTGAACTCAACTATGTAGCCAAGGCTGTCCTTGAACTTGTGGTAATTCTCCTGCCTCAGCCTCCTAAATACTGGGATTACCACTACGCCTGGCTCCAAGCACACTGTACTTTGTAGGCCATAATGCCTGCCTAGATATGTAGTCTTAAAGTACTTAAACGCTCTGTTCCTCAATTTCATTACCTTCATAAAGAAATGTACATAAT
The DNA here is from genome assembly GCF_000247695.1 of Heterocephalus glaber. Next base: position 31,099,457 of record NW_004624743.1, read on the forward strand.
AAATATCTGCAATACGAGGTGTTTATGAAAATTAATATATTAGTTTAGAAAGTCTTATATGCAGTAAATACCCGAGAAGTACTAGTTACTATATTATTCCTGAAAATAACATAAATCACACAGTTCTTATACAGTGAGACAATATCATAAAATATCACATGGGAGGGCTGGGGATGCAGCTTAGTGATAGTGTTGGCTTAGTATAATGGGAAGCCTTGGATTCAACCCCTGGGGCCCCCTTAAAAAAAAAAAAAAGATTACATGAAATAACATGGGAAAATGTTGCCTTTTAGGCAAATACAGCTTTTCATAAAGTGAATAAGCCTGCTCTTTGTTTTACAACTCAGAGCTTTCACTTAAGATATCTGAAATGTGAGCACCTGGATACAATCTCCTACTAGGTCAGGTCTAGATTCCACCTTTCTGGGGAGAATTATGACCCGCCAGAGAAGGCAGTGGGTCTGGGACTCGTCCTTGTGGTTTCTTCCAGGCTACCCCTAATTCCTGCTTGGGCGGAAAGCGGACACGTGCTACTGGAGCGGAGCTTTTCCCCTTCAGCGTGCTCCGCCTAAAGTAGCCGCAGCTCCCCCGCCCGCCAGCTGAGCTCCTAGCTCTGCTGATTAGGGAGCTGACCAGGGAGGCAGCAGCTAGGAGTGAGGGTGCTCGTGCCAGCTGGTAATCTTACAGAAGACAACAGCGCCCTCTGCTGTGAGGCCTGAGCACAGCACTCCAGGGCAAGACCACAAGAGAACCTTGCAAAGGGAGACCAGCAGACCAGGTGTCGTGTTCCTCAAAGCGTGGGTGTCAGCTGCCCTGTGGCTACAGCCCTCCTTCCTGCCCACTCACTTTTAAGAAGTTTCTGCTCTAGAACCTGGGAAGAGGTTATTTTTGCCTCTTCTATTCTGGGTTTCAGAGTGCTTCATCCTTCCCAAGTCCTGGACTCTTGGGGCGGTGGTGCTGGGGATGGACCCCAGGAACTCATGAATGTTGGGGCAAGTGCTCTACACTGAGCTCTACCCGCAGCCCCTGAAAGGAGTCTGGTTTGGTGATGACCAAATACAGGTCTTCTAGGAGGAAACTGGGCGGGCAATTGTACTCCTTATTCTGTAACGGTTACTTTCCCATAAAATGGAAAACGGAAAGAACCTGGGCAACTCTTTCTCACAATCAGAAGCCCAGAGAGAGAAAGACCTGTCTAGCTTGTGAAAAGACACAAGAAATTGAGAGGAGCAATTTAAAAGCTCCCTGAAGCAACACAACTCTCTATGTAAGTCAAGGTGACAGCCTTCTAGAGCTGGGGTATGGCTCGCCTAAAAGTATCCCTCACTGGCCACCAGTTGGTACCTCTACTATAACCTAACCAATCCCAAGTCCCAGGATTTCATTAGTGTAGTAGCCCGTTGGTTTACAGAGATTCTTCTCGGTTTTTCTGAGACAGGGTCTTGCTATGTAGCCCAGGTTGGCCTCTAATTTGTAGTAATTTTCCTGCCTCAGCCTCACAAGTGCTGAGGTTACAGAAATGAGCCACCACACCCAGCTGGTTTGCAGACATCTTTTAAAAAACAATCTTGTGGGGATGGGGATTTAGCTCAGTGGTTTCGCTGCCTGCTGTGCAAGCGCAAGGACCTGAGTTCGATCCCCAGTACCAAAAAAAAAAAACAATCTTGGGTTCAGGTGTATAGAAGATGGCCTCTTTCTGCTCAGCATCTCTATGGTGTCTATTGGTGACCCCCTGGCTGCCAGTGGCCAGTCCCACTACAGCAAGACCATGTCCTTCATCAGGAGGGTAATCTGCTCCCGCAGCTGCTGCTCCTCCTCCTGTGCTTTGCTCTGGCTTTGACACCTCAGCAGCTCAGCCTGGTGGTCCTGGTGATGCATAGGGCAGTAGCTCCGAGGTTCACACAGCTCCTGAGAGGTAGAGGACAGAGAAAGGGATCCTTTAGCTCCAGAACTCTGCCTGCTAAGTATAACAGCCATGCTGAGGCTCCCTCAAGTCTAGGCTCTCCCATGCCCCATCCTTTACCTTATATTCCAGGAAGAAGTCTCTGTAGCCCCCTTGGAGGATATACAGCTCTGGGTAGTACAAGGCAGGGTACTGGTTGAGAGCCCTGTCCTCTTCTCTCAGAGAGCGGCACCTTCAGAGAAAATCCAGGGATGAGAGTGCAAAGGAAGCAAGATCAGGAACCCAAGCTTCCTGGGGAGGAGGGGAAGAAAAGACTATTGATAATGCCCAAAAGGACCCTGGGCCTGGAAAGTAGCTCAGCAGTAGAGCATTTCCCTAGTATGTTCAACAAACAGCACTGCAGGAGTGGGAGCCTTCAGATATTATTGTGTGTGCAAAGGCCCCAACAGCACCCCTCTTTCTCCTTTCCTCCACTGAAGCCTCATTCCCAATTCTTTTTCCTTTACTGCTCTAAGCTTTTGAATTATAAAAATACCTCCCTTCATCCTTCCTAACATTCTTCAAATTATAATGGAGTGCATTCTTTCTGAGTCTGTCTGAACTCTGACTCAAGAGCCATTTCCGCCAGGCATAGTGGTGCACACCTGAAATCCCAACACTCAGAAGGCTGAGATAGGAGGATCACTGGGAGTTCAAGGCCAGCCTGGGCAACATAGTGAGTTCAAGCCAGCCTGAACTACATAGTGAGACCCTATCTCAAAAATAAACAAAAAGGGGCTGGGGATGTAGCTCAGCGGCACCACACCTGCCTGCCAAGCACAAGGTCCTGAATTTCATCTCCAATACCAGGGGAAAAAAGATCCATTTCTGCCATTTCCAACACCCACCCAAGCCCATATGGACACTCACATTCGGGGGCCCCTCTTGGAGGAGAATTCACAGTGGAACACGATGATTATTCTTTTTTGGATGTCCAAGGGAATAATGGGCCTCTTCAGAAAAAAGTCATATAATTCTTTCTGACTATACAAGTTTAAGGCTCCCTGTAGAAGAATAATTTTAATAAGCATTCTCTGAAGGGCCTGTGTATAATGTGAATACAGTAAGTCCCTGACTTACAAACATTCGAGTAGCAACTTTCACAGGTGTACTGTATCGGAATCACAGGGGTACTGTACAAGACTCATTTTGTCCGATATGAATGAATCTGACTTATGAACACTCTCCCAGAACAGAACTCATTAGTAAGTTGGGGACCTACTGTACTTAGAAATGATTGGGATACTGTCCTGGGATATTTAGGCCAGAAAAACTGATAAGGATTTTCAAGGCAAGACCCAATGTATCTAGCTCTGTTTCTACCCACAGGGCCTAACCTACAGCTTGGTGCATAGCAAATGCTCAATAAACATTCACAGAGTTGAGCCACCTGGAATGAAGGGATCATTGTGAGCAATGTCCATGAGCAGTGCTTGCAGATTGCTTCTCAGTCCTTGGAATAATGTTTGGATTTCCAGGGAGGAGAACTTGGCTCCTATAGAAAAGAAGATTGCTCAAGGAGGGGAAGGGAAAGTATCCTATTTAAGGTATACAGAATTTAAATGGGAATAAGGACTTCAGCCTTGATGTGTTCCAAATATAGAATCTCTGCCCTAGTTCTAGGCTTCCCAGGACCTTTTGTCCTCACTTTTCTCAACAAGGAACCACTTCTAGCCCCTCTCCTGCTAGGGTCCACAGCAGAGCCTCACCTGGATGTGTCCTCCTAGGTACTCATATGGGTAGCGGCAATCAATGATATAAAACTTCTCAATCAGATCCTGGAACTCTCCAGACAGTAAGGCAGCCACCTGCACAGAAACAATCACTGAATACCCTGCTCACTGTCACCTCAAGAGAGAAGAGAGCCACTCATGTGCACACTCTCATTAGTCACACAGGATGCCCCTCTACACACAGCATCCAAAGTCCACCTGCATTTGAAGTGTGGCATTGGCTCAGCCCCACCCCACATAAGCGGATGAAGCGGAAGTGGCATTTGTAGAGAACCCAAATGGCTGGTATTGCAAGAACAAGGAAGACGTCTTTGAAGGCTACCCCTCTGGAGGCAGGCTTGGCTGAAATCAGGCTCCGGGAGACATCACGGACTTGCCCAGTGGCACAGGTAGCAATCCCAATTTTACAAAAGGTGAGAAATGGGTCTCTACCCACCATCATGAAAAAAAGTAAGTGCAAAGACCTGGGTTTGATCTCAGGGTTACACTGACTGATAGGCAGACAGGCAGGCAGACACATAAGGCAGATGCAAGTCTTGCCAAGTGTGATGGTACATGCCTATAATCCCAGCACTCTGGGTGCATGAGTCAGGGGAATCACAAGTTTGAGCCTAGGCTGGCAATTTAGGACTTAGGGAGACCCTGTCTCAAAAAAAAAAAAATTTTTTTTTTTAAAAAAGGGCTAAGTATGACCCAGGCATGTTCCTGTAATCCCTGAACTTAAGAGGCTGATGCAGGAGCATCACCATGAATTTGAGGCTAGCCTGAGCTACATAATGAGTTCAAGGCCAGCCTGAATTACAGAGTGAGACCTTATCTCTCAAAAAACCCAAAATAAATAAATTAAAATAAAGGGCCAGGTATGTAGTTCAGTATTAAGGCCCTGGGTTTAATCTTCAGTAACACACACACACACACACACACATACACACACACACACAGACAAAAAAGTAAATTTTTCAAAGAAAGATATGGAAGGAAAGAGCTGACAGCTAGAGGAGGAAATTTAATCTACTTGTACAAGTATAAATTGGTTCAGGCTTTCTGGAAGGAACTTTGTAAAACATGTAAAAATAAATGTACAGCTGGTCATTATGGCACATGCCGGTAATCCCAGTACTAGGAAAGCTGAGGCAGGAGCATTGCCATGAGTTTGAGGCCAGCCTGAGCTACATTTGAGACCCTGGTTCAGAAAAAAAAGTAATTAGGACTGGGAATTTAGCTCAGGGGTCCCACTGCCTGTCTCTCAAGTGCAAGGTCCTAAGTTCGATCCCCAGTACCAGAAAAAAGAAAAAAAAAAGTAATTATAGCTGGGAGTGGTGGAAGACCCATGTGATCTGAGCACTCTGGGAGGCTGAATGAAGAGGACTGCAAATTCAAGTCCAGCTTGGGCAACTTAATGAGATCCTGTCTTAAATTTTTAAAATTTTTAAAATGGGGTTGGGGATTTGGCTCAGTGTGAAAGTTCTGGGTTCAATCTCTAGTACCATAAAAAACAAAAACATCAGAAAAAAAAAAACAAAACACCAGCCAGGGATTTAGCTCAGTGGTTCCGGCACCTGCCTTGCAACAGCAAGGTCCCAAGTTTGATCCCTGGTACCAAAAAAAAAAAAAAAACCAAAGTAACTATACTTTGACTCACAATTTCTTTTCTAACATCTAAAGTACAGTGTACTTAATAGTATGCAATGATGTGGGTACAATTTGACATTAGTCTCAGCACTGTTTTAGATTTAAGTAAATATTTAATAAGAGGAGTTTGATTAAATAATACATGTCAGCAAAACAGAATATTATAAAACCATTAAAATGATAGTGTAAGTGGGCATGAATTCAACATAGTAAGTTCAAGGCCAGCCTGGGCCACACAATGAAACTCTTTCTCAAAAAAACAGAAGGGCCAGGGTTGGAGATTTAGCTCAGTGGTTCCGTCAGCCTGCCTTGCAAGCGCGAGGTCCCGAGTTTGATCCCTGGTACCAAAAAAAAAAAAACCCAGAAGAAAAGGATAATGTAGATATATATATGTTTTGGTACTGGGGATCGAACTCGGGTCCTTGTGCTTGCGCAGCAGGCAGTGAAACCACTGAGCTAAATCCCCAGCCCTGTAGATATATTTTTATTGATAGAGAAAGTCTGCGTGTGGGAGGGTACTGGGGCTTACAATATTTTAGTAATTTAATTGCAAGACTACATGTTCATCGTGATCGCAGTTTTACAAAACTGTAATTAGAGTAAAATCTGCATGGTCACAAGGAAAATAGCACTAATGGTTATCTCTGGTAGCAAGCTTTTGGTTAAGGCAACCATACGATTACTGTACAAACTGGGAGACTTTTGAGAGTGAAAGAGAACATTATTAATAATTATCTTGGGGCTGGGGATTTAGCTCAGTGGTTCCAGAGCCTGCCTTGAAAGTGCAAGGTCCCGAGTTCGATCCCTGGTACCAAAACAAAACAAAACAAAATAATAATTATCTTCACAGGGCTGGGGATTTAGCTCAGTAGTCTCATCACCTGCTGCGCAAGCGCAAGGACCCAAGTTCGATCCCCATTACCAAAAAAAACCCAACCAAACAAATAATTATCTTCACTAACAGGTATAAAGGAGACTGTAACATGTAAACTGGAATTTATGGTTTCCTTAATTGAGACCCTAGTTGATTTTTCCTTTTCGTGTTTTTGCACCATTCCTTCACTCTCTCCTTCCTTCTTTCTCTTTTTAAGACAAATATATATCATTTGTTTAAAGATTTAAAAAGACAGAAAAATAGATAAAATGAAGACCTTTAAAATAGCCTGAATGAGGAGCTTGCATGAGTGAATGCAGTGAAAGAAATAAAAATGGCCGCAGGGATGTTAGGGACAGAACAGACCAGATGGCAGCTTATGTAATCAGCTACCATCTCCAGAAATCTGCTTACTGTTTCTGGGTTGACGTACTTCAGATCTTGGTGTCTCCCTGGTACGGTTGGCAGTGCACATACCTAGAAATACCCAAGAGCTGAAATAATAGCAAAAATTCCTCACCCAAGCTTGAGATCAAAGACCCATTTATTGTCATTTCCAAATGACTCTTAAAATCCCAGAAGCTTTCAAAAATCAGTGGTCTCTATGATATACATATGTAACAACTGTTTCTAAACACTGATCCTAAGGAATTAATCAAGGATGTCATAAGGTTTTAGATAGCATTACAAATATGTCCATCTTGTTCATAAGGAAAATTCATAAAATGGGATTATAAAATTATAAGATGAACCTTATAAAGAAATTATGAGCAGCTCCCAAATTATCAAATAATACACAGTTATTTAAAATGATGAGATTGTTAGGTGTGGTGGCACATTCCTATAAAGCCAACATGTGGGAGGCTGAGGCAGGAAGATCACCATGAGTTTAAGGCCATCCTGAGCTACATAGTGAGTTCAAAGCCAGCCTGAACTACATAGTGAGACCCTGTCTTAGATAAATAGACAGATAGCTAGATAAATAGATAGATGGATGGATGAATGAGATGAAGCCAGGCATGGTGGTACATGTCTGTAATGTCAGTTTACATGGGAGGGGGAGGAAGGAGGATTGCAAGTTCAAGGCCAGCCTGGGCAAAGCAAGACCCTATCTCAAAATAATTAAAAAAAAAAAAAAAGGGCCTGGGGATGTAGTTCAGTGGTAGAGTGGTTGCCTAGTATGTACAAGACTCTGGGTTTGATCTCCAGCACTGCAAAATATAAATGAATGAACAAACAATTGAACAAATGAATGAATGAATGAAATGAGTATAATCAAACTCACCTTGGAGAAATCACCAATAAGATGCCCTGCATTTGAATCTTTCTTTAACATCTGAGAAATATTGATGTCAGAGAGAGACACTGTCTTCTTTAGACCTAAATGCTGAAATGATAAGATTCCCGTTAATCCCCAAGGCTCATGTTAAAGGTTTCAAAACCAGAGGATGGGAGGAGGAAAGGCTCAAACAACATACGTACTCTCTGATCTAATAATTTTACTTGTTTTCTCAAGAAAATAAAGATATGCACAATGATTTGGGTATAAGAATACATATCCTGGCATATTTATAACAGACTACAATTACTAATAAATTAAATATTCCATAGGGTCTTAAATAAATCATACTCCACACATTATGTTACTATTATACAATAAATGGTTTGTTGTAATTAATTTTACTGATATAGAAAAAACTTATAATATCATTAAGTTAGTTAAAAAGTACGAACAAAGCCAGGGATTTAGCGCAGTGGTTCTGCTGCCTGCCTTGCAAGTGCAAGGACCTGAGTTCAATCCCTGGTACCAAAACCAAAAAAAAACATGAACAGGGCTAGGATGTAATTCAGCACACAAGGCCCTAGGTTTGATTCCCAACACTGTGAAACAAATAAACAATAGATAGATAGATAGATAGATAGATAATTTGCAAAAATATACATCAAAGCCTGGCACAGTGGTAGATGCCTATAATCCCACTACTTGGGAGGCTGAGGCAAGAGGATTGCTGCTAATTCGAGGCCAGCCTGGCTACACAGCAAGATTCTGTCTCAAAAATACTAACAAAGAAAGAAAGAAAGAATATAAAAACATCAAAATTTTACTTTAATAATATTTGTCTCATTTATGGACTTCTCTAAGGTAAAAACATCTGGGAGAGACAATATCAGACAGTCTGGGCAGAAAGATATTAACAAAATACTAACAAATAGAATACAAAAAGTGTTATACAATGTGACCAGGAAGGATTTATCCCAGGAAAGCTAGGTTGATTTAACACTGGAAAATCAATTAATGCAATCTACCATATCAATAAAATAAAGGACAAAATCCATCTCTCAGCAATTAATAGATTAGCACAGGCAACAAGAGCAAAACTAAAAAGCTCTGTGCAGTAAAGAAAACATTTAATAGAGTGAACTCAACAGGCAAAAAACCCAAAAATCAAAATACCCAAATACAGTAACTTAATCAAAAGTGGGCAAAAGTGCCCAAAGGGCCTGGGAATATAGAACAGTGGTAGAACGCTTGCCTAGCATGTGTGAGGCCCTGGGTGGTTCAATCCCCAGCAGTGAAAACAAACAAACGAACAAAAGACTCAAAGGACCCAAACAAACATTTCTCAAAAAACATAAAAATAGCCAACTGAGCCAGGTGTGGTGGCACATGCCTGTAATCACAGAACTGGGGAGGATGCTGTGAGTTGAGGCCAGCCTGAACTACACAGCAACACCCTGTCTCAAAAACAAAAACAAACAGGGCTGGGGATCTAGCTCAGTGGTTCTGCTGCCTGCCAGTAAGGGCAAGGTCCTGAGTTTGATCCCTGTACCAACAAACAAACAAACACAAACAAACATACATAAAAAATAGCCAACTGGGCCTGAAATTTAGCTCAGTTGTGCCGCCACCTGCCTTACAAGCACAAGGTCCTGAGTTCGATCCCCAGTACCAAAAAAAACCCCAACTGATATATGCAAAAATGTTCATCATCACTTATCACCAGGGAAATGCAAATAAAAGCTATCATAGGATACCACATCACACCTGTTAGAATGGCTATTATGAAAAAAATAAAAGACAGCAAAAGTTGGCAAGGGTGTGGTGAAAAGGAAAGCTTTATGTGCACTAGTGGTGGGAATGTAAAATAATACAGTTAGTAAGGAAAACACCACAGGGGTCACTCAGCAAACTAAAAATACAATTGTCATACCATCCACTGATCCCATTTCTAGGTATATATATCCAAATGAATTAAATTCAGTACATATAGATATCTGCACTTAGATATCATCACAGCATTATTCAGCCAAGACATGGAACCCACGAAGGAGTCCATCCTCAGATGACAAGGAAAATGTGGAATATTTATGCAAAGGAATACTCTTCAGCCCTAAAAGGGGAGCTGCTGTCATTTGCAACAATATACATGAACCTGGAGGACACTATACTAATGAAATAAGCCTGCCAGAGAAAGACAAATGCCACACAATTTCACTTTCATGACTCTGAAAAGACCAAACCCATAGAAATGGACAGTAGAATAATGGGCACCAGGGGCTGGAGGAGGAGGGTGGGTGGGTGGGGAAATGGAGATGCTGATCAAAGAGTACAAAGCTTCAGTTAGACATTTAAAGTGATGTAGTGCACACAATGGTAACTATAATAAATAATAATGCATTGTATATTTCAAAATTGCTAAAAGAATAATTTCAAATATTTCTACCATACACAGAAAAATACTATGTGAGGTAATGAATTTGTTAATTAGCCTGATTTGACCATTCTACCTTTTAAAAATATATCAAAACATCACATGGTACTCCATAAATATAGACACTTATTTTATAGTTAAAAATAATATTAAATAATTATTTTGGAGCCAGGCAGGGAGGTGCATGCCTGTAATCCCAGCACTAGGGAGAGGCTGAGACAGGAGGATCACTGTGAGTTCTAAACCAGCCTGAGCTACATAGTGAGACCCTATCTCAAAAAGCCAAAAAAAAAAAAATAATAATAATAATAATGATAATTTTTAAATTATTTTTTGTTTTGTTTTTGTTCAGGCTGGTTTTGAACTCATTATGTAGCCCAGGCTGGCCACAATCTCACAGTGATCCTCCTGCCTCAGTGAGTGCTGGGATTACAGGTGTGCCTCACCATGCCTAGCTTTTGCTTTGTTTTTTGAGACAGGTTCTTGTTATGTAGTTCAGGCCAGCCTTGAACTTGCTATGCTACCCAAGCTGGCCTTGAACTTGCTATCCCTGTGTCTCAGCTGTCCTAAATAACTTTTTTTAAATTTAGAGAAAATAAATCTGAGAAAAAGGTAAAAAATAAGTAAATAATTCATAAACAGAAAATTAATAAGGATTTATAATGTAACACTATAAATCTGCTTGACCTGATTGACATGTATAGAATATTCCACTCAACAATGGCAGAATATATTGTCTTTCTTTTTTTTTTAACAATGGCAGAATACATTTTCTAAGTTACATAAAATATTTATCAAGATTTTCTGGATCACTAAAAAAACCATAGCCGGCTGGGCTAGGTGGTGGACATCTGTAATCCCAGGACTTCGAAGCCTGAAGCAGGAGGATTGCTGTGAGTTCAAGGCCAGCCTGGGCCACATAGTTAGCTCAAGGATATCCTGAACTATACAGAGTGACACCCTGGCTCAAAACAAACCAAACCAAGCCAAATCAAATCATACCTGAGTTTGATACTTGGGTTGTTTCTATCTATTGATTTATTTTTTTTTTGATATTGAGTCTCACTCTGTAAATCCATGAGAATCTTCCTGCCTCAGCACCACTACCCCTGACTCTACCTATTATTTTTTGTTTTTTAAAAATTTGTTTGTTTTTTGGTACCAGGGGTCAAACTCAGGTCCTTGCGTTTGTGAGGCAGGCAGCAGAACCACTGACCTAAATTCCCGGCCCCTACCTATTGATTATTGATCATAATGTTGTAAATAACATTCCTATATATGTTTAGTTCCAGTTTTCAATTCTTTTGTGTATATACCTAACAGTGGAACAAACAAAGACATGCACGGCATGGTGGTGCACAACTGTAATCCCAGTATTCAGGAGTCTGAGGCAGGAGGATCGCCATTAGTTTGAGGCCAGTCTTAGCCACCTAATGAGTTCAGGATCAGCCTGGACTACGTAGCAAGACCCTGTCTAAAAACAAAACAAAACAAAGATATTACAAGCAAAACAAAACACTGAAGATAACATAAATATCTCTCAGGAGCCAGGGATTTAGTTAGCTCAGTGGCACCGCTCCTGCCTTGCAAGTGCAAGGTCCTGAGTTTGATCCCCAGTACTGAAATAAATAAATAAATAAATATCTCTCATAAACATAAATGTAAAAATTCTAACAAATCAAATACAACAATACATAAAAAGGGTAACATGTCACAAGCTAGTAAAATTACCACAGGGATGCTTTAACATTTGAAAATCAATCAATATAATGTACCATATTAATAGATTAAAAAACTCGTGTTTATTTTAATAGATGCAGAGAAAGTATTTGACAAAATCTAATTATCTAGTCCCACTAAAATCTCTCAGCAAACTAGGAATAGAAGCAAACTTTCTCAACTCCAAGAAGGAAATCTCAAAAAAAAAATAGATAACAACATATTCAATGCACAAAAGTTGAATGCTTTTTCTTCTAAGATCAGGTGCAAGGCAAAGAGTTTTCAATAATATATAAGATTATAAAGGAGTCCTGGGACAAAAAAAAAAAACTGAGAGGTATTAATGTAGGAAAAGGCAAAATTGACAATACAGGAGAGAAAAAAGAAACCATGCAGAAATAGACAAGAGGAGATCCTTCCATCTGAATCAAGAGTTGCTTCCAATATATATCTTTTTGTTAGTGCAAATTAATTTTACAAAATATCAGTTTCCTTGTGGCATTTCCATACATGTAGAGAATATACTTTGATCATACTTGTTCCTCTAACCTCCCTTATAAACCCTAACTCCCTCTTGCTTGTCTAACAAGTTCCCTACTTTTATGGGTTTTTTTTCTTTTTAGAATCCATATGTTAGGGAAATCAGGTGATACCTGTCATTCTGAGTCTGGCTTATCTTGCTTTACATGATGATATCCAGTTCCATGCATCTTCCTGCAAATGACATAATCTTGTTCCTTTTTATGATCGAATAATACTCCACCGTGCATTTGCTTTACACATTCATCTGTTGATGGGTATCTAGGTGACTCAAAGAGTTTTTGCAATTTTTTCTTTTTTTGTAATAGGGATTGAACACAGGGCATTGTGCCTCCTAGCCAAGTGCTCCACCACTGAACTATATCCCAGCCCTTTTCATTATTTTGAGACAGTGTCTCAATAAGTTGCCCAGGCAGGCCTTGAACTTGAGATCCTGTCTCAGCTTCCCAAGCAGCTGAATACAGGTGTGCATCACCACGCCTGGCTTGCAAAGCCTTTACAATGACTTACAAGACTCTCCCTGAGCTGTCCTACAGCTAGCCACTCTGCCCTTATTTCCTACACTCTCCACTTGCTCACTTTGCTCCAGTCACACCAACCTTGCTTTTCCATAACGTCCCAAGATCAGGGGTACTGTAGTTATTTTTCCTTCTGCCTCAAAAAACTCACTCCCACTAATATCTGTTTGGCAAGCTTGCTCCTCCAGATGTCTACTCAAATGACACTGTCAATGACAGGGCCTTCTCTGGCCTGTACAACCCATTCAGATGATCCATTCCTACCCTACCCTACCCCATCTGGGCACAACTTCTTCCTCTTCTGCTTTGGCCACAGTATTATTTTTTCCTGAACTGGGGATTGAACCCAGGGCCTTGCACATGCTAGGCAAGTGCTCTACCATAGAGGTATACCCTCAGCCCTGGCCACAGTATTCTTAGTATCTTCTGTGTTCCAAATGCATTTGTTGGTTTCTTCCTGATTAGGATGGCAGCCCCATGAGCACAGGACTCCGTGGCACTGCCATCTTCCTTGCTGCACCCTCCAGTGACTGAGTGAATGGAATGAAGTCTGAAGGGCACACTCTAGAGAGGAGCAAGGACGTTTCATACAGATTGTATAGGTGTCAGGGTAGATACGTTGCTATATTTGGTAAGAAAAGAAGATAGTTTTCTTCTATTACTTCTGTTTTCTCTTTGAAATAAAAAATACCAAACTTAACATGGGTGAAGACAACTTTGATCAGTCCCTCTTTCACAGCCCATATTCGACACATATTTGACCCACCCAATTTGTTTTCTTTTCTTTTTCTTTTTTTTTTAAATTTTGGCACTCGGGATCAAACTCAGGACCTTGTGCCTGCAAAGCAAGCAGTGGGTCCACTGAGCTAAATCCCTTGCTCCCTATTTTTTGTTTTTATATGGTGACAAAGTTTATTTGAAAATGAACAGTGAAGAATAAGGGAGAAACTGGTTCTGCAGAGTGAACCTGGGAATAAAAGAGAGGAGAAATATAAACAAAAATAAAAGTACACCCTGGAGAACACAGGTTGGGCTGTGAGAAAAGTCATGGTAGCTAGCCATCTAATTCTATTGAGCCTATACCCAATATATATTCTGAATTCATCTATTTTTATACCTGCATAGCCACTACCTTAGTCTAGGCTACCATCAGTTATTTGTTTTGTTTTTGAGATGGAGCCTCACTAATTTTCTCTTGAACTCATGAGCTTGAACTCATGGGCTTCAAGTGATCCGCTTGCTTCAGCCTTCTAAGGAGCTTGAATTACAGACATATGCCACCAGCCCTGCTGGGATTACTGCAATACCTTCCTACCTTCCTAAGTTCCAGGCAAACTAAGGCAGTTCATCACCACACTGCTTCCAGTGCTTAATCCTCTTTAACCCATTACCGATTTAGCAACAAGAGTGATCTTTTGTCAATAAAAAACAAAAAAAGATTTTTTTACAAAAGAGTGGGCTTCATAAAACAAATCAGATCATATTATGGCCCCCACTTAAAACCCTCTCTAATAGTGTCTAGCTCCACTTAGAATAAAATCAATTCACCTTGGCCCACCAGCCCCGCACAATCTCCTTCCCAGTTACCTCTTCTTCCCCATCTAATACAATTCTACCCTCACTCACACTGCCTTCTCGGTTCCTCAAACACATCAAGGTCTTTCTAACCTCAGGACCTCTACACCTGAAGTTCCCTTTTTATGGAATGCTCTTGATTCTATTCTCATCATGTATGGTTCCTTTACAATTAGGGTGACAATTTATCCCAGTTGGTTTAGGTCTTCCCCAAAGTTAGCACTGCAGGTCCCATTTTTTTTTTTTCACTTTTTACATTTTTGGTACTGGGGATTGAGCCTAGGGTCTTCATACTGAGCTACATCTCCAGCCCCTTTTAAAAATTTTTTATTTTGAGTCAGGGTCTTGCTAAATTGCTCACGAAGGGCTCATATTTGCAAGGCTTCTGTCTCAGCCTCCTAGAGTGCTGGGATTATGGGTGTGCACCACCATGTCCAGCTTGAAGATCCCATACTCTAGGAACTTCCTCAGTCCCAGGCAAACACAGGAAGTTCATTATCCCATTTTTTTTTCCTCTTTGAGATGGGGTCTTGCTGTGTAGTTCAGGCTGGCCATGAACTCACTATACAGTCCAGGTTGACCTCAAACTTATGTCAGCCCTCCTGCCTCAGCCTCCCAAGTACTAGTATTATAGGCATGCACCACTGTGCCTGGTTCCATCGCCCCATTCTTTCACACTTTTTTTTTGGTACCAGGGATCGAACTCCGGTCCTTGTGTTTGTGCAGCAGGCGGCGAAACCACTGAGCTAAATCCCGGGCCCGATCGCCCCATTCTTAGCTAAGTATCTCCTGCTGTGGAGACTTGGGCAACTTTTAATTGCTAGATTATTTTGTCTGGTATAGCAGACATTTGCAGTCTCACTACTCAGCATCCTATTTTAGTAAAATCTCAAATTAGACAGGAGGCAGCCTTACATCCTGATAAGGGGGGAGATATTCCCTATTTCACTCTCTTAGCCAACTAGGTACCTCTGCCCAGAATTTTAAACCCTGAGGAGTAAAACAAAAGCATACAGTAGGTGGAGTTTTTTCATGGCTGTTGCACCACAGTAAGAAGATAGTAGATGGCAGCAAATGTCCCTGACACCAGAGTCTCGCAACAGCTTGGGTCGCGGTCCACAGCAAGGGCAGTGATGCCAGCACAGGGTCCCACTAGCAAGCGGCTACATCCTGAGCTCAGTATACCAGTAATAATATTTTGGCTGGGCCCTAACTTGTTTTCCATTCTCCCTAGTGACTCTCTGAGTTTCTCAATAGACTCCAGAAAAATCTCTTCTGGTTGAGGTAACTAGAATCAATTTACATTATTGTAATCAAGAATTCTAACTAGAGCATCTATTGACTTCATTTAAAAAAAATTTTTTTAAGTGGGCATCTGAAATGAATAGACACTTCTCAGATGAAGAAGTAAAAATGGCAAATAAATATATGAAAAAATGTTCAACATCACTGGTCATTCAAGAGATGCAAATTAAGGGCCAGGGATTTGGCTTAGTGGTTCTGCCGCTTGCCTTGCAAGCGCAAAGACCCGAGGTTCAATCCCTGGTAGCAAAAAAAAAAAAATCACACACAAAAAAAGAGATGCAAATTAAAACAACACTGAGATTCCATCTTACTCCAGAAAGAATAGCTATTTCCAAGAAATTGACCAATAAGCTGGGCACACACCTGTAATCCCAACACTTGGGAGGTTGAGGCAGGAGGATCACTGCAAGTTCAAGGCCAGCCTGAGCTACATAGTGAGACCCTGTCTCAAAAAAACTACAAAAAAAAAAACAAACTACAACAAAAAACAAAAGAAATCAATCAATAACAAATGCTGTTGGAGGTATGGGGAAAAAGGAGCCCTTCTCCACTGCTGGTGGGAGTGTAGACTGGTGCAACCACTGTGGAAATTAGTGTGGACATTCCTTAATAAACTAAAACTAGAGGTTCCATTTGACCCAGCTATTCCCCTTCTTGGTATCTTCCCAAAAGAATTAAAAGCATCATACCACAGTGATATGTGGTATGAACACCCATGTTTATAGCAGCACAGTTTGTAATAGTTAAATCTTGGAAACAGCCCAAATGCCCATCAGCTGATGAATGGATAAAGAAGATGTGGGGTTTTTTACACAACGGAGTACTACTGTGCCATAAAGAAGGATAAGCTTGAGACATTTCTAACTAAATGGATGTACCTTGAGACCATACTCTTAAGTGAGATAAATCCGACACACGTGTGTACCTATCACATTGTTTCTCTGGTGTGAGAAACTGAAAGTGGAAATAAGGACCAAAATATATAATAATAATTGGGAAATGGGAAGAAAATGTTCAAATGAGAAGGGGAACAAGGGAGGGAGGAGGGGGAAAGGAAAGAAGGGACAAGAAAAAAAGGAATAGAAGGAAAAAATGGAAACAAAGCTTTTGTAAGTAAGGAGAAGGGTTGGAGGGGAGAAGAATGGGAAAAAAGAAGAAGCAAGAGATATCATGCACAGGTACAAATTCCCTATGATGAATGTGATCATTATGTATATCGAAAATGTACCAATAAATGTTTTGCTTCAAAAAAATAAAAATAAATTTTTAAATAAAAAATAAAGTTTTTCTTCTTTTGGTTTTCTTTCTTTCTTTGTTGCTTGTTTGTTTGGAGACAGGGTCTCGCTATGTAGTTCAGGCTGGCCTTGAATTCACTATGTATCCCAGGCTGGCCTCAAACTTTCAGCAATCCTCCTGCCTCAGCCTCCTGAGTGCTGGGATTATAGGGGTGCACTATGGCCAGCTTTTTTAGGTTTTTTGATGTATTCCTAACAAGAATATAAATTCTAAGTCTGTTTTGTTCACTATTACAGCACCAGGGCCTAGCAAAGTACCTGACCTCCCCCTCCTTTTTCTTTTGGTACCGGGGATCAAACTTGACCTCCCTTTTTTAGATACCAGGCCTTGCTATACTGCCTAAACTGGACTTGAACTTGCAATTCTCCTATCTCAGCCTCCTGAATACCTAGGATTACAGGTGTGGGCCACCATACCCAGCTTTTGTGCCTGATACTTAGCAGGTACTTAATAAAAAATTTTTTTGAGATAGGGTCTCAGTAGCTCACCAAGTTACCCAGGCTCGGTTCAAACTCACAATCCTCCTGCCTCAATCTCCCAGAGGGCTGATATTACACTACCATGCCTAGCTAATAAGTACTTTATTTTTTAATTGAATGAATGAATGAGAAATCATCAATCTCTGAGGAATTTACTGCTTTATAAGGTATCTAATTATTCCTATTAGTATCAAAGAGATGAGCCAATAATAAAAATATACCTATATGTTTTGTAATCTAAAACCAATTGCTATGCATGTTCTTTTTTGTTTTTTGAGACAGGGTCGCACTATGTAGTTCAAGATATCATTGAACTATGTAGCCCAAGCTGGCCTCGAACTTGCAATGATTCTCCTGCCTCAGCCTCCCAAGTGTGGGGATTACAGGCATGTGCCACCACACTCCTCAATCATGACTTCTTAATCTTTGCTGCCCTAGTATTTAGTGCAGTGGCTGCAACATATTAGACACACAATATTGTTCATTCAAGAATGAAAGCCAGGAGGGGTGCATTACTGCTGAAAAGCATTACATTGAAAGCCAGGTGGGATTACTGCATCCCAGTAATCCCAGCACTCAAAAGGCTGAGCCAGGATTGCCACAAGTTTGAGGCCAGCCTGGACTACACAGTAAATTCAAGGCAAGGCTGAACTATATAGGAAGACCCTGTCTCAAAAAAAAAAACGGGCTGGGGATTTAGCTCAGTGGTTCCGCCACCTGCCTTACAAGTGGAAGAACCTGAGTTCGATCCCTGGTACCAAACCCCCCCCCCCAAAATGGGCCGGGGATTTAGCTCAGTGGTTCTGCTACCTGCCTTGCAAGCGAAAGGTCTCGAGTTTGATCCCCATTACCCAAAAAAAGGAAAGAAAACAAAAGAAAGGTATGTGAAGAAGACAAAGAGCGCCATACCTTGGTGACTTCTTGATCTTCCAGGGAAAACTCTACCAATTCATCTGAAATCTCTTCTGCCTGGTCTTCTCCTAGATTTGGGTTTTTATCCAATTTTGGAATTGTAGAAATGGGACTGCCTAGATAATTCATTTCTCTTTCCATCAAGTTTCCACTGTCCTGTCAAGTAAATTGACAACATTAAAACCTATACAAAACACACTGCTCAAACTTTATTTGTCCACCTCCTTTTCTCACCCAAGCCAGGTTAGAAATCAACAAATAAATCAATAATCAATAAAAAGCTAAATAGAAAAGTCCAAGACTTACAGATCCAGAGCCATTATCCTATACCTCATACCTCAATTGGGGTCTTTTTTTTTTCTTTGTAGTACTAAGGGTTGAACCCAGGGCCTTGGCACTGAGCTACATCCCCAGACCTTTTCTATTTTGAGACAACATCTCAGCATCTTGCTAAAGTTGCCCAGGCTAGGCTCAAACTTGTAATCCTCCTGCCTCAACTTCCCAGAGTGCTGGCATTACAGGTGTGTGCCACTGTGCCCAGCTTCAACTGATCTTTAATAATAATATCCAATGCTCACCAGCAGAGAAAGAGGAGACATATAAGGCCCTCCTAGTCTTTTTTGAAACCTCAGGTTTCTGGGTGCCTGCCACTTCAAGGCCTCAAGAGTGCTGTTCGCCTCATTAAAAAAAAAAAATTAAAGGCTAGAGGAATAGACGTTAG
The DNA here is from genome assembly GCF_000247695.1 of Heterocephalus glaber. The sequence continues at coordinate 31,118,416 of NW_004624743.1, forward strand.
TGGGCCCTGTCAAAAACATTTCATCTAACCAAACTATGAATAACACTCATGATACATATTAAATGTATTCATTAAATGTATACCCTGAAGACAGAAATAATAGTTTGGATTTGATGTGTAGTAGAGAGACTTGCTTTGGAAGATACTAATTTAATGATCACAAGCAAAAAAAAAATGATCACAAGCAAAAAAGTGGGGGGCATGGCATGCTTGAGAGGGGATGGTGAGACTTTAAAAAGTGATTATAAACAAAGTCTATGTAAATAGGGAAGGGTGGAGGGGGTGAAGGGTGCACAGGTAATGGGGAAAAATAAGATCCAAGATACATCATGTACAGGTACAAGCACCCAATGATAAATGTAAACATACTGTATATCTAAAATGTACCAATAAAAGAATTTAAGGAAAAAAAAAGAAGAAAAAGTGATTATAAGGGGCCAGGGATTCAGCTCAGTGGCGCCGCACCTCCCTTGCAAGTACAAGGTCCTGAGTTCGATCGCCAGTACCAAAAAAAAGTGATTATAGTTGTGCCTTTGTAATCCTAGTTACTTGGAAGGCTGACACAAGAGGATGCCAAATTTGAGGCCATCCAGGGCAACTTAGTGACACCCTATCTCAAAATAAAAAAGGGCTGGGGATGTGCAAAGGCCAGGAGTTCAAACCCCAGGACCACACACACACACACACACACACACACACACACACACACACACAGAGAGAGTGATAAAGGCACAGAAGGACAGTATTAAATCAATAAAAAACTGATTAGAACAGCCAAAATCATGAGCATATCTTTAGCAATGCAAGAAAAGAACAGCAGCTATTTTTCTTTTTGGAATGACCTAGGAGAAGAGATGGAAGGTAAGGAAGAAAAAAAGCCAGAAAAGAGGATTAGTTGAAGGAATTAAAGAACTATCACAGTTATTAGGTGGCTCAGGAGAGGCCAGTTTCAACTTGGAAATGAAGGATGACCTAAGGCTTAGATAGAAAGGACCACTGAGCCAGGTGGGGCAGTGCATGCCTGTAATCCTAGCTACTGGGAAGGCTGAGGCTAGAGAACAAACAACTTTTCTTGTCTAGCATACTAATGTATGAACAGCTCTAGGTCTCACACGGACACCAATGAGTTGCTTCAGTCAAAGGTATAAAACTAATATATCTAGGCTTCCATTAAATACTCACTTCTTTGTTTGCAGATAAGCTATACATTACATCTTTCTTTCTGTGGCCATGGTCCAAAGCATTCGGAGTGCTACAGAGAAGCTGTGCCTAAAAGACAGTATCTGCTGAAAACATCCACCATTCTTGGGCCATGGGTGAGTTGGAAACCCTCTGCTTCCCACCTGAGAAACAAACCCAAACCCAAAAAAGAGGAGCTACTCACTGAGCTGCCTTTCCTAAGGGGCTGGAGATGATTTCTGCGGATTAAAACAAACCACCAGTCCCATAAGTGCACTGTAACATTTTCCTTCATTCTTTAAAGATAATTCTGATTCTGTGTGTTGGGACATTCCAGCTTTTCCTTTCTTTCATTCTAGGAACCCTAGTCCTAGTCGCTATGTCTCTTTTAATAACAATATGTAAGATATTCTCTGTGGTAAATATCAATACTCAACCCGGGGATTTAGCTCAGTGGTTCCGGCGCCTGCCTTGCAAGCGCAAGGTCCCAAGTTCAATCCCTGGTACCAAATATCAATACTCAAGTGACATTCTGGGGAAAGGCCCTCATTTCACCCACAAAACCACATCTATGGATGTCATGAAACATAAGTAAGTTTCTCTTAAATATTTTTTTGTGTGCACATGCACATGATGTACGCATGTGTGTGTAGTGCTAGACACAGAACCCAGGCCCTATAGGGCTAGGTAAGTGCTCTACCACTGAGATACACTCCTAGCCCTGTCTTGCACCTTATTTAGACATAGTTGTTTTTACCCTTTGAGTATTCTCTGACAATCTTTTAAGATTTTTTTTTTTTTTTTTTTCTGGTACCTGGGATCGAACTTGGGACCTTGCGCTTGCTTGCAAGGCAGGCAACGGAACCACTGAGCTAAATCCCCAGCACTGACATGTTTCTTTTTTTGGTACCGGAGATCGAACTCGGGTCCTTTCACTTGCATAGCAGGCAGCAAAACCACTGAGCTAAATCCCCGGCCCTCTGACATGTTTCTTGACTTCATTGGACTTCAGTTTCTTCTTCTTCTTCTTCTTTTTCTTTTTTTTTTTTTTTTGAGATGGAGTCTTGCTATGCAGTCCAGGCTGGCCTTGAACTCACAGTGATCCTCCTGCCTCAGCTTCCTGAGTACTGGGATTACTGGCATGTGCTACCACGCCCAGCTGGACTTCAGTTTCTCTAATAATACAGTAACGCGGAGATATTTATGGCACTTCTATTGCAAAGATTTAACAAAAAAATGTGTATCCAGAACATACCAAGCATTGTATAATGTTTGTTAATAAACTATTATGAATTCTTTGTAGAAAATCCTAAAAGAGGGGCCGGGGATTTAGCTTAGTGGTTCCGAGTTTGATCCCTGGTCCAAAAAAAAAAAACAAAAAAAATATCAGTCATAGCTAGTAAAGTAATAAGCAACCAGAGTCGGGACACTCATCCCAGACCCTACACCCTGCACTTTTAAAAGCAATTTTCACATGAAAATCAAAGCCCACACAGAAATGCAGTATAACATTTTCCTTCATTTTTTTAAGGATAATTCTGATTATGTGTGATGGTTAAAATTAATAATGTTCATTTCTTTTTCTTTCTTTTTTTTTTTTTTTTTTTTTTTTTTGGTTTTTTGAGACAGGGTCTCTCTATGTAGTTCAGGCTGGTCTTGAACTCACTATGTAGCTCAGGCTGACCTCAAACTCAGGGTAATTCTTTCTCCTGCCTCAGCCTCCTGAGTGCTGAGATTACAGACATGCACCACCATGCCCGGCTGATTTCATAACACTATTTAGACCTGAAAAACATAAAAGTTTTTCAAGGTTAGGATCTAGGGGTTTTTGTTTTTGTTGTTGTTTTTTAAAGATGTAGATTTGGAACACTTATACTCAATGTGAAATGTTTTAGAGCTGGGTATGGCGGCTCACAGCTATAAATCCCAGTACTTGGGATGCTTGAGGCAGGGAGATTTCAAGTTCCAGGTGACCCTGGGCTACACAGTGAGTTCAAGATCAGCCTACATTACACAGTGAGACCTTGTCTCAAAAAAACCACAAAAAGGGGCCGGGGATTTAGTTCAGTGGTTCCACCTCCTGCCTCGAAAGTGGAAGGACCCAAGTTCGATCCCCAGTACCAACAAAAAAACCACAAAAGAAAAAAAAATTTTATACTAAAAAAACTCTGCAAAGGATAAAAATCTGTGATCAGTGCCAAAGGCCTTAATATGGGGCTCATTAGCAATAGAACTTACATCTCAGCTAACTGTCCTTCCTGAGAACCTGAAGAATTCAAGTGACCTGTAATCAGATATGAAGAATCAATAAGCAGTATTATTATTTTCCATGTATCCTATTTTCTCCTCTGATTTTCTTCATTACTAGTAAGCCTCATTAATCTCAAAAACTGAGCTCTTGAACACAAAGCCTTTTGACTAGTATCCATTTCATGGAACAAAGTACTAGGGAACAAGGTATAATTTCATGGAAACAAGAATTTACATAGGACAGCTGGGCATGGTGGCACACACCTGTAATCTCAGCACTGTGGGAAGCTGAGGCAGCAGAACTGCATATTTGAGCCCAGCCTAGGCAATTCATCAAGAAGCTGTCTCAAAAAAAAAAAAACCCTAAAAAAACTGTCTCAATACCCAGTAAAGCAAAAAACAAACATATGTCAAGCTTGGCATGATGGCACAAGCCTTTAATCCCTGCATTCAAAGGCTGAGGCAGGAGGATTTTGAGTTCAAGGCCAGGCTGGCCTACATAGTGAGAACCTGTGAAAAAAAGTTATCTATCCTTTGAAGCCTCTCCCTACCTGTTTCATCAAGATCTGCAGAAGTGGTAAACTGAGTTGCACTCATCTCCCCACTGCTAAGATTTGAAAGATCAAGGCAATGTTTTGGGGTTCCTCTGTTGAGACATAAAAGTACATTAATATTCCCATTAGGCTGTAACATCCTAAAAGAGCAAAGATCAGGTAGATTATGTAATCTTCATTTTAAATACCTCTCCATGACTATCACAAAATCTAAACAGTATCCAAATAATTCTAATTGATTTTTGGTAGTAGCTTAGAATGGGTTAAGAAAAAGCTCCCATCCTTAGCAGGGTGTAGTGAATACCTGTGGATGAGACAGGAGGAGAGTTTGAGGTCAGCCTGGACTACATAGTGAGTTCAAGGCAGCCTGAACTATAAAGTAAGACCCTGCCTCAAAAAAGATCCTAGTTAGAGAGGAAGAGATTATTATTTCTATTTCACAGAAAAGAAATCCTAGACAAGACCCAAAAGGTTCACACAGCCAAGGGCAGAGCTGAGACTTTAGCCTGGTCTAGGATAATTAAACAAACCTGTTTAGAAAAGCAAAGGATATAAGAAGTAAAAATAAAAATGGATTTACCCAGACAAAAGGCTTAGGTTTGCAGAATCCCCAAGGAATCTGTCCACTGGAGATTTAGGGAAATCTCGACAGATGGTAAAAGAAGCGTTTCGTTCCAGGAGCAGGTGTAACATCTTCCTCTGATTGGACCTAAAACTGGGTCCTGAGCCAGGGCTTCCCTCTCTTGTGGGTGAAAAGAGTTCTGTAGACATGGTCTCTGATTCCTCACCAAGAAAAAACAAAACCTGAGAAGAACATCACAGACCACTTGGCTTTTCCAACCTCCTCACCTTTTCTAGCCAAACAGATCACCACGGAAGAGGGGCATCCCCCCCAAAATGAATCACAACCTGGCCTGAAGGCTAAATCGCGCTTCCCCAAGTGGCTTGGCCTTTTCATTGACACCTGAACTCTTCGAGGAGCAACTTCAGGACTTTAAAAGAATGAAAAGAGGACTTTCACTTGTTCGGAGCCACAGAGCTCGACACCCCGACTGGAAGAAACTCAAATCTCCTAACTCGAAATAATCCCCATTTGAACCTCTGGTCACTATGGCGACAAGTAGCTCTCTGTGATTTCGTAGCCGAGACCGTTGCGGACTTACCTGGTAAGTTTGGAGTTAGATTAGCCTTCAGAAGAAAGGAAAGTGGGGAGGGACTGGACACACCAAATGAAATGAAAATCTGAGGAAAAGAGGCAGTTAACAAGACTACAATTTTGCTTCTCGCCACAACAGTCGTGCAATACCAACAGCCAAGCGGTTGACCATTCAAACCTTCCGCTCTCCCAACAACTCCTCCCCGCTCGCCTGTAGGCTTCGTTAGCCAGTCTCCGCGCACGTCCTGAGGCCCCACGGCCAATTGGCAGGTTTGTATATCACCCGGGGGAATGCACTTGCTCTGGAAGGGGTACTTGTCCCGCCCCGGAGCCAAAGCAGGATGGCGATTGGCCTACCAGCCTTAGGCCCCCACAGGGTTAGGGAACCTAGCGCCCATTGGCTCTCCCTCTGGCCAATCGCCACACCCTTCCGGTCCAGTCTATTTCCTCAGCCGCATTAACCCCGGGAGATTTAAATTGCGCCTCGCCAGTGACGATTGTTCGCCAGGATGATACTAGGGGAGATTATTTTGAGTGAAAGTGTTTCTTTTTCCTTGCTCCATTCTCGTGTCGTTTCCCTTTAATTTTGCCAGTCTTCGGCTTGGGATGGAGGATTTGCCGCCGGCGGGTCAGGCGTTGGTGCGTGACAGGTGTGTAGGTTTTCGCTGAGTGGCATTGGCCCTTCCAAGAGGTTTCCTGCTCATTGTCCTTTTAGTGTGCAGCATCTCAGAGATATGGGTAAAAAGAATTACTTTTTCAGGGACAGTAAAGGAGTTGAATCACCTCTTTGTGTATTTTTTGAGATTCTAGGGGTTGAAACCCAGGGGCGCTCTACTACTGACCTAAACTCAGGCCCTTCTTTTTATTTTGAGACAGAGTTTTGCTACATTAGCCAGGCTGGCCTCGAACTTGTGATTCTCGTGCCTCAGCCTCCCGAGTAGTTGGGGCTACAGGAATGCACTACGCCCAGCATCTTAATGTAATTCTTACCAAGGTCCAGGGGAATCTCAAACTTTAGGTGTTTAGGGAAATCAGAACATTAATAATGTGATGTTTGAAATCGTTTATATCTTTTGCAGTACAGTACTGGGAGTCCAACACAGAACCAAGGGCATGTAAGGCAAGTGCCCTACCACTAAGCTACACCCTCAGACCTAGACTTTTGTTTGTTTTTTGATACAGGGTCTCACTATGCCGTCCAGGCTGGCCTCAAACTCCAAACTCTTGGCAATCTCCTGCCTCAGCCTCCCAAGGGCTTGGATTACAGGCATGTGGCACTATGTCCAGCTATTCCTAAAATTCTTAATGTCAGATACTTGCTTTTATTTATTTATTTTTGGTACCAGGGATCGAACTCGGGTCCTTGCGCTTGCAAGGCAAGCGACGGAACCACTGAGCTAAATCCCTGGCCCGGATATTTGCTTTTAATGAGAGCCAGCCATTATTGGGCGCACCTGCGATCCTGGCCCTCTGAGTGGCTGAGGCAGAACTGCAAGTCTGAGCCCAGCCTAGGAAATTTAGTGATTTAACAAGACCCTGTCTCAAAATAAGAAATAAAAAAGGGGCTGTGGAGGTAGCTCAGTTCAATCCCCAGTACCGGAAAAATTAATAAATTAATCCTGTGAGGGTCAGGGTGGGTATAGATGAGACAAAACTGGCCCACGAAGGGGCCGGGGATTTAGCTCAGTGGTTTCTGCAGCCTGCTGCGCAAGCGCAGAGACCCAAGTTCGATCCCCGGTACCAAAAAAAAAAAAAAAAAAAACTGGCCATGAATGTTGGGCAGTGGGTGGGTGGCAGGATGTCATGTGCAGGCTAGGGGTATATTTCATTGGTAGAGCATTTGCCTAGCCTGGAGGAGGCCCTGAGTTTGATCTCTGACACCACAAAAAATTTAATGTGCATACTAACCACTAGGAGATCCTGTTAAAATACTGGTTCTGATTAAATGGCTCTGGATTTTGGCCAAGATTCTTCGTTTCTGAAAAGTACCCAGCTGATGTCAATGCCTCTCCCCTCCTCTCCTTTTTTAAGATAGGGACTCATGAAGCTGGTCGTGGTGGCCCACACCTGTAATCCCAGCACTTGGAAGGCTGAGGCAGGAGGATTGTTGCAAATTCAAGGCCACCCTGGGCTACATAGTGAGTTCAAGGTCAGTCTGAACTAAATAGCAAGACTCTATCTCAAGACAAAACCAAACCAAAGATAGGGTCTCATTATGTTGCCTCTAACTTGAGGCTCCTGTCTCAGCCTCCTCAGTAGCTGGGATTACGGGTCCATGAACTGGTCAAGCTTGTTATACTCTTTACTTCAATGTATGTCTGAAATTTTTCATAATTAAAAAATGTTTAAAATAGCCTGGTATAGTGGCACATGGCTGTAATCCCAGGCAAAAGGATCACAAATTCAAGCCCAGCCTGGGCAATTGAGTGACCTAGTGAAACCCTATCTCAAAAAAAGTGGAGGGGAGGGCTGAGAATGTGTCCCAGTCCAAGGGCCCTGGGTTCAACTCCTGGTTCTGGAATAAAAAAATAAACATGTTTAAAATAATTTTGGAAGCCCTTTAAAATGCAGACTCCTAAAATTGATTCAACAGGTCTAAACTGAGGCCCAGGATTATCAAGACCATCAGCGGCTACCCATACCAATGGCTTGTAGACCACACTTTGAGAAACAAGTCAGAAATACGATCTTTATCTGATGTTAGGATCTTGTTGGTGACAGTGGCTGAGAGGTGCTGTATAGTCAGCTGATGTTTATCCTAATCTGTGGAAATTGCTTCCCCAGAAAGGAGGTATGTGAAGAGTCTTTGTCCTCTGGGACAGAGACCGTAAACGTGGGAGTCAGCACAGACTCTTGTCATGCCAGGTAAGTTTGGAAGTCAGGGTGAAGGTAAAGGGAGTGTGATAGGGTTGATGTCTGCTCTAATGACTATAATCGTTCTTCATAGGTTACTGTATACTCCCCTGCAGGTGGGAAGTAGAGACAGATGAAGTTGTCCTGCAGCGGCGGCAAAAGCAAATAGATTATGGCAAATGTACACCTGGTTACCAGTGCTTTCTGCAGCAGATCCCCAAGTGAGTGCATTTTTGGATGGTCACAACAAGTAGGTCAACCAAGTGGCCCTGGTCAATGTCAGGTGATGGGAAGATATTAGAATCTGAGCACTCTAACAGCTGCAGCATTACTAATTCTCTCACAATCTAGTCTCCAAAATAAGTTTTGAAGATTTTCTCAAGTAGAAGAGTAATACTTGGCCTATAAAACGTTTCCAAGCTCTATCTATGGTTCCTGATAACGGTGTTTTCTTCTCAAACTTATTTCCCATGGCCCCATGCTTCCAGCTGTCTTAGCTAACTGCAACACACTTGATTAATTACGTGTGCGCTTATATGCATACATACAAACCAAAATGTATGAAAGAGTAGAATGTATTGTATAGGTATGTCAAATACTTTCTTATATATGACTTCTGAAGGTGTTGTAATGTAGCTAACTTACCCTTTCCAGAAGCAAGGCTATTAGGGAAGTGGGAAGTTTGGAGTATAATCTGATTTGAAGATTCACTTTTTCTGTTGGATTGATTCCACATCTTTCTTGGGGAATTCCTATTTTAAGTGCCTGATTCACTGTGATAAGTGGTGAGCCATGTTCCTTTGGTTTGACCTCAATGTGACCTATATTTGTTGTTGCCAGAGCACAGCGACAGCCAGGGCTTCACCCTCAAACACCAAACAAGAACAGGAGGTACAGCCGTCGTTCCTGGGATGCTCAGATCAGGCAGTGGAGAAGAGCTCTACATACCTGGGACCCCCCCAGCCAGCCTCTTCAGGGCAGGGGTGCCGAAGGGTGTGTTTACTATTCTTAGTTCCCTTTGTGGGTGGTGACTGAGTCCTTACCTCTCCCCATGCAGCAGAGGTTCAGCTTTTATTGGGTAGAAAGGGAGGGTCTGTGTGAGTACAATGCTCTCTGACTCTGCTGCCTCCCTAGGCAGGGAAAGGAGAGTCTCTTAGAGCCCATGGATTCTACCTCTTCCGATGGCCTCCTGGATGACTGACTCCAGGCCCTGGAACCCTCACAGAATCTGGATGGAGGCCAGAAGGGGGCCAAGGTAGTATACTCCATTGAAAGCCATTGGATCAGGGTCATAGCTGGGGTCTGACTTATAGGAGCCCAATTAAGGTGGTATTCAAAGAAGTGGCCCAAGAACAAAAGAATAAAAAGGGAGTAGCAGGAAAAAACAGGACATGAGTTTTAAAAATTGAGAGCTCAGTGCATGCCTGAAGTCCCAGCACCCGGAGGCTGAGGCAAGAGGATTGCCTTGAGTTCAAGGCCAGCCTGAACTACATAGCAAAACCCTGTCTCAAAAAAAAAAGAGAGAGAGAGAGCTCAAAGTGGCAAAAAGATATTTAATTATGGGCAGGAGTGCTGGGCTGCACTTTGAGGCTTTATTTTTGGCAATATTGGAGATTTCACCTATGGCCTCACACATGCTAGACAAGCACTCTAGCACTGAGCTACATCCCCAACCTTTTTTACTTTTTAAGGTCCTGGTAAATTGCGTAGGCTGGCCCCTAACTTGTGATCTACCTCAGCCTTCCGAGTGCTGGGACTACAGGCATGTAGCTACCTCCTGGCTCCTGAGGAGCTAGGATTACAGACATGCATCATGGCACGGAGCAGTGGCTATTTTATTCTTTTTTATTAGTATATGTTTACAATACATAATAATTCATCTTGGGAAATTGGCACATACATATACACATCAAATCTTGATCATTTTTATTCCTTTCCAGCCCTTCCCCAGAGGCCCCCTTCCTACCTCCACAAGGTCTACCTGTTTCTTTTTTTTTTTTGGTAGCAGGGATCAAACTTGGGACCTTGTGCTTTCGAGGCAGGCAGCAGAACCACTGAACTACATCCCCAGCCCTTACCTCCCTGATTCCTACCATCACTTTTATTTATTTATTTTTGGTACCGGGGATTGAACTTGGGACCTTGCTCTTGCAAAGCAGGCCGAGGAACCACTGAGCTAAATCCCTGGCACATAAACCACCTTTTCTTTTTCCCTTCGTCTGAGAAACTATTTTAGTCTAGATGAAAGGAAATATAACTTTCCTTTGAAATGAGTCCTGAAACCTGACTTGCAGTGTTTTTAAAAAATTTTTTTTGCAGATTTTTGTGTCTGTTTCTTCCATTGTTTTTGCAAATGAACCAATGCCAACTTAACTTCTTTAACTCAACCATTTAACTTTAGAAAGCATGATTAGTAATGAAAGAGAAGCAGCCTAGTGTGAAAAAGCAAGAGCCTTAGAGTGTCAGACTTTTTGATATAAACTTTGCCTATCAAATAGGCAGTCATTTAACCTCTTAGGCAGTTTCAGTTGGCAAATAAGAGATAGTTTGATTGTAGGCAAAAATAAGTATATTTCTTAAAAATATGTAGCACAGGGCTGGGGATTTAGCTCAGTGGTTTTGCTGCCTGCTGCGCAAGCGCAAGGACCCGAGTTTGATCCGGGGTACACACACACACACACACACACACACACATACACACACACACACAAATTATGTAATGAAAATGGGAGTGAAGATTTGTTTTTCACTGCAATTTCCTCTTAGTAAAGAGAAAGAACAGAACCACTGGCCATGATGTGTAGGTGAAATGGTTTCCTTTTCAGTAATGGTGAACCTTTTAGCGCTTTCAAAGATACAGCCCTCTGCAGCACATGTCATAAGTTCACCACCATGGTTAAAGTTTAATTGTACATATTATGTGCCAGGCATTGTGGTACATAATTTTTGTGTGTGTGTGTACCGGAGATCAAACTTGGGACCTTGTGCTTGTGAGGCAGGCAGCAGAACCACTGAGCTAAATCCCCGGGCTCCATTTTTTTTTTTTTTTTTGAGACAGGACTCACTATGTACTCCCTGCTGGCCTTGAACTCTTCTTGGTGATCTTCCTGCCTCAGCCTGAAGAGTGCTGGGATTACAGATGCACACCACCACACCTGGCCCATTTTCTTAATACCTCACTTTTTCTCTCTTTCAGTTTGTAGATTTGGTGGATCCAATTTCCTGCCCTCCCAGGCTCAGTGAGGAAGACAGCAATTCACCTGTCCCAGACTTGGATAGTGCAGAAAATATTTAGAGAAAATATGTCTTTCAGGGAACTTGCTGCTAAATGTGATAGTGAAGTCACTTGTGTTAATACTTTCCAAACAGAAAAGAAAGAAAGAAAGAAAGAAAAGAAAGAAACCAAGAAAGCAAAAACTGCCTTACAAAGAGATCACAGCATGATGGCATTGTTTAAAGCCTCTTTTTTTTTTTTTTTGCTACCAAGGATCAAACTCAGGGTCCTTGCGCTTGTGAGGCAGGCGGCGGAACTGCTGAGCTAAATCCCAGGCCCTAAAAGGTCTCCTTTTTCTTTCTTTTTTGTCTTTCTGATGCTGAGACTCGTGTTTACAGAAGAACCAGAAACCATCTTCCTAATTCCTTCACTTACTTAAGTCTACATTCCGACTCTTTAAAAAGGACTTGAACTGTGGCTGAGGTGGGAGGTGGTAGTAGTGGCAAAGACTCAATAAAAAGGTGGTTTCCCTTTCCTGAAGAGGAAATATAGTGCCATCGACATCGTTTGCCCATCTGCCTTTTTCCTCCCTTTCCGTTTTAAGGAAAGTGGTCCAACTGTAACCACCGTACCCCCCCCCCCCCCCCCC
>NW_004624743.1:31130370-31162282 GCF_000247695.1 Heterocephalus glaber
GCGCAAGCAACTGAACCGCCTATGATGTCATAATCACAATCCCATTACCTCATCCTGTTGGGGGGAGGGGAGAGGGAGGACAGAGAGTGCACAGCCCTGGGCCCCCCTCAGCTTTACAAAGTGTTTTGGGTGTGAGCAAATTACAGAACCAAGTGGGCACGGCCCCGTAACCTTATAAGTGCTGGGTTTATAAGGTTCGACCAGATCCAGCAGCTGAAGAGAGGCTCCAGGGACTCAGAGCAGGCCGTAACCGGCGCTTGGACTACATTTCCCAGCAGTCTTCACGCCCAGGACCGGTCCTTTGTTGGGGGCAGGGGGGGTTCTTTCAGAAAGCTGGGCCTGTCGCTCCGAACAGGAGAGCAGGTGAGAGGCACAGTGGATGATTTTATTAAGCGGCCTTGATGGAGTAAGAGGTTGCATCTGGGTCAATGTAGGGATGAACAGCGGGGCCAATGGCTTTGTTTACCTTCGTCTGACAGGACCTCCCCCGCGAGTTCCAAGATATGCCTCTAACTGGGTCCATCCACTTTCTGCGATCATTTGGAGGGGTGACTCGTTAGGGGCGGGACCACTCCGTCCCTAAACCAAAAAGCCACCCGCGTTCACCACCGAGCTATACTAGGAAGACTTTAAGAGACAAACGACACAGGGCTTGGGCCTCAGCGGGGGGGTTCGTAGGAATTCTGCGAACCGGAGAGATCTCCCTACTTTCCTCAGTGGCCTGTTGGTTCGCGCCGGCGCCTTTTAAGGGCACCGTGGGGCGAACGGAGCACTCAGAGCTGCTTTGGCCGCGGCCCTGGGAGCTGAAGGAGCCGCGGTAGGTGGCGGAGGGCAGGTGGCTCTGGGGCCTTGGGGCGGGCATCTCCACTGTCCCTCCTTTCTCTTTCCCCTCCCCCAGCTCAACCGCCCGTGCGGCCGGGCCTCAAAGGCCGCCTCCGCTGGGAGAGCACAGGACCCGGTGGGGGAGGGGTGGGGGAGTGCTAAGTCCCAGACCTTCCCCATCCCCTGCGTCCTAAGTTCGCTTCCCACGGCCCCATTATAGAACTGGAGCGGGAAGAGGCGAGCGACAGTCCCCCCCTGAGCGAGCCCTGGCACCCCCGGGGGGGGGCAGTGGAAGCCCCATGCCCCACCCCGCGGGGACAGGCAGGGCAACAGAGGGAGAGATTGAAGATTGTAGGGGGTCTAGCCGTTTGCTTCTTCATCGGAGTGGGGGGAGGGGTGCTCTCCACTTGTCACCCCTATCCCCTCCAGAACCTATATGGAGGAAGAGCATTCGGGTCTCCACTTACCTGCTCTTGCACTTCCCTGCCTCCTTCATGTTTTCCTTCAGTCCCCAGAGGTCTGGAGGCTGGGACCTGAGGGAAAGGTCCCTAGGGGATTTGTGGGTCTCCTCTCCCTTGGCCTGACCTGATCCTAGGTTGTCCAGGTTTCAACACAACCTCAGCATCTCTGAAACACTAGTGTCAGGGATTACTGCCATCCAATAGGAGAGGAAGAGGGGATCAAATTTTTATTTTAAGGGGGTTGTGCTGGAGAGAGAGCCTGGACTGAGGGTTAGGCCTGGTGGGGTTCCTGGGAGGGCCTAGCGGCCCGCTGCTCTCTGAAGGGCTGAACCCCGTGCCAATTGTTAAGCTGAGAAGTTTTAACTTGTCTAGTGAATGTTCAGGGCTATCTCTACCCCTCAGATACACAAAATGGAAGGGAAAGGAAGACAGCAAGAGAGGGCTTCTTACACTTTTTTCAGTGCCTGCTTGAGAAAGAGGAGGCCCCTCGCAGAGCTGGTTTGCCTTCTTTTGTGTCCTGGTTTGATTCCTTATGGCTTCCGTTCTGTTCCACCTCTCTGGCCTGTTTTAGGAAACTCAGGCTGAGAGTATCAGTTGCATAGCGGTAGTTACATTGTTCCAGTTACCTCTGTGTGGCCATATCCCAACAATTAAAATACAGAAAAACACAAAATCACCCTCTTCACTTGATCTTAGAGAGGCCTGAGAGTTTGCTGTTTGTCCAAATGCCTCATGGAAAGCTTGTAAGAGTTTGTTTCACTCCTTGCTCCTCATGGCTGGGCAGCCAGAGGCCTGGGGTCTCTAGGGTAAAAGCCTTCAGTTAGGTTCCCTCTTGTTCATCTTTGAGGGCAGAGTTAAGGAACCAGGAGCAGAAGTGATAAAAACTTTAGCTTCTCCCACAAAAACATAGGGGAAGCAGCTCATAGGAGCTCTCAGGAAGCTGGAACTTTGTTCGGGGTAGTAGTAATAATTATGCATGAAAATGATAGTTAACTGTAATGATGATTGACCTCAGCATCTTTCTTTGAAAGAACTGCAAGTACATCCAAGTGTATTTCTTTCCTTTACCTTTTGGCCTCCCTCTGAGGTAGAAATAATTCCCTCTATTGTAGAGGGTGATCTCCCCCCAACGTCACAGAAAGAAGAGCCATCCCAGGTTCCCTTCCTTTGGTGAGCCAGAGAGGGAGGGTGGCATCCAGCCATAAAAACAGACCCCGTTGCCTTCTTCATTTTAATGATATCATAGCTTCTGGCATACTGAGGCTTTGAGGAGCAACAAACAGGAGGGATGAGAATTGGCAGTCTATGTGTACTTTTGACTTTTACAGGCCTGTTGGTGTGCTTTTATACACTGTGAGATTTCATGTTAATTCATTCCTGTGATGGAGTAAGATTACTGTGCCCATTTTACATAGGGGTAAACTAAGGATTTGTTAAGTGATTAACCAAACCTATCTCAGCAGATTGGATTAAGACTTAAGTTTCTTGATTGATCATTCTATTAGCTACTGCTACATAAACTCTCTGGTGAGCTATCTGCCTGGTAGTAATTTCTGGAAATAGGCAGAACAGTCAAGACACTAAGTTAACTCTGTCCTTAAGCAAGGCCCCTAAGGCAACTATGTGGGCTTTGAGGCCTGATGTCTGATAAGAGCTTGTTTACTGCTATCAGAAAGTAACTAAGAGAAAGATTTTTTCGTGACAGGGTCTTACTACGAAGTCCATTCTGAACTCGCTGTGTAGCCCAGGCTAGCCTCAAACTTTCCATCCTCCTACCTCAGACTTCGTAATGCTGGCTGGGGAGAAAGAATCTTGATTAGTTATATCCATGCTCTTTTTGTCAAATCAGCCTGATACCTTAGTTGAATGAAGTCATGGAGTTATTTTTAGTATCTGTAGAGTTGAAATACAATCAATTATCTTGACCATTTTTTAATTTTCTTGTCTTTTTCTTAGTACTAGGGATTCAACCCAGGGCCTTCACACCAAGCTTCATCCCCAGCCCTTATTTTTATTCTTTTGTTACTGGGAATTGAACTCCGGGCCTCGCAGTTTTCAGGCAGGTGCTATGCTGTTGAGCTACATCCTGGCCCTTTGTTTTATTTTATTCTCTTAGTACCAGGGATCGAACTCAGGACCTTGGGCTTGCAAGGCAGGCAGCAGAACCACTGAGCTAAATCCCCAGCCGATTTATTTCATTTTTTGAGGTAAGGTCTCACTATGTAGCTCAGGCTGTCCTCAAACTCAAGGCAGTCCTCCTGCCTCAGCCTCTTAAGTGCTGGGATTACAGGTGTGCACCACCACATAGAGCTTAAACAAGTGACAGATTTGTTAGATGCCTATTAATTTTTTTCTTGGAGTGCTGAGGATCAAACCCCAGACCCTACCCATGCTAGGCAAATGCTCTACCACTGAGCTACCCCTCAGCCCCCTTTCTAAATTTTTAAATTTTGAGACAGTTTCTAAGTTGCCCAGCCTGGGGTTGAACCTAGTTATCCTCTTACTTCAGCCTTCCATAGTGCTGGGATTACAAGTGTGTACCACTGTGCCCGGCTTCTCATTTTATAGGAGAATATTCATAATACTTGTTTGGTTTTGGTTTTTTGTTTGGTTTTTTGGTACCTGGAGTCGAACTCACGACCTTGCTCTTGGGAGGCAGGCACAGTGCCACTGAGCTAAATTCCTGGCCCATTCATAATATTTATAGAAAAATAATACTATATCAGCTGTTAAGGCTATAGAAGGACATAAAATCCTATTTACCCTCATCTGTTGCATTTGTTTGTGACAGGGCCTTGTTATATAGTCTAGGCTGGCCTTGAACTCACTATATAGCTCAGACTATCCTTGAACTCTCAGTGATCTTCCTGTCTCAGCTAAGTGCTGGGATTACAGGTGTACGCCACCATGCCCAGCTAGTCTGGTCTTTCTGATGCAGGAAGAAGTCATGCCTATAACCATTGCTCTTCCCTATACTTTATTTTGTAGTTTAGGAGAATACCTCTTGGCTTCTACCTAGAAGATAAAGTATCAGGCCAATCAGGATGGAAATAACCATTTGGGCATTGCTCTCATTTAAGCTGTTTTCTAAGTGGTGCTGGTATTCCAGGTAGAAAGCAGAGCATGAGTCAGGTTAGGAGTAAATAGGTTTCAGTTTGCTTGCCGAGTCCAGTTCAGTTTACTGGATATCTGGAGTGCCAAGTTCAGAATGTTTTTGAGGCTGTGTTTAGGTTTAGCAGGAAAGAGCTGTGTTCAATTAATGATGTCTGCCAAAGGTCTGGCATAGGGTTGCTGTGGTATGTATCCCATGCATTTTCCATCTCTGGACTAGGTACATCTCTAATATCACTTGGGGCTGGCCCCTCTGTAATTGGCAGACTCAGCAGGCATGACTGGAGAGGGAAGTCCCAATGGTGCTAGAATGGTGCTGCAGTGGCAGAAGACGGCTCACAAGTGAGGTCTGGAAGAACAACAGGGAAGACATCCATCATTTGCTCCAAAGTGTGCAAGTCAGATCCTGGGGAGAATCATGATAACTCTGATCACTGAGCAGCTACAGAAGCAGACTCTGGATGAGCTGAAATGCACACGCTTCAGCATCAGTCTGGTAAAAGATCAGTCTTCCTGCTTCTCCATGACCCCTTCCCCTTTTTTCTGAGGCTGTTTGTTGCTACTATTTTACCCTTGTCCTGTGTTGTATGAATATCGTACTTATATACTGGAAGAGCCCACTAAAGCCTCACAACCCAGCCCAAAAGGAAGGGGGCAGGGACTTTTCCACTGGTAGAGAAGGGACATCAAAACTTGGGTGGAGAAGGGTTTAAGGTATTGGAAGCTACGGATTGTTTTACTCACTAACTTTGGGAAGACAATAGGAGGAGAACACTTAGGAGACTCTTTAACACCCCTGGAACCCATGAATTGCAGGGAAAAATTGGAGAGGGCTCTTAGAAATCTGTCAGTGTGTCCTGAACCTGAATCATGATGGACATTCTGTCTCTCTCTCTCTTAGCCTTTGCCTGATCATGCAGACATCTCCAACTGTGGGAACCCTTTCCAGCTTGTGTCTGGTAAGGTATCGTGTGCATGTGTCATGTGTTTGCTCATGTCCCTGTCTAGATATTTCTCACATTGACTACCAGTGACCAGAATTAACTAGTCTAGCTCTAGAACTTTCTTGCCAGAGGGTCACTTTCTAAGGTCACCCTTGTTTCCATTTTACTGTCCCAGCATATGTTATAGTCTGTTTATTTTTTATTTTTTTGGTACCAGGGATTGAACTTGGGACCTTGCGCTTGCAGGACAGGCGCAGTGCCACTGAGCTAAATCCCCAGCCCTAGTCTGTTTATTTTTATTTGCCCTTATAGAGACTTTTCTGATTAAATTTTTTAAAATAGATAATACATTTACATGGTTCAAAAATTTTAAAATAACAAAAATGTTACACTGTAAAAGTCTTCTGCCCACTATCTACTGAGCTCTCACTGCCTCCCTAAAAGTAACTGCTGGATCTGGGCCCAGTGGTGGAGTGCTGAGGCCCTGCATTTGAACCAGGCACTCAAAAAAGTAACTCCTATTACTAGTTTCTTGTATATCTGACCTGAATTTCTTTATATGAATAGAAAGAAATATAACATTCTTTTTCCCACTTTTGTAATATCAAAGGTGGGCCAGCGATTTAGCTCAGTGGTGCCACCGCCTGCCTCACAAGAACAAGGTCCCGAGTTCAATCCCTGGTACCAATAAAATAATAATAATATAAAGGTTATATATTATATGTTATTTTATGTCTTTATTTTGAGACAGGGTTATGCCATGTAATTCAGGCTGGCCTTGAACACACTATGTAGCTCAGGCTGGTCTTGCACTCCTGGTTCAAGTATGCCTCAGCATCCTGCCTTAGCATCCTAAATGCTGGGATTACAGATGTGCGCCACCAACCTGGCCTATCCCTTTTATTTGTTTTTTTTTTTTTTGGTACCAGGGATTGAACTTGGGACCTTGTGCCTGCAAGGCAGGTGCTGGAACCACTGAGCTAAATCCCTGGCCCTTTGCCTTTTAAAAAAAAACTTAATGCAAGAAGGAAATGGAATTAGTATGAGAAAAGGAAAAACTAGGGTGAGGATTTAGCTCAGTGGTTTTACCACCTGCTGCACAAGCACGAGGACCCAAGTTTGATCCCTGTTACCAAAAAAAAACAGGAAAAAATAGAAACAGAGTCTTTGTAAATAGGGAGGGGCAGAGGGGTTGAAGGGAGGACAGGAGAATGGGGAAAAAGTAAGAACCAAGATGGAGTATGTAAAGGTACAAATTTCTAATGCTGAATATCATTATATTGTATACCTAAAATATACCAATGAAATTAATTTAAAAAAATTTAATGCATCTAGATCTTTCCCTGTCAGTATGCTGAGCATTTCCATCTTTCATATGGCTGCGTATTCTTACACTGAATGGATAGATGTATCAGTTTATTTAACCAATCTCCTATAATGTATATTTACTTCTAGTCTTCACTGCATAAAACTATAGTGAATCATCTTATATATATAGATAATTTTTCACATAGGATAATCTACCTAAGGTGTAAATTCCTAGATAATGAATTAATCGAAGGGCCTATGATTATAGGCATAACTAGTATACAGCTAGAACTCCCTAAGATATGCTGTGGGATGTTCTGCATCTTGTTTTCTTTTTCTGGGATACCTGACAAGGGAATGAGTTGTCAAAAGAATCTTCATTCAGTGTCTTCCTGCCGTTTATTAAATATTTGCTGAGTGTCAGGTGTTGTGCCGTAAGGACCCATGAGCCCTGCCCTCTTGGAGGTTAATAATAGGGGGAAGAGCTATTGACCAAATAGAGTTAGGTATGAATTTTGCCAATATTGAGTCTGACTTCATATACTTGTCATTTGCCCCAAATATCCAGCCCCTGCAGAATTCCAGCCTGCTAGCCAACAGAGTTTTGAGTAGGCTCTTTGTCCCTTAGTGAGCTATCTCCCAGAAGTCACAATTCTGGTTGGAATGCAGTGAGTGAGAATCATTCCTTTTAGCACATTTCCCCTTCTTTCCTTTGGTTTCCCCATCTGTTTGGATTTATGAGAAGCCTAAGAGAAAGGAACCAGAGTATGTGGGTGGCCAGACACAAAGGAACATGAGCAGCATAAAGTCTTAGGGATCCCCAAACACAGGTCCCAGTATCAGAGGCCTTCCCCACCCTTTTTACCCTCCCTGTGAATTAAAGTGATCTCTTAACCTGTTTGATCACCTCTTTCTTTTTGGCAGCCCTGACTCCTGTCTTGGTCTTGTTAACATAGGAAAATGGAAAGGCAGATAGTGCCAGGTGGAATGGAATAAGATGAGCAGGGTACACAACAGACATGTTTGTTTCTCTTGACTTGTTTTACCTATGAGAGGGAGTGGTAGGCAGGATATGAAATATGCTTTTGACTCCAGGTGATTGCTCACAGTGGAGGCAGTGTTGCATAGAAACCTAATCTTGGCCTCCGAAGACCTGAATTTGAATCTTGCTTTGGTTATTGATTTCTATGTGATTTGGAACAAGTTAGGAACTTTCCTTCTCTGTGAAATGGGGATAATCGTGGTACCTACCTCAAGGAAGTTTTTGGGAAATCACGGAAAGTGCTCAGTACATTGTCTGGCATATACACTCAAAAAAAAAAAAATGCTGGGCTGGGGATTTAACTCAGTGGTGCCACTGCCTGCTCAAGGTCCCAAGTTCAATCCCCAGTACCAAAAAAAAAAAAAGACTAAATCCAGGCATGGTGGTGCATGCCTATAATTCCAGCACTTGGGAGGCTGAGGCAGGATTGCCATGAGTTCAAGGCCAGCCTGAGCTATATAGTGAGTCCATGGTCAGCCTGAACTACAAAAAACAAAACAAAAAAAGTTAGGTATTATTAATATTTTTATTGCTAATGTTTTTCCAGAAGGTGCTTCCTGGAGGGGCCTTTCCCACTGTTCCTGTGCTGAGTTCCAGGACAGCCTCAGCTTCAGCTACCACCCCTCAGGCTTGAGCCTGCACCTCAGACCACCTAGTCGGGGAAGCTCCCCACAGGAGCAGCCCCTTTCCCAAATCCTAAGCCCTGAGCCCCCAGACCCAGAGAAGCTTCCTGTGCCCCCTGCTCCTCCATCCAAGAGGCACTGCCGCTCACTTTCAGTGCCCGTGGACCTGTCTCGCTGGCAGCCGGTGTGGCGGCCCGCCCCCTCCAAGCTGTGGACTCCCATCAAGCACCGGGGCAGTGGTGGAGGGGGTGGGCCGCAGGTGCCTCACCAGAGCCCCCCGAAGCGGGTCTCCAGCCTCAGGTTCCTCCAAGCTCCCAGTGCCTCTTCTCATTGTGCCCCAACCCATAGACCCTACAGCCCTCCTTTCTTCAGCCTGGCCCTGGCCCAAGATTCTTCTCAACCCTGTGCCACCTCCCCTCAAAGTGGCTCCTGGGAGAGCGACCCTGAGTCCTTGTCACCTTGCCCACCCCAGCGTCGCTTCTCCCTGTCACCCAGCCTGGGTCCACAGGCAAGCTGCTTCTTGCCCTCTGCTCGGAGCTCCCCTGCATCCTCCCCAGAGCTGCCCTGGCGACCTCGAGGTCTCCGAAACCTTCCCCGAAGCCGCTCACAGCCTTGTGATCTGGATGCCCGAAAAACTGGGATCAAGCGGCGCCACGAAGAGGACCCCCGACGCCTGCGGCCTTCCTTGGACTTTGACAAGATGAATCAGGTGGGACGAGCAAGACTAGGGGACCTTGGGTGGGAGTGGGGGTACTCTGTTCATACTTTTTATTTTGGATAAGGTCTGGTTTTGTAGTTCAGGCTGGCCTTGAACTCACTATGTGGCCTTGAACTTGAGGCAATCCTCTTGCATGCTAGGGTTACAAGTGTGTACCACCACACCCAGCTGTTCCTACTTGTTAGCTGTTGCCTATCTCCACACCCTCCTGGAAGGGCCTCCCCAGAGCTCTTTTCTGTCTGAGCTTTTACTAATGTTTGCATGGAACTGTTCTGGTCTTAGTACTAAAAGTTTCTGTCTGATAAGTGTCCTCAATTTCCCAGAGAAACTGGTGTGAGGACCATGTTAAAGCTTCCAGCAGGGATTCTAGATTATCCTGGCACAGGCACCTTCTCTCCTAAGAATGCATTAGCCATAAAAATCACATCGCCAGTGCCCCACGCCTGCTGAGGACTAGTTTTGCCACTTGCTCTTCACTGCTTTAAGTGGGCCTGTGAAGGCTTAAGGCAAGATGGGCTGTAACATTGTTCATCTGTTCAAAAAATGTTTTCTGGCTTCCTATTATGACTGCAGTTACTGTATGCACTTGCCCACTTGTTTCATGGTCTTCTTTTAGACTACTAGGTTATAAACTTCTTTGAGAATTTTTTCGTGTGTTCATACAATTATCTAGCCTTGCAGTGAGCACTTACTGAAAGCCCAAAATGTGTTGATCATTCATGGTGGCATGCACTTGTAACCCCAGCTATTTTGGAGGCTGAGGCAGGAGCACAACTTCAAGACCAGTTTGAGCAAAAACTCTGACCTGAAATAAAATTTTGTTTGGTTTTTTGAGATGGAGTCTCACTATGTAGTTCAGGCTGGCCTTGAACTTGCTGTGTAGCCCAGGCTGGCCTGGAAATCACAGCTATCCTCCTGCCTCAGCCTACTGAGTGCTAGGATTATAAGTGTGCACCACCATGCCCAGGTTAAAATTAATTTTAAAAAAAAATTCTAATCACCCTAAAATTACAAGGACCTAGCATTTCTTTCTTTCTTTTTTTTTTCTTCAAAAGGGAAGGGGTTTATTTGGCTTACAGTTCATAGAGGTTTCAGTCCATAATCAGCTGGCTCCAAGGCTGGGACAGCAAACAAGCATCGCAGAGGTGAAATAAAATATTATTTATTTATTTATTTATTTATTTATTGCGGAACTAGGGATTGAACTCAGGACCTTGTGTTTGCCAGGCAGGTGCTGGCGCCATTGAGCTAAACTTCCGGCCCCTTAAATAAAATATTTTAAGACCTGAGAATGTACCTTAGTGGTAGAGTGCTTGGTTGCCTACTATGTGTGTGACCCTAGGTGTGATCCTAAGCACCTCAAAATAAACAGACAAAAAACAGTGTACTTGACTTTGAGTAAGCACTGGCAGAACAGACCAGGAGAATTAAGCACATTATGTTCCTATCTGCATGGAATTTATGAATGAATTTTTGTTCTTGAATCTGATGGAAACTTTGAGCTCTTTCCTCAGAGAAATGTGCATGTGTACTAAATTTTCCCCCCAATTTTTTTTTTCTTTTTTTGATCTTTTTTGAGATGGTCTCACTATGCAGTTTAGGCTGTCCTTGAACTCACTCTGTAGCCCAGGCTGGCCTCAAACTGGAGGCAATCCTCCTACCTCAGCCTCCCAAGTGCTAGGATTACAGGTGTATTCCACCACACCCACCTCCAATTTCCCACATTTTGTCAGGGAGTAGCAGCCTTACCCTAAAACCTAAAATTCTTGCCTTCAGGTATAACAGAGAGGGCCACTTTGAAATATATTTTAGGGACGTTCGGGGAAGGTAGTATCTTTCTTTGTCTTCTTAAGTTTCTTGTTTGTTTGACAGAAACCATACTCAGGAGCTCTCTGTCTCCAAGAAACAGCCCGGGAAGGCAGCGGCATCTCTCCACCATGGTTCATGGCCTGTAGCCCTGCACCTCTCTCTGCTTCCTGCAGCCCCGTTGAGGGTTCCTCCCAGGTGCTGAGTGAAAGTGAAGAGGAGGAAGAGGGGGCTGTGCGGTGGGGGCGACAGGCATTGAGCAAGCAGACACTGTGCCAGCAGGACTTTGGGGACCTGGACTTGAATCTGATTGAGGAGAACTAAAACTGAGAGGCTATTTCCTGGGGCCACACAGACTGACTCTCTTATGGCTACTAACAAGTGTCGAGGCCTCAAGGCTGAGGGCCCAGCCTGGGAATGGGGGTGAGTGGAGGGGTCCGACTCAGGGCAGCCGGAAATCTCACTCCAGCAAGCTCGACCATGGCAAGAGACTGGCCGGGACAAGATAAACAGCTGGTGGCGGGAGGGATGGCCCCAGAGCAGACCCTTCCCATGGCGGCCCTGAGTGTAAGTATCCTTGCCCCTGGGAGAGCAATGGGCAGGGAAGGAAGGGGTCTGCAGACCCCAGCTCGGGGAATTTCACTAGCCCCTTTGCTTCAAAGGGCACTTGTGTCTTAGAATTTGGCCAGGGTGGGGGTGTTCAGTCAGCCTCCTTGGAGAAACTGTGTGAGAGTGTGTGCGTGCATGGGAGTGTACTTGTGGGAAGGTGTGTTTGCGTAGCCTTAGGGAAAGAAGGCAGTTGCTCCTTAACAGCAGAGCATCATGATACCCCCAGGATCTTGAGTTTTTTTACAGGATAGCAGGCTTGTTCAAGGAGTCAAGTTGAGGGCTCCAAGTTTTCCTTTTTTCTAAATATCTCTGGAACCAGTCTTGTAATCCATAGCATCACTGGCTCTAAAGGATTCTGTTTTGGGGTACAGCAGGGTCTTTTACTTGGTATGACCTCTGCTAATGATCTTCAGTCCCAACCCCTCCCCACTAGATATATCTAGTTTTGAGGGCTGCAGAGGGCTCACTACATTTACCTTGAGCTGGCCTTTTTTTTCATCAGATTGTCTAGGCTGTTTGCAACCTGCCTCTCTTGCTCTGAGTAGGTATGAGCACATCTGGGCAACTGAGGCAGGGCTGAAGGGCTTCATTTCTCTTCTTCACTGTTAGGACCTTTTCTTCTTGTCTTCTGACCTTCCAGGTCAGAGGAAGGGAGAAAGGCCCAGTCTTGGCCCCCTGCATCTGTTGAGGCAGACTTGCAGCAGGTGCAGTGGGCTTTAGTTCCCAACAGAGAGGGTTGCACTTAACCCAGCACTGCCCCTTGGAAGCAGGCTGTAAGGAAGCCTGTTACAAGATCCAGGCCCAGCTTCTTTTCTGACCTGCTTGAGCAAAAAGAAAGGGGTGTTCAGCATTTTAACAGTTTGCTTGTCTTCCACTCCTTCCAGGAAATGTTTATTTGCCTCTAATTGGCCCTGAGAGACAGAGAGAGGTTGGGGCTTACTGAGGAATTGGCTGAGGATGTGTAAAGCAAAGGCTGTGAGAAACAGCTGGGGGTTTATTATTGTTGGATTGAATTTCCTTTTTTGTTTCTCACCTACAGCTTGAGCCAGGGCAGCAGGTCCCAGTGGCTGCAGTGTGGGTTTAAGTGATGGGTTTGAAACTGCACATACTTTGGGAGGGCTGGCACCAGTGGATATGCATTCTGAAGCTGCTGCCACAGTATCCTGTGAGGCTTTGTCCAGATTTAGTTAGACCCAGCATGACCAAATTGGACCCGCCCTTCCTGTTTATTGCAAGAAGGGCATTTTTCTATTCAATTTTCAGGGTGTCTTAGGACCCAATTCCTCATGTTAGGGGCAAAGACCAAGGTCTGTTTTTTCTTCCTTGTGGAATTAAGCCTGACATTTTCTGCATTGCCCATGTGTTGGAAAGGTGAAGCTCCAGCCTCTGCCTCCACTCCAGAGGTAGTAGCCTTGTGTCGTGAGCCTGTGGCCCTCAGAAGCTCTCCCCTTCCAGGGCTCCTCCTGTCTCCTGGTTAGTTACCACATACTAACACTGGGCTACAAGTTCTCCAGGGGCCTGAGAGAGGCTCTCTGGAGAATCCAGGGAAACTGAGCCCAGGAGTTACCCATCCTTACATTCATCCCTCCCCTGGTTCTTCTCCCTCATCAGGCCATAATTTCCCAGGTGCCAGCTTCTTTTCCTCCTGAGGCATCCTCATCCCTGGGCTCTCTGCTGCAGGTTGGCTGTGCCAGCTTCCATTAGGCTACTGGCAATGCCTATGGGGTCTCTGCAGGCCCTAAGCTAAAGAAGTGAGGGCAGTGATTCTGCCTTCATCCTGGCTTCCCCAAAGCCCTAGGGCATCATCCTTAGGGAAGAAGGCCTACAGTTGTCATATTTTAATTCCATTACTTTAAGTCTGGAAAGTTAATCTAGTTAGAACTATCATCTTGCTTTCCAATCTAAGCACCTGTGGCCCTGGAACAAGCCTTTTCCAGAAGTGGTTCATTTTGCTTCATACAGTAGATCTGTCCTAACAGTTCTATGTAAGCCAAATGCTATTTTTCGATGCATTTGGACTGCTGACCATTTAAAAGCAGCCTATGATTGCTTCTTTTGTAAAGCAAGCAACTTCCCTTTACTTTAGCTGTTTTGACTCTTTGGGTTTTCACATATCGGGCTTGCCCAGAGTGGAGCACACCTCCAGGGCTTGTGGCTGACGCTGGGTAGACGTCTGCATCTGTGCTGTGTGTGTGGTGTGGCTGGCTGGTAAGTGAGTAACCCTGCGTACATGAGTGAAGCCACTCCCAGGCTGGTGCTCTCCTCCTATGCCCGATGACTGCCCAGTGGCAGCCTTAGCTGCCCTTCACTCCCACCTGCTGCCAAAGTCCCTGTGCTAATGGGATTACAAAAACAAAAAAAAGTGGAAAAAAAAATTTTCGTAAAGTTTGTTTTATATTAAAAAATCCATGAGTCTGTGTGTGTTAAACATGAGGTTCTGCCTCTGTGGCTGTGTTTGAAAAAATAAAGTTTTATTAGAATAACCCATTTTCCCAAGCAACCTTGTGTACTATAGTGTCTTTTTCCTTCCACTACAAAGAAAGGCAAGGAAAGGAAAAAGCTACCTAATATTCAGCCCCTTTATCTAAAACATGGTTGGGCCTTCTACCACCATAGATTAGATCTTACCACCCATGCTTCTGTTAAGACCTTGGTTATTTCTTTTCTTTCTTTCTTTCTTTTTTTTTTTTTTTTTTGATACTGGGGATCGAACTCAGGACCTTGCGCTTTTGAGGGAGGCGCCAAACCTCTGAGCTAAATCCCCGGCAACCTTGGTTATTTCTGATGGTCTAATTTGGTGTCCTTTCCTGGCACTTACCTGTTCCCTCTTCCCTGCTGTCTTCCAGATCATTGAAGTATTAATACTTTGTAGTTCCCTGAGAAATGTTTGCTAGTACGATCAGAAAGTTGTCTAGATTGGGCTTTGGGTGGTGGGGAGAAGGCAGGGTGGAAAACAATTTCTTAAGAGTTTTCACTTGTTAACATCCTGGAGAGATAGAGATTTAGTCATCAGAATTTAGATTTGAAAGACCTAGGGAACTTCTTCATCCTAAGAATAGTGCTTTTGGAAAATGCTGCTAGCAGCAAAGCTCTTTTGTCCTAGAGGAGGGTATTTTCCCTAATGCTTCAATTTGGAGTGTTTGCTGAAAGAAGCTGTGTGGCACAAGTCTTTAGACTTTTCTATTCTAACCTTTCTTCTTCCTATGTTAGCATTCTTACAATGTGTGTGAGTGAAATGTAGTTGCTTAGAGATCCAGGCAAGAGCCTCTGTCCCTAAGGCTTAGCTTTTCTTTACCAGCGGTGGTGCTGACTTGCCAGGCAGCAAGAAGAGTCAAGTTGCTTAGCCTACGTCCTAGTTTCCTGCTTCAAATTGATGGCACTCATTATTGAATACCAATGAAGTATTCAGGGAGACAGGATTGGCTTGACTACTTTTGTGAAGGTGAAAATATACCCTAGAAAGAAAGAGAGTCGTCACCTGCCCTGGAAACAAAAGAGGGGCTTTGGAGGTGGGTAGGGTATGTGGTTAAGGTTAGGTTAGAATTACAATTTTTTGTGTTTTGTTTTGTTTTGGTACCGGGGATCGAACTCAGGTCCTTAGCTTTCGAGGCAGGTGTTGCAACCACTGAGCTAAATCCCTGGCCCTAGAATTACATTTAAAAACAAAAAACAGTACAGGGAACTGAACCCAGGACCCTCACACTGAGCTACTGTGCCACCCTTTTTTAAAAATTTTGGGACAGGATCTTGCTAATTTGCTCAAATTGGGCTTGAACTTGTGATCCTCCTGCCTCAGCCTCCCAGAGTATTGGGGATTACAGGTGTGCCCATTGGTTTTTCCTTTTTTTTTTTTTTTTTTTTTTTTGACACCAGATTTTGATAATCTAGACCAGCCTTGAGCTCCTGTAGCCCAGGCTGGTCTGAAACTCACAATCTACTGCTTCAGCCTCCCAGAATGCTGGGAGGTGTGTGCCACTATTTCTGGCAGGTTTGAGCATCTAAAATGACTTTATTCTTCTTTTTTAAAAAATTTATACCTGGGTTTGGTTTTTTTGTGTTCTTGTTTTCTTATGATGCTGAGGACTGAACCTAAGGTCTTCCGTATACTAGGCAAATTCTCTCCTACTGAGCTACATCCTCAGTCCTATAAGTTGGGTTTTTCTTTTTCCTACTTTTTCGATGCAGCCACGTGTGGTATCTTTTTTCATTTTTGAAGTCCTGCTAGTATAGGAAAGAATGTAAACTCCATGTGGCCAAGGGCTTTGTTTTAGTCAGTGTTCTCAAGACTTTGGAAAGTTCCTGACACATGAAAAGTGCCTACCATATTTGTTGAATAAACTTCCTCTTTGCCCTTCCCATTTCTGAGCTAACCTGCATTTCTGTCTCTGTTGCTGTGAGAAGCCAGTTGTAGACACTGGGGCAGTAGTTAAAGCTTTATATGAGAGAAAATCCCAACAGTTAATTTTCCTCTTAGCAACTATAACTTATAGGACATGTGCTTCTTTTGCAATGCTGAGGATTGAACCTAGGGCCTTGAACATGCCAGCAAGTACTCTACTACTGAGCTACAACCCCATCCAGCCACGTGCATCAAGTGTCTTTCAGCCCAGAAAAGCAATCTGAGTCAGGCCTGAGGTTGGCTGTGGGAGATGGGAGTTAATAAGGAATAGAGAAGGAATGTTCCACAGAATAGTTCTAGAATGACTTCTTTAGATGCTTTGTACTTCAAAATCTTGATGTCCCCCCACCCCAGCCCTTGCTACAAGAAAAGTAGGACAAAGGTGTAGACAAAGTAATGGAGACCAGATAACTAAACAGGCAAGCGCAGACACCTTGGACTAAGAACCAGCTACTACTTTTACCTGTCTGTAGGGAAGATTGGTGAAAGAAATAGCCACTTTTAGAGCAATGGTCATGGTTTATTACTGGACTGTTTACCTTACTGCTTTGTGTCTGGTTTGTATTTACTGTCTTTGCATCCACAAGACCAGGGAATGTGCCAGTTTGACATTAGCATTAAATGATTGATATTTCCTATTAACTGGTGTGAACAACAATCTAACCAAAATCTTAGGATGTCTACAGATTTCTACAGGAACAATCAGTATCTTACACTTGTATTAGATGGTTTATTTTTTATTTTTTTGAGACAGGGTCTTGCTATGTAGTTAAGGCCAGTCTTGAACTGTGTAGTCCAGGCTGGCCTCAAACTAGCAGCAATCCTGCCTCAGCCTCCCAAGTGCTGGGATTACAGGTGGGTACCACCACACCCGGCTAGATGAATTTAGATAGGAGTTGTGGGACTCTTTATGGGGGGGTGTGTGCCGGGGATCGAACTCAGTCCTTGCGCTTGCACAACAGGTGGTGAAACCACTGAGCTAAATCCCCGGCCCGGGACTCTTTGCCATTAGCCCCACTTGTTCCACGGTAAGATGAAGTGCTACTGAATTAGGGAAGAGAGTCCCTTTGTTACAGTCTCTTTCTGATTCCCATAAAAGTGGAGTTCCACTTAGGCTTAATACCATTGGAAACTAGAAAGGGGAAGAAGCTCCATGGGTTTAACGCAGGACACCATAACGTTGGCCTTCAGCCAGTGGAAAGACTGTTATTATCACATCCAATGGATGCAATGCATTGGCCAATTAGAAACATAACGTAACTGGTATGTAGAATGGGATGGAATCATATTATGGACCAATGAAAATGGAAAGTCTGTGTCCTACAGACTGACGGGGACAATGTTTCCTAAAAGGTGACAGGGAGGGTAGTCATATTTTCAGGATAGGAATGGGGTATCAGGAACACTAACTTCTTAGCTCAAAACACTCACCGTTTAGGTACCTGGCCCCTCCTCCTCCCACCCCGTTAAATGTCTTTAGTGTTTGCAAAACGGTAAGTTAAAAACTGCTGGAATATGCTCAGATATGGAACTACCTGAAGGGAGACTGACTAGGTATGGTGTCATGGGGGCCTAAAGCACCGCCCACTCCACCCGCCTCGGGCCGAATCTGCAATTCCCCTCCCATCCGCAGGGGGCACTGCAAGCCCTGGGGAGATCGGGGCGGAGCGATGCGAGGGGCCTGGAGCTGCCGTCCCGCTCCGAGTCGCTGGGGGCGCTGTGCAGAACTCGGGCTGCGGCTCCGCTCCCAGCCACTGGGGGCGCTGCGCGGCGCCGGTGTTTGGTCGTGGTTGGTGGTGGCTGTTGGGGGGGTGGGGGGAGCGGCGGCCGCGGGTGGTGCGGAGGGAGGCCTTGCGGGCGGATCGGGCGCTCGGTGGCGGCGGTGGTGGGAGGTGTCGGGCGGGAGCGCGGGTCCGGCCGCCCCTGGCGATGGCGGACGCGGCGGCCTCCCCGGTGGGCAAGCGGCTGCTGCTTCTGTTCGCGGACACCGCGGCCTCAGCTTCAGCCTCGGCCCCGGCGGCGGCGGCGGCGGCAGCGGGCGGAGATCCGGGGCCTGCGCTGCGCACTCGGGCCTGGCGGGCCGGCACGGTGCGGGCCATGAGCGGGGCGGTGCCCCAGGACCTCGCGGTGAGTAGCGGCCGAGGTGGGCACTCGAGGCCGGGGTTGCAGGGCCTGTTTTGTGGGAGGCCTCCCCGGGGGCCTTTGTGAGGGGGCGGTGGGGTGGGGGTGACCCAGTTCCGCGTCCCCGGATCTTCTCAGCGCCCCCCGCAGGCACCTGGGCACCCCGAGTTCTGGCCAGCATGGCTTCCGCGTCGGGGTGCGCGCCCCAATGAACCCTCGGGGGGCGGCCGGGGCGCCGGGATCTGTAGCTCGCAGCCGGCAGGCCCCGCCTCCTGGGCGACCCTTCGCTCAGCTTCCCCACCACACGCCCTACGAGCTGGGTCTCGAGTCCTAGGTGCCCGAGGAGCACCGTGGAAGACGCCGGTCCGTTGTCCGCGGTCTCTCCCAGGACTCCTGCGCCCCATTCCCTTTCTCCGAAGCCTGGTGTGGGGCGGGAATGTGGGCATTGGTGGGAGGCTCAGGGGCTGCAGTTGGAGCTGCTCGGGACTTTTTAAAAAAAATAATCTGGCAGTTACTTCCTCGTCTGACCCGGGCTCTTTGGCCTGGCCCTCTTCAGAAAGGCCAACTCTCGGGATTGTCCCGAGCTCCTTTCTCTCCACGCTTCTGGGTGACAGGAGCTGCAGTTGTGGCTTTTTGATAAGTTTGAGATCTGACTTAGGAGCCGAATGGGCTGCCGGGTGGT
Organism: Heterocephalus glaber; assembly: GCF_000247695.1. Next base: position 31,149,017 of record NW_004624743.1, read on the forward strand.
GCTTTTTGGCTCCCCCCTCAGCTACTCCCCCCTTCCTCCAAGCCTTGGGAGAGGTTTTGTTTTGAAACTTTGTGTTGGGTCTCTGCCGCTGTTGCCTACTTGCCTTAGTGTATTTTGTGATTCAAATTGTTCAGTAATAGAATTTAACTACCATCGGGGCTATGCTGTGTTATTTTTGTTAATGTGGCGGCAAAATACTCTGAGTTTTGGCTAGCCACTTCGGTTCCTCATTCTGATAGCAGCCCTAGCTTCTCTGGTGAGATAAGACTATGAAAAATAAGGGGCAATGGGTGTTTTGGAATGTAATTCCAGCAGGCAGACGGGTCGATCTTCCTGATGAACTTGCTTCTGCAGACGTTTTATTCTCTTTAAACAGGATCGCATTTTGTGAGATTTGGAAGTACTAAAGGTTTCTGATGTTCGTCTTTCTTCCTATTGATCAGCGGTATTAGACTGTCTTTTTTTCCCCCCTGAAATGCAAGCTTTATGGGTTGTTTGGCTGTGGCTGGCTTAGGTTTTGTTTCTGCTGCTTGAGTTGACTTGCTTTGATCTTTCTCCATGGTCTATAAGAAAGGCTGCTAGGGCATTTAGGAGGCTCTCGTGGGGAGAATTTGTAAAAAAGATACCAGGAATATAAAAAGGTAGGGATGATCATTAAGACGAGGATTTGTATCGAAATGCATGTGTGCTTTCTTTAGAAGATGGCTGAGACAGGATAAAGGTGTCCTTCTCAGATCCAGAAATTCACCCTTGGAAGCAAAGCACACTTGAGATCCACCCATTTATGCATACCTTTGACCAACGGTATAGTCTGACCTAGCTTTTCAGTTGGGATTTATTTTCTAGTTTTTCCTACCTTTGTTTCCTCTATCAGATGAATCGCTAATGAGCTCTGCACCTGAAATGGCTACCCATTCACTTTGTTGTTTGCTGGGCTCCCTAAGGGCAGAGGCTTTTGAAGCTCACTGAGATGCTAAAGACTGAACAATTTTACAACTGGGCCCTTGGAACAATGTTCTCAAACCAAGTAAAAGTTGTAGTGATTCGTGGAAATTAGAGCAAGGTGTTCTTAGAATTGTGTTGCATTCTTGCATGAGACTGAATATAGAAGCAGGGCTTCTATATTTGGGTTTTGAGAACAGATTTGTATTTGTCTTGTACATATATGCAGGGACATAGATGAGAAAACAGCCACAACAAAACTCAGAGTGCTTAAATTCTTTTTATCAGCTTGCAAATTGCTATTGTTATATTGAAGTTCTGTTAATGACAGTGACTAGCATAGGATCAGAACTGGACGTTTTGTTTTCCTTTTTCATTGACAAGATTTTCTTTGGACCCTGGGCATGTGGACCTTTCTAATTTGCACCACACACTGTAGTAAACACAACTATCTTCCAATCAAAAGTGTTCTTCCTGTACTCAAGGGTGGAGTTTGTGAGCAGCTGGCTTGTGATTGGGCAGATTTTCTTTCAGTTATGTTCAAGATGTTTTCAGGCATGCTTGGTTTTGAGTAATGCATAGCAGGGCGCCCCCTGTTAGGGATGAGTAATTGAGGGTTGGATGAATGAGTTTCTGAAGTGACCGAAAACACACTTATGAATTTTGGGCTCCATTATCCTCTTTCTAAATTCTTTTTCATCCAGAAGTCTTTCATAATACCACATTGATAACATTTAATGAAGCCCTTTTTTTTTTTCGACAAGCAAAACCAAAATCATGTGCTGCCTTAAGATGTGATGTGAAAAAAGAGTCACGTTTTGAAAAAACAAAAGAATGTTGTTGATTGGGAGTTTTATTGATAAAGGTCTTATAGGTGGGCGTCTTTACCAGCAAGTCTCTTCTGAGTGGTAAACTATTGATCTTTTTAGCCACAATAGAAAAGCACCCCCCCCATCTCTCATGGAGTAGCTTTGTCTTTCAAAATAGACCTTTTATTTTTTTTAAACGTCCTGTTGCAAAATTTCTTTAATGAATTTTTATGCAGTTATCTGTAGTTTTCTTTCCTACCCCAGTTATCCTCTTTGTATTCCTAAATCTTATTGGTCTGTGTAAGTTGCAGAGACCATGGGACTTGGATTGTGTACATACAGTAGATAAACACAGATAAAACAAAAACATTTTCCTTTTTTGTTATAAAAGCAAAACTTGCTATTTGCGGGGTGTCAAAGTTATATGCATAGCAGTCTCCATTCTCTACCTACCTCTACCTGACCCACTTAACCAAAGAAGGGTTGTTTTTTTGCTCATCTTTAATCTTGTACAAAAAACCTGAAAGTATACAACTGTATACAAAGGATTCCTTTTTTAAAGCAAATTATATAATATTGGACATTATCTGCAGCTTTCTAATTTTTCCCCCTTTGTTTTTTTGTTTGTTTTTTCTTTTCAGACAGGTCTGGCTATGTAGCTTGGGCTGGCCTTGAAGTCACTATGTAGCCCAGGATGACCTTGAATTTTTGGTGATCTCTTGCCACAGGGGCCCACCCCCATCCCCATTGCTGGGATCACAGGCATGGGCCATCATACCTAGCTGCTTCTTCTTTTTTTTTTTGCTTTGGTTTGGTTTGATTTGAGACAGGGTCTCTCTATGTAGTTCAGTCTGCTCAGGCCAACCACGAACTCCTGAGTGCTGGGATCACAGGTGCGTGCCACCATGCCTGGCCTTTTTTTTTTCTCTTTTAACATTATACCAGCCAAGCATGGTGGGGCAAGAGGCTGAGGCAGGAGCATGACAAGTTTGAGGCCAGCCTGGGTACCCTGTCTCAAAATAAAAAGGACTGGGGATATAGCTCAGTGGTAGAGTGCTTGTCTAGCATGCATGAGGCACTGGGTTCAATCCCCAGTACAGCAAAACAAACAATAAACACAGAATGGTATACTATGGGTATAGATATATCTTCCCTCCCCATCTCTATGGTGGGATGGAACCTAGGGCTTCACACATGCTAGACAAGCACTATACCACTTAGCTACAGCCCCCCACCCACCCACCTTGTGTCCTGGTACTAGGTTGAACCCTGAGTCTTTGCACTGAACTGCATTTTTTTTTTTTTTAATTTTGAGCAGGATCTCACCCCATTTACTAAATTGCCCAGGCTTGGCTTGAGTTTACAATCCTCCTGCCTCATCATTCTCCCTTAGTGCTAGGATTATTGGCCCAAACCACCACTTCCAGATCCAGCCCATTTTTTTAAATTAATTTTTTTTAACAGTGCTGAGAATTGAACTGAGGGCCTTTCACATGCTAGGCAAGAGCACTCAAATAATTTTTGTTACCGATCCTATATTCTATAAAATGCATATACTGTAATTTATTCACTCATTCCTTTTTTTGGACACTTAAGTTATTTAAAGTTTTTTTTTGGCACTAAAAACAATGCTATCATTAATATGCTTGTACATATATCTTTACATAATCCAGGTTTCATTTCTGTATTTTAGCCATCCAAAAGTAGAATCATTAGGTTAAACAGATGTATTTGTAATGGCATTGCGTAGTGCTGGGTTATTTTCCAGTAAGGTCACCAGTGGAGTGCGTAGTACTTGTTTTCCTTCGCCCTTGCCATCAGTGGTATCATCAGTCTTTTTCATTTTTGCCAGTCTGATAGGTGAAAGATAGTAGGTGGCATTTTCATGACTTACAGGTCTTTTTTTGGTGCATAATTGACTTTTTTACATTTCTTTTTTTTAAGCTAAATATACATATCTTTTACTTATTTGAGAAAATGAGTTGTCATCTCACTTTGTACCTGTTCTGTGTATAAAAATTAATTCGTTTATCTATGAAGTATATTACAATAATTTTCTCTCATCTGCCTTTTGACTGTTTAGGAGTCATCTTACCAGACAGAAAAATTAAGTTTTTGTATAATCAGAACTATGAGACTTTTAATGGCTTCTAGGCTTACTTGCTTTGAAAGAACTTCCCTGTCATAAGCTTTATTAGTATTTTCTAATATTTTCATTTGTTTTTACCTTTGGATCTTTGGTACATCTGAAATTTTTTTTAGTTGGCATGTAAAATGGGAATCTAACTTTTTTCTCTACTGAGTAACTATTGTGGCAACAGTTTTATTTTTAAAAACTGTTATTTTCTTGCAGTATGGTAGAATTAAATGGTGCTGTAAGTGTAGCATTGATTTGAATGTGTAACAAAGCTATTTCAGCTATCCAGAGCCTGTGAGAGGAGTGAAAGCATATTTGCCTTAATTTTTTAATACCTTAATCTTTCATCTTTATTCAGGGAAAGATGGGCTCTAAAATACTCCTTTCCTTTGAATTGAGATAATGTAATAATTGTAGCAGTGTCTAGGCTAGTACAGTGTTACTTCTTTCTGGAAGTCTTCCAAGAAGAGTGAAAGTGTATCTGCCTTATTTTTTTACACCATCCTTTTCTCTTTGTCTCAGGGTAGGATAGGTGGACTTTTAAAATACTTTTCTACTTTGTTTCTAGATAATATATTTATAGTCAGGTGCAGGATACTACCATATTTCTAATGTACTGTTAGTATTTTTTCTCTACCTATGTTCAAATCTAGACTTTCAGCCCTAATTGAAATGGAGTGTGTGCCTTTTACAATGTTTATTCTTGCCTTTTTATAATTCCAAAAGTTAAGTAAAAATATATGAGTGATACTGTAATCATGATATCTTATGCTCTGTTTATTGGAAGTCCATTGAATATGTTTTTGTGGATCAGTGAATGGTTTAGAAAACGTTAAATAAAAATGAAATTGTACTTACTTGATAACAATATATACTGTTTAATTGTAAGCCCCATTCAGCATACTTGTTATCTTAATTCTCCCCTTACAACAGTAGGTCTGCATTTGAAACACTGAGCCACAGTTGAATTTTTCAGTCACTCAAGTGTTTTATATAGTTTGGGTTTTTTTTGGTACCGGGGATCAAACTTGGGTCCTTGGGCTTGCAAAGCAGGTGGCAGAACCACTGAGCTAAATCCTCGGCCCTAGCTTTTGTTAATTTTGAGATGAGAGTCTCACTGTGTTGTCAAATTGAACTCCTGAGTGCAAATCATCCTCCTGCCTCAAGCCTGCAGAATAGCTTAGATTACAGGTGCACACTGCTGCTCCCAGTTTAGTTTATTTTTTTTAAAAAGTAGACAATTTGTGTAGGTAGTTTTTTTGGCGGGGGGGGGGGGGTTGTTTTGTTTTTTCTGTACCCGGGATCGAACTCGGGACCTTGGGCTTGTGAGGCAGGCACTGGAACCACTGAGCTAAATCTCCACCCCGTAGGTGGTTTTTAATAGCTCTGTCATCTTCCTCTTCCTGTTCTTTGGTGCTGGAGATTGAACCCAGGACCTCCTGCATAATAAGCGTATTATGAGCAGCTGAGCTAGATAACCCCACCTCCTGAAAGCTCTATCTTAATTTATCTCTGCATTCTGTTTATTTCAGGGCTATGCAGTGTGTTCACCAGTAATCACACTATACAGTAGTCATTTTTATACAACATTTCTTCCTCTGCTGTACAATCAGGCATTTCTTTCATTATTTTTAAATTTTAAAATTTATTAGCACATGTTAGCAGTACATAATTATTACGTTCATGGTGGCAGATCTTTCCTTTTTTTTTTTTTTTTTGTTAGCCCAGGCTGGCCTCAAACTTGATCCTCCTGCCTCAGCCTCCCTGAGTACTGGAATTACAGGCATGCTCCACCATACCTGACTCTTATCCTCTGAAGTACCTTTTGTTCGCAAGGGACTTGCTTCACCAGCTCCCTGCCTGCAAAGGCTTTATTCCCTCCTTTAGTACTCACTTACCTGGGTCTCATCCCCAGGTTGGTTTACTTGTTCTGGTTGATTTGATTACCCCTCAACAAACATACTCAAAATAGTGAGAAACATGGCATTTTCTGTTGTTGGTGAATTTCTTAAAAGCACCTGGGTTCCTATGGCACATGTTCCCCTGTGGGCTAGTTGTTATCATTGAAAGCTCTAAAAGGTTTCCCGTCACTCCATACACAGGCTTTGCTTCCTCAGAGCGAGGGGGTCGCAACACCTGTTGTTGCTTCTCAGTTTTCTACAGTCCTTGACAGGTTGGTAGTTTTTAAGTACCCCTCCCCCATCCCCATCCTCCCTGCCACAGTGTCTTCTACCCTTGCTCTGTAAAATAGGTGAAACCTGCCTGGTTGTATAGTGGTGACTACTGTTGGTCCTTTAGGTGTGACCTCTTTGAGTTTTGCAAGGACAGAAACTCCATTTTTTTTAAGTGATTTCAGGGGTAATCAGCCTCTAGGGGACTGTCACCAAACACTCTGGAGAATGATTTGAAAATCCATATCCAAGGTTATTAATTTACAGTGAAAGATATATGTATATACAGAGACCTTCATGAGAGCCTGCTCTTGGTCTACTCAAGAGGCCAAATTACGGATAAAAAGGGTCCTTGGTGTGCAGAAAGCAGACCAGAGAAATTGGGCATTTGCAGCAATCAGCCCTTAATTTGGTGATCCTCCACTTTCCTAGTACTGTACTTTCTAGCATCCATTAATTTGTTCTCTCTTTACCATTTGTTTTTAATATTGTCATCCATTGAAATCCTATCAAGAGAAAAGAAAGCCTGCCCATCTTTCAGTCCCATCTCACCCTAGGAGCTACAGCCTCTATAAAGCCTTTCGGAATCCTAGCATATTGTTTTTATTCTCTTAATTTGAGGGGATTTTTAAAAACTAAGGATGAATTTATACTGTATTTTCAATTTTAAGGATTTTTTTCACATAATATGGCAATTATTTTTCTTTATTAGATTTTTGATTTATATGTGATTTGAATTTTCTTGGTGCTTTTCTGTATTTTTCACAGGTAACATGTTGCTTTCATAACTGAGAGTAAAACAATAAGTGATCTATAAGAATATCTTGTGGCCAATCGTGGTGGCATATACCTGTCAAGTCCCAGCTACTCAGAGGCTGGGGCGGGATGCTTGAGCCCAGGAGTTCCAGGTCAGCCTGAGCAGCATAATAGCAAGATTCCATCTCAAAACTACCCTCCCAATCTATATCTGTATCTGCTAGGTAATTTTATTCCTCTTTCATTAAATACTGAAGTTGTTTCAGATTTTAGGCTTTATCAATAATGTGCTGAGTAGCATTTTTATGAATAAAGCCTTTTCTATGTTTAGGATTATTTCCTAGGATTATTGCCAGGAATGGTATTATAGACATAGCATGCATGTATTTATGATTTTTGATAGATAGGAAAAATTTCAAAGTCATATCAGTGTATACCCTGACCAGTTTAAGGAGTGTCTCTATTAGAAGCCCATGTTTTGCTAGGTGTATTATGGCTTTATTTCATATAATCTACAGGCAATCCTTTGAAGTCCTTATTGTCCCTATTTATAGATAAGGAAGTAATGCTCAAGGAGGCTAAAATAACTTTAGGCTGCACACCTAAGCAGTGAACCCTAAGCAGTGAGATGCAAATCCAGATCTTTGTGGTTCCACAGCCCCTCAAAACACTACCTGTTTGAATTTTTATTCGGGTTATTGCTGTTAAACTCAACTGCTTCACATTTAATTACTCAGGATATTAGAAGGGGGATAGATAAGGAATGGACATAGTGTGTAGAAAGTTCTCCAATAATCAAGGAACTATAGAGAGAAAATTGTTATTTATTTGAAAACAGCAGTATTCTTGACATAGTCATTCTCCATTTTAGTTGTCAAGATACCCCACAGGTTTGTAAAATTATTTGTAAAGTTTACATTTTACTTAGAATATAGGTAAGAAAAATGGAAGTTAGTAATTTTAGAACTCTTACATTTCCTTTATGTACCTTCTAACAGTCATCACTATATCCTGTTATTTTATTTTTGATTTCTCAGATAACTTTCCATTACAGTTTTACTGGTTTAGGCTTTTTTAAAAATCTCTTTTTGTTTTTGTTTTTCCAGACAGGGTCTTTCTATGTAGTTCAGGCTAGCATTGGACTCACAATTTAGCCCAGACTGTCTTCAAACTCATGGGGATCCTCCTGCCTCAGCCTCAGGAGTGCTGGAATTATAGACTTATTACTTTATAATTGGTCTCCCTGCCTCCACTTTCTAGGCTCTAGAATTTGTCTTCTAGCCTGAGCCCAGAGTTATTTTCTTTTTTTCTTTTGGTACCAGGGATCGAACTCGGGACCTTGCGCTTGTGAGGCAGGCAGCAGAACCACTAAGCTAAATCCCTGGCCCTGTTTTCTCTGAAAAGAAAAGTTAGAGCTAGAGATGTAGTTCATTGGCAGAGTGCTTGCTCAGTATTCACAGACCCCTGGTTCCATCCCCAGCAATGCCACAAATTTAAAAAAAAAAAAAAGGCTTTATGTATTTGTTAAAGAGGGCCGGGGATTTAGCTCAGTGGTTCTGCCGCCTGCCCCGAAAGTGCAAGGACCCGAGTTCCATCCCCGGTACAAAAAATATATATATATATATTTGTTAAAGAAAAAAAGAAACATCTGATAAGGCTAAAATACTGTTAACCATCCCATCTCAATCCTCCTCCCACCCAAAACGCCCTTCCTCCAAATCTGTAATTTGCTTTCTTCCTCATATCTGAGAAATCTTTCCATGTTAGTCTGTTCAATCTCATTTCTTTTTTTTCTTTTCTTTTTTTTTTTTTCTTTCTGGTTCCAGGGATTGAATTCAGGACCTTTTGCTTGCCAGGCAGGTGAGGCACTGCTGAGCTACATCCCCAGCCCTCTATTAGATCTCATTTCTAAAAACGTCTCAAAATTATCTAGTCTATAGAACAAGTTGTGTTTGTCTAGTCTCTCACTTGATTATAATTTTTTTTTTTTGGTACCAGGGATCGAACTCAGGACCTTGCACTTTCGAGGCAGGCACAACACCACTGAGCTAAATCCCCAGCCCACTTGATTATAATTTTGGTTTTCTTTTTAACTGAGTGTTGAGAAGTTTATTTCCCCAGGTGGCATTATCTTTCTCGAACTTATTTTGCCACATCTTCTGCTGTTTAAAACCTTCACTGGCTCTTCCAAGTCCTGTAATAGACACTGTATACTCTGATGTATCCAGGCTTGTGAGAAAGGGCTGGGTGACAGATCAAAGAGTGTTGTGGGGATTGACAGCTGTGGAGAGTACAGATACAGCCTAAAGAGGTTTAAGTGCATACTAAAAGCAAACAGAAAAACACTGCAGGCCAAACAAGACACCTTTGCCAGTGGGTTTCAGTTTGTCATCATTAACATGCCATGCAGAGCTCTTTACAGTTTATGACCTCACACACACAACCACATCTTTTATGTTTCTCTGCTTTTGTGTCTGCTGGAAAGCCTTTCCCCTCCTTCTCTGCCAAAAGAATGCAGCTTGTCCTTTAAGACCCACTTATATACTACTATCTCTTCGATGAAACTGGTCCAGTTTCCCAAGATGAATGCCTTGTGTAGCCTAATGTATCATGAGATCTTTAGTATTGCCCTTACTACACATCTCTGTGATAATTTCCGTACTTGTCTTGGCTTATCTGGGGTGTAAGTCCCTCCTGCCAACTGCTACCTTATCTGCCTTGACATTCTTGGGTCTGGCAAATACAACACATGTAAGAAGCATTCTATTTTTGGAGAGTGAATAAATGAATAATCATATTAATTGTAGTAAGAATGGCCTTGGGTAGAGCCAGGATGCAAACTGATGATTACATGACAAACATGAAGCCCTGTATTGGTCTGATTACTATCATGAAATTTTTTATCAAAATTAAGGTAATGTACTTGATTTTTTAAAAACTTGATCTTGGGCCAGTGATTTAGCTCAGGGGTCCCACCACCTGCCTCAAAAGCACAAGGTCCCGAGTTCAATTTCCGGTACCAAAAAAAAAAAAAAACAACCAAATTTGATCTCAATGTCACTAACACAAATGTAAATCACATAGACCTTTAAAGGGAGTTTGGAAAGGAATCGAACTCAGGTCCTTGTGCTTGTGAGGCAGGCACTGTGCCACTGAGCTAAATCCCTGGCCCTAGGAAAGCAAGCTTTAATACAAACTCCTCTTAACTAAGGAAATACTTCACATATAGTCACTGAATTCTAACTACCATATGTAGTACTGTTTGTTGCTTTTATTCTGACATCTAAAAACATCATCTCAAACTCTTTTAATCCTTTTGTTACTTCCTTTGGTCATCTCTACAGAATCAACCTACCACCATAGAATTTTGTTAGTTTATATCCATTCTTCCCATCCTATGTCTTTTGATTTGAAATGTTTCTCTACCTTGTGTGTTCCAACTCTTTCCGTTTCTCTAACTGGAAAATGAGTACAGAGCTTGAGTCAGAAGTAAGGCTTGTTGGGAGAACATGTATACATATATCCATATTCCATAGTGCTCCCAAAATAAATTCTTTTTATTAGCCTGGAGCTGTTGCTTGATGTGAGAATGTGTAAGTGTATGGTTGTGGTCAAATTAAATACTTTATTCCATATCCTTTGCCTGGGCAGGTTAAGAGACAATTACCCTCATATTAGGTGAAAATTGGTTCCCAATATTTCAACCTTTTCCTGATGTTTTCAGATATATCAGGATAGGATTCTTGTTAGCTTTTAAGTGTTCAAGTTCTTATGTATACAGGATAAAAAAAGTTACAACTTTAGTATAAAGGCTTATTTTAGTGTTGTTCTTTTATTTGTATGTTGATGTAACTTAGAATTTTTGTGACGCCTGTGGTTTTTTTTGGTACCAGGGATCGAACTCGGTTCCTTGCGCTTGCGCAGCAGGTGGCGAAACCACTGAGCTAAATCTCCGGCCAATGCCTATGGGGTTTTTTTTGGTACCGGGGATCGAACTCAGGATTTTGTGCTTGCGAGGCAGGCAGTGGAACCACTAAGCTAAATGCCCAGCCCACTCCTGTGTTGATTTTATTTATTTAGTTGGGTTTTGTTTTGTTTTGAGATAGAGTCTTGCTATAGACCAGGATGGCCTGGAACTCTGTAGCCCCAGTCGGCCTCAAACTCATGATCCTCCTGCCTCAGGTTCCTGAGTGCTGGGATTTCAGGCATCTGCCACCATGCATATTTTTTAACTGAGTATTCAAGCTCTTTTATGTCAACCCCTAATCTTTTTTCTTGTTTATTGGGGAGGGGCCAGGGTCTTGCTGTATATTTCAGGCTGTCCTTGAATTCATTGTGTAGTTCAGGCTGGCTTTCAACTCAGAATCGCCCTGCCTTGGCCTCCTGATTGTTGAGAATACAGGCAGGTCCCATCATGCCTGGCTTCAACACTTAATCTTTTTAGCTTCATTTCCTATTGCTTCCTATAGTGTGCTAAGTAGTTCCTGGGCATTGTAAAATTTGAGCAAGGCTTTTATAGCCCTTAGCTTCTACCCATCCCTTGTATTCCTGAAGTGGTATCTATTGCCTCTGAATACCCACCATGCTTTATTTATATTTATCTTAAGGCATATTATTGCCCAAATAGTGATTTACAATTGATGAAAGTACTTTTTTTTGGTACCGGGGATTGAACTTGGGTCCTTGTGCTTGCAAGGCAGGCGGTGGAACCACTGAGCTAAATCCCCAGCCCTGAAAGTACTTTTGAATCTGTTGATTTATTTGATTTTCACTTCTAGTCTGTGAAGTACAGAAGATAAGCATGTCTTACCACAAGCGAGGAAAACTTTTTTTTTGGCACCAGGGATCAAACTCGGGGCCTTGCACTTGCAAGGCAGCCAGTGGCACCACTGAGCTAAATCCCTGGCCCAAATAAGGAAAATTTAAGATTTGAGGAAGGAAATGTGGGTTCCCCAAGTTGTGTTGTTTTGTTTTTTGTTTGTTACATTTTAGATATACATGATGATAACATTCATCATAGTGTTTTGTTTTGTTTGAGACAAGGTCTCCCTATGTGGCTCAGGCTTGCCTTAAATTTGGAATCCTTGTGCTCAGCCTCTGAGTATTGGCATTACATACAGGCTTGTGCCACCATTCCCTGCCAAGTTGCCCAAGTTTTTTAATTTATATAATAGAGAAGAGAACAAATTCAAGCTTCCTGGGCTGTAAATCTCCAAGATTTGTACATTATACTGCTACTACCTTTCTCGGTACCTGAGTCTGTACTTAAATTTAAATTTGAATACTTCTCTTTCTAGTTGCTTGTAAGTTGCTTGAAGTCAGGGACTTTGTCTTATTCCCATAGGCCTGGAATATACATGTATGTATATATGAATGAGCCCATTCATATATTAAATTAAATGTAGTCCAGTTCAGTGTTCTCTTTCTTTGTAAACATCATGCTTCTCCTCTCTGAGCCTTTCTATTTTAAACTAGAAATGAAGCTTACTTGACATATTGAATAATAAAACTAGAAGTTAATATAATGAATTTAGCTTCTGGGATAACTTTTCATTAATGTATCTAAATTAGTAAGTATTTATTACCTGTAAAGAAATTAAGCCTAGGGCTGGGGATTTAGCTCAGTGGTTCCACCGCCTGCCTTGAAAACGCAAGGTCCCGAGTCTGATCTCCAGTACAAAAAAAAAAAAAAGAAAGAAAGAAAGAAATTAAGCCTAATGCTAAACTTCTGGGCTATGGTTCCACACCTTTTTTTTTTTTTTTGGTCCTGGAGATTGAACCCAGAGCCTTCAGTGATGTCTATCTCCAGCCCATGTTTATTTTTTATTTTTAGACAGAATCTCACCAAGTCAGTAAGTTTCCCAGGCTGGGCTTGAACTTGTGACCCTGTTACTTCAGTTTGGCAGAGTGCTGGGATTACATATATATTTATGATTTTTATCTCTTCTTGGAGAGTGCTGGGATTATAGGCACCACTACATCCAGTTTAGTTCCACACTTTTTAAGTATACATAGCCTGACTTTTTTGGGGGGGGTTACTGGGGATCGAACTCAGGACCTTGCGTTTATGAGGCAGGCATGGTGCCACTGAGCTAAATCCCCGGCACTGAATTTTTTTATAATTGTACTGGTGATTTTTATGTTGGTTGGTTGAGAGGATATATAACAAAAGCTATTATAAATTAAGTAAAAAACATTTTTTTCTTTCCAGGTATGGTGGTGCATGTTTGTAGTCCCAAAAACTGTAGGAGGTTGAGGCAAGAGGATTGTAAATTCAAGCTCAGCCTGTGCAATTTAGCAACTTAATGAAACCATGTCTCAAAATAAAAAATAAAAGAGGTCTGAAAATGTAGCCTGATTATGAAGGTTCTGATTTAGTCCCCAGTGCTGCAAAATAAATAAATAATTCTAATTTTTCTTTTTCTTTTTTTTTTTTTTTGGTACTGGGGAT
>NW_004624743.1:31162382-31197313 GCF_000247695.1 Heterocephalus glaber
TTTTTTTTTTTTTTTTTTTGAGAAAGCAACTTGCTATATAGTTTAGGCTGGCCTTGAACTTACAGAGATTCTCCTGCTTCAGCCTTCAGCCTCTCAAGTGCTGGTTTTACAAGCGTTCACCACCATGCCTGATCAAAAAAAATTTTTTTAACTATTAAAATATATGTATCATTATTTACTAAACTGTCTTCTCTCTCTCTCTTTTTTTTTTTTTGCAATGCTGGGGATCAGACCCATGGCCTTGTGCATGCTAGCCAAGTGTTCTACTACTGAGCTACACCCTACCATATCCACTCTTTTTCCCCTCAGTCCTAGGAACTGAACCCAGGGCCTTAACACAGCTTTTTTTTTTTTAAATACAGGGTCTCACTAAGTCACTAAATTGCCCTGGCTGGGCTTGAATTTACAACCCTCCCACCTCAACTTCTTAGAGTGCTATGATCATAGACATGTACCACCATGTTCAGCTCCCAGCCCCTTTTTTAAATTTTTTGTTTTGACACAGGATCTTCTTAAGTTTGTTAAGTTACCCAGGCTGGGCTTAGATTTGCAATCCTCCTGTTTTAGTCTCCCAGACTTTCATTTGTTTTTAGGACCATTTTTCAATTAAATTTTTAGAAGCAGCTCTTTTATTAGTGGATATAAGTTCATTACCTTTATACATACACTATTTATGAAATAGTAATAAGAATACATATTTATACTAGTAATTATTTCAGAAATCTCACAAAGATCTCAGGAGTTCTAGAGTAACGTTGTAACATTTAATTTTGAAAATGTAAAACTTAGACCTCTTAAAGCCTGGTAAGATTAGTCTGATCCCTGGGGAAAATGAAGAATTTCTCATTCCACTTGTTCTTTTTAGCCATGAATGAGGAAGACTTTCTGCTTTAGTTTGCTTCTTATGGTTATTTGGGGTTGGGAATGTTTCCCAGGATGTGTGCCCTTAGCTAATACATGTGTTTACTGGTGGATGCTTTCTCAGAAACTAGAGACTTGAATCATTATTTATTTTTATTTTCAAGTTCTGATCACTGTCTTGTTGTATAAAGCACAAGAAGAGCGAGGATCTGAAAAGGACAAAGCTTTATTCACCGGCCGGGACCCAACCTCTGTGATGAGCGGAGGGCCCAGACCGATTAAGCCCAGGGGTTTTTATAGGCGGGTACAAAGAACTCAGCATGGGGGTGCAGAAGCTTGATTACAGAAGCCGTTACTGGGTGGAGGGGTGGGAACATGGGTACAGAACATTTTTCGGTGTTTCTCGGAACAGATCAGGCCATAAAGTCTGGGGATTTTCCACTTAGGGAGGGGTCAGGTAAGGGACATGGTATATTTATAAAATGGAGTCCTAAAAGAAAATGGAGTTACTTTGGTCTAACATTGTCATTGTACTTCACAGACTTTCACTCCGCTAGTAGATAAACTGGGTTTGGGTTCCGTGGTGCCAGTCGAGTATCTTCTGGATCGAGAGCTGCGTTTCCTGTCAGATGCTACTGGTTTACATCTGTTCCAGGTACTTCATTGTGCTCCTGTCTCCAGCGATTATTTTCTTACTAATTTCTTTGTTGATACAAAATATGGGTGTGTGTCCCCCTTTTTTTTTTTTAGCAATCTTTGACTTCACTAGTGAATTTTCCTGTGCATTTTAAAGTGTCTTTGCTTCCTTGAAAAGTACATTTGGTGACTGAGGCTTTTTTCTTTTTTCTTTTTTTTTTTTTTTTTTTGGTACCAGGGATCGAACTCAGGACCTTGGACTTGCGAGGCAGGCGGCAGAACCACTGAGCTAAATCCCCGGCCCATGAGGGTTTTTTCTTCATCTGTGTACCCTGACCCCACTCTAAGGCCATTCAGGACATAAGACCACAATTCTTAGTGTCCTTTCTGAAGAAGTGGCTTCTCTGAGGTGGCTGCTTCTATAACTTTAGCTGAGAGGACCTATGCTTACTTTAGTGGCAGGTTAGCTGGGAGGAGTATAGGCTGGTTCCAAGCAGCATGACGTATTAAAGGGCCTAAGTATACCTTTCTTACAAAGAAAAGGCGTAAGTTGGGTTTTGTTTGTTTGTTTTAGTTTTGTTTTTGTTTTTGAGACAGGGTCTGGCTGTGTAGTTCAGGCTGGCCTTGAACTCACAGAAATCCTCCTGCCTCAATCTCCTAATTGCTGGGGTTTATAGCTGTGTGCCACCATGCCTGGTGAAAAGGGATAAGTTAATAATTTAAACAAACTAGTCATGTGAGTTGTAGTTTAAAATTTAAAATACACATACTGGGGCGGGGGATTTAGCTCAGTGCTTCTGCTGCCTGCCTCGCAAGCACAAGGTCCCAAATTCGATCCCTAGTACCAAAAAAAAAATACACATAATGTTTATTTCTTACATATAATAGTGGCTGTATAAAAAGATTTAAAATTGAGAGGCTTCTAAGAGTTTATCATTGGGAAAGCCAAGAACAGTATTTCTAAACTGGGTTCTATGAGCTACTAATGATACCTTTTTGTTATGTCGTCCTCCCTCATTAGGCCTCACTTCCTCTTCATCATCCTAGTGTTTATAGGAGATGACTTGGTAAATGTTGGATAAATACCAAAATAAGCAAAGAGAATATATGAAATAAAATGTTTTATTGTCAAATTAGATGAGAAACACTGGCTTAAATTTCTGTATAACGTCTCAGAACCTTTAATAAGCTATTATGTGTAGAAAGATATATAATACTTAACCAGCTGAATTGGCCCTAACATCCTTAATTTTTATGAAATCTTATGAGACTAGAGTTCTACAGACATTTTTGCCAACTATTAGCCATCACTGTCTTTTTTTTTTGGTACCAGGGAATTGAACTTGGGACCTTGCGCTTTTGAGGCAGGCGGCGGATGCCAACTATTGATATAGAGCTTCCTTGATATATGATTTTCTCCATATAGTTAGATATTCATTTTTAATATTCAGTTGTTCTCTTGTTTTATCTTTATAGATGGGAACAGATAGCCAAAATCAAATTCTTTTAGAACATGCTGCACTGAGAGAAACAGTTAATGCTTTGATCAGTGACCAGAAGCTACAAGAGATATTCAGCCAAGGTAAGAAAAGGTAGCTTTCTGTCCCTGAATTATGAATCGGGTGAATAGTCAGCGCCGAATGATACAGAATGCTACACCATGCAGCTATACATATTTGTCCTTATCTTGTTTTTATGGATAGAGTCAAAAGTATAGTATCTCCAGTTAGCTGGATCTCTAGAATAAAGTAGGAAAATAGAATCCCATTTAGATCAATGTTTCTTCTTCATTTTGCATTTCACAATCCTGAGTTTTGTTGTGGGGTTAGCTTTTTTTCATTTCTTAAATATTTATTAAGAACTTACTGTGAATTAGAAACCATGTTAATCCACTGAGGATACAGCCATTAGTTCGAAAGTCTTCACTTTTCTTGAATTTACTGCCTGAAAATTTCTTAAGAACTAAAACGCCAACATAACAACTTGGCAAAGGATGTTCATAAAACAATATGTGCACAGACTGTTTCACATAAATAGCATGATTTTTTTTCCCTTCTCTCTCTCTTTTTTTTTTTTTTTTTTTTTGGTACCAGTGATCGAACTTGGGTCCTTGTCCTCGCGAGGCAGGGAGCGGAACCACTGAGCTAAATCCCCGGCCCACATGAAATTTTCTTAATACATCTTAAATGGATCTGAATTTTGTTCACTATATCATCTACACATATTTGAAAAATGATAGTACATAGATGTGCAGGACCTCCAGTATTCATCTGCCAGGAGTGCTTGGTGTCCCTAGCACTTGTACATCCTCCTGTTAACTCCACAGTTTCCAGTTGAGTCATGGCTGATGTTGTCCTGCATCACTAAGTGTTACTGTTGGACATTTCATGTGAGAAATTTCTTACAGATCCAACTAATCAGAAAACCTTTGCCCTCTGGAGTACTGAGGATTGAACCCAGGGCCTTCACGAAGGGCTATGTCTTCAGGCCACCCCATTCCCCTTTTTTGGTTTGAGACAGTCTCACAGAATTGCTGAGTTGGTTGGGGTGGTCTTAAATTTGCAACTCTTTTGCCTCAGCCTCCCAAGTGCTTAGGTGGTAGGCATGCTTGTATGTTTCCTTTTGGACAGTGAGAGCTATGCAACTAAACTTTTCTCCATTTTCACACTGGCCTTTGGAGAACTCAAAGCCAAAATGTGTCACTCGGTCATACTAGCTGTACAGAGCCTTACTGCCTGATAAAATTTTTCCTTTTTTGCTTTTGTTTTCATTTGTTTTTTCAGATAAGGTCCCACTATGTAGTCTAGGCTGACCTTGAACTTATGATCCTCCTGCTTCAGCCTCCCAAAGTGCTGGGATTACAGGTGTACACCACCACATCCGGTTCTTTTTCTTTCATGTGCGTGTGTGTGGTACTGGGGATTGAATCAAGGGCTTTCATATTGAGTTACATACCTGGCCCTTTTAAAAAAAATTTTATTTTGAAACAGGGTTTCACTAAATCGTCTAAGCTGGACTTGAACTTGGCTTTCCCTCCCAGAGTCCTAGGATTATAGGCATGTGCTACCATCCCTCGCTTCTTTTTTTCATTTGACAGTGACTTCCTGCTTAGCTCTGACTTTTTTGTTTTTATTTACCATTTTATTGCATTTGTTTCCCAAAAGCCAGCAAAAATTCTTTGAAGGTGAAGTGGGATATAAATAAATACATCTCTACCCCTTAATTTGTGACCAGCTATATTTTAGGCACTAGACATACCTATTCTAAATAGTGATACCTATATGCATATAGCTTTGCTCCTTATACTATGTTGAATCATGTTCAGAAGTCAGCATTTTCATAGAATCTTTAAATATTTGTTTCCTTATTTTTTGGTTTTTTTTTTCTCTACTTGTTTCCTTATTTTTTGTGGGGTGTTTTTTTTTTTGGTTCTGGGGATCGAACTTGGGACCTTGCGCTTGCAAGGCAGGCAGCGGAACCACTGAGCTAAATCCCCGGCCCTGTTTCCTTATTTTTTGAGTCAAGGTCTCTCTGTGTAGTTCAGGCTGGCCTTGAAATCAGTATGTAGGCCTGAACTCACCGTGATCCTCCTGCCTCAGCCTTGAAAGTTCTGGGATTACCATACTTGACTAAGTATAATATTAATTAGCAGAATGTAGTTTCATTTATTACAGATCACTTTACAGTATTTACTTAAGTATGAAGTTTGTCTTCAGGGAAAAAGCTAAGCATTGTGAATGCAGCATGCCTCGACTAGCAAATATGAGATCACTGTTGGCAGTGGCACTTAAGAAATACACATGCAGGAGTATGAGGGCAACTTTTTTTTTCAGTGTTTTTATCTTTTTGTACTCTATGCATACATTACCTATTCAAAAAATAATAGAAGTTTACAGCCATTGCTAGTGGACTAGGAAGTGTGCCAGATTCCGTTCTGTAATCCTGAACCTAGTACAGCACTTTACAGATAGTGAGCCCCCAGCAAATGTGTGAAAATGACTTGGAAACTAAGAGTTGCAAATTTCTATAGAAACTACTAAAAGTTACTGAAAAACTGTGTTGGATAACTCCTGCCTCCTTAATTCTGTTCCCCTTTTTCACAGTGAGACTGAGACCAGCTTCTTAGCTCTGAAGTAAGATCAATATTTATTAGCATCCTTTATATAAAAGAACTTAAAAAGAAGTCTGGAGATTTAGCTTAGTGGTTCTGCCACCTGCCTCACAAGCGAAAGGTCCTGAGTTCGATCTCTGGTACCAAAAAAAAATGCAGAGGTTATGTTTGTACATGTTAGTTATAGTGTAGGGTTTCCTCAAGTGTGAGTTCCAAACTGCTTTTTACCTCTTTTTGTAGATCTTTGTAGAATTTGATGGCTGTAACTGGAAGCAACACTCCTGGGTTAAAGTTCATGCTGAAGAAGTTACTGTGCTTCTGCTGGAAGGGTCACTTGTATGGGCACCTCGGAAGGACCCTGTCCTTCTCCAGGGCACTCGAGTCCCAATTGCACAGTGGCCAGCCCTGGTAAGTGGCTTTAACTTTTTTTATTTGTTTTCAGTACTGGGGATTGAATCAAGGGCCTCATGCATGCTAGGCTAATACCCTACCACTGAGCTGTACTCTTTCCCCTCAAGTGACTTTTATTGTGTAGGAATATATTTGAGATCTCCTCCTATAACTATGTTTACCCAGTAGCTGACCTCTAGAATTCACAAAAACTAAATGGTTTGTTCTTAGTAACACTTCCCATTCTGAAGTTAGCAAAGCAAAGATTAAGAGAGAACCTTTCTCCTATGTCCTCTAAAACTTTTATAATAGATATTTGATTCTTTTTATCTCTAGAGAAAGTTTTAAACTTTAGTCTTTTCTCAGTGCAAGTTTTGTTTGTTTCCTTGTTTTTATTTTTTTGAGATAGGGTCTTTCTGTGTAGTTCAAGCTGGCCTTGAATTCACTATGGAGCCCAGGCTGGCCTCGGACTTTCAGCAGTCCTCCTGCTTCAGCCTCCCAAATGCTGGGATTACAGGCATGTGCCGCTATACCTGACCACAGTGCAGGGTTTTGAAACAATGTAACCCTTAAAGTTTTTAAATTATCAAGCATTATTTTATGAAGTGTGATAAAATAGTTATAAAAGTTTATTCTGAGAGTTTCTTTTTTTATTCTATTTTATTAGCAAAATATAGGCATAAATAGTAGACACAATTTCAATTCTCTTGTGGCTAACATAATTAAGTAATAATAAAATTTTTTTTTTTTTTTTTGAGAAAGCAACTTGCTATATAGTTTAGGCTGGCCTTGAACTTACAGAGATTCTCCTGCTTCAGCCTTCAGCCTCTCAAGTGCTGGTTTTACAAGCGTTCACCACCATGCCTGATCAAAAAAAATTTTTTTAACTATTAAAATATATGTATCATTATTTACTAAACTGTCTTCTCTCTCTCTCTTTTTTTTTTTTTGCAATGCTGGGGATCAGACCCATGGCCTTGTGCATGCTAGCCAAGTGTTCTACTACTGAGCTACACCCTACCATATCCACTCTTTTTCCCCTCAGTCCTAGGAACTGAACCCAGGGCCTTAACACAGCTTTTTTTTTTTTAAATACAGGGTCTCACTAAGTCACTAAATTGCCCTGGCTGGGCTTGAATTTACAACCCTCCCACCTCAACTTCTTAGAGTGCTATGATCATAGACATGTACCACCATGTTCAGCTCCCAGCCCCTTTTTTAAATTTTTTGTTTTGACACAGGATCTTCTTAAGTTTGTTAAGTTACCCAGGCTGGGCTTAGATTTGCAATCCTCCTGTTTTAGTCTCCCAGACTTTCATTTGTTTTTAGGACCATTTTTCAATTAAATTTTTAGAAGCAGCTCTTTTATTAGTGGATATAAGTTCATTACCTTTATACATACACTATTTATGAAATAGTAATAAGAATACATATTTATACTAGTAATTATTTCAGAAATCTCACAAAGATCTCAGGAGTTCTAGAGTAACGTTGTAACATTTAATTTTGAAAATGTAAAACTTAGACCTCTTAAAGCCTGGTAAGATTAGTCTGATCCCTGGGGAAAATGAAGAATTTCTCATTCCACTTGTTCTTTTTAGCCATGAATGAGGAAGACTTTCTGCTTTAGTTTGCTTCTTATGGTTATTTGGGGTTGGGAATGTTTCCCAGGATGTGTGCCCTTAGCTAATACATGTGTTTACTGGTGGATGCTTTCTCAGAAACTAGAGACTTGAATCATTATTTATTTTTATTTTCAAGTTCTGATCACTGTCTTGTTGTATAAAGCACAAGAAGAGCGAGGATCTGAAAAGGACAAAGCTTTATTCACCGGCCGGGACCCAACCTCTGTGATGAGCGGAGGGCCCAGACCGATTAAGCCCAGGGGTTTTTATAGGCGGGTACAAAGAACTCAGCATGGGGGTGCAGAAGCTTGATTACAGAAGCCGTTACTGGGTGGAGGGGTGGGAACATGGGTACAGAACATTTTTCGGTGTTTCTCGGAACAGATCAGGCCATAAAGTCTGGGGATTTTCCACTTAGGGAGGGGTCAGGTAAGGGACATGGTATATTTATAAAATGGAGTCCTAAAAGAAAATGGAGTTACTTTGGTCTAACATTGTCATTGTACTTCACAGACTTTCACTCCGCTAGTAGATAAACTGGGTTTGGGTTCCGTGGTGCCAGTCGAGTATCTTCTGGATCGAGAGCTGCGTTTCCTGTCAGATGCTACTGGTTTACATCTGTTCCAGGTACTTCATTGTGCTCCTGTCTCCAGCGATTATTTTCTTACTAATTTCTTTGTTGATACAAAATATGGGTGTGTGTCCCCCTTTTTTTTTTTTAGCAATCTTTGACTTCACTAGTGAATTTTCCTGTGCATTTTAAAGTGTCTTTGCTTCCTTGAAAAGTACATTTGGTGACTGAGGCTTTTTTCTTTTTTCTTTTTTTTTTTTTTTTTTTGGTACCAGGGATCGAACTCAGGACCTTGGACTTGCGAGGCAGGCGGCAGAACCACTGAGCTAAATCCCCGGCCCATGAGGGTTTTTTCTTCATCTGTGTACCCTGACCCCACTCTAAGGCCATTCAGGACATAAGACCACAATTCTTAGTGTCCTTTCTGAAGAAGTGGCTTCTCTGAGGTGGCTGCTTCTATAACTTTAGCTGAGAGGACCTATGCTTACTTTAGTGGCAGGTTAGCTGGGAGGAGTATAGGCTGGTTCCAAGCAGCATGACGTATTAAAGGGCCTAAGTATACCTTTCTTACAAAGAAAAGGCGTAAGTTGGGTTTTGTTTGTTTGTTTTAGTTTTGTTTTTGTTTTTGAGACAGGGTCTGGCTGTGTAGTTCAGGCTGGCCTTGAACTCACAGAAATCCTCCTGCCTCAATCTCCTAATTGCTGGGGTTTATAGCTGTGTGCCACCATGCCTGGTGAAAAGGGATAAGTTAATAATTTAAACAAACTAGTCATGTGAGTTGTAGTTTAAAATTTAAAATACACATACTGGGGCGGGGGATTTAGCTCAGTGCTTCTGCTGCCTGCCTCGCAAGCACAAGGTCCCAAATTCGATCCCTAGTACCAAAAAAAAAATACACATAATGTTTATTTCTTACATATAATAGTGGCTGTATAAAAAGATTTAAAATTGAGAGGCTTCTAAGAGTTTATCATTGGGAAAGCCAAGAACAGTATTTCTAAACTGGGTTCTATGAGCTACTAATGATACCTTTTTGTTATGTCGTCCTCCCTCATTAGGCCTCACTTCCTCTTCATCATCCTAGTGTTTATAGGAGATGACTTGGTAAATGTTGGATAAATACCAAAATAAGCAAAGAGAATATATGAAATAAAATGTTTTATTGTCAAATTAGATGAGAAACACTGGCTTAAATTTCTGTATAACGTCTCAGAACCTTTAATAAGCTATTATGTGTAGAAAGATATATAATACTTAACCAGCTGAATTGGCCCTAACATCCTTAATTTTTATGAAATCTTATGAGACTAGAGTTCTACAGACATTTTTGCCAACTATTAGCCATCACTGTCTTTTTTTTTTGGTACCAGGGAATTGAACTTGGGACCTTGCGCTTTTGAGGCAGGCGGCGGATGCCAACTATTGATATAGAGCTTCCTTGATATATGATTTTCTCCATATAGTTAGATATTCATTTTTAATATTCAGTTGTTCTCTTGTTTTATCTTTATAGATGGGAACAGATAGCCAAAATCAAATTCTTTTAGAACATGCTGCACTGAGAGAAACAGTTAATGCTTTGATCAGTGACCAGAAGCTACAAGAGATATTCAGCCAAGGTAAGAAAAGGTAGCTTTCTGTCCCTGAATTATGAATCGGGTGAATAGTCAGCGCCGAATGATACAGAATGCTACACCATGCAGCTATACATATTTGTCCTTATCTTGTTTTTATGGATAGAGTCAAAAGTATAGTATCTCCAGTTAGCTGGATCTCTAGAATAAAGTAGGAAAATAGAATCCCATTTAGATCAATGTTTCTTCTTCATTTTGCATTTCACAATCCTGAGTTTTGTTGTGGGGTTAGCTTTTTTTCATTTCTTAAATATTTATTAAGAACTTACTGTGAATTAGAAACCATGTTAATCCACTGAGGATACAGCCATTAGTTCGAAAGTCTTCACTTTTCTTGAATTTACTGCCTGAAAATTTCTTAAGAACTAAAACGCCAACATAACAACTTGGCAAAGGATGTTCATAAAACAATATGTGCACAGACTGTTTCACATAAATAGCATGATTTTTTTTCCCTTCTCTCTCTCTTTTTTTTTTTTTTTTTGGTACCGGGGATGGAACTCAGGACCTTGGCTTGCGAAGCAGGCGGCGGAACCACTGAGCTAAATCCCCGTCCCTTCCCTTCCCTTCTCTCTTTCTTTCTTTCTTTTTTTGGTGGTGGTACTGAGGCTTGGGCCTTGAACCCAGGACCTGTGCATACTAGACAAGTGGTCTATTACTGAGCTACATTCCTATCCCTTTTTTATTTATTTACCTACTCACTTAATTTTTGTTTTTTTGAGTCAGAGTCTCACTATGTAGTCCAAGCTGCCCTTGAACTCATGGTGATTCTCCTACCTCAGCCTCCTAAGTGCTGGGATTACAGGTGTGTGCCACCACACCTGGCTCATTCCATGATTATCAAACATTATTTTTATGTTTTCCTTAGAGACCCAAGGATATGCCTTCTCTTAGAACTATTAGTATGAGGACAATAAAGAAGGAGAATAGACATATGACACATAAGGAAAGATGAATGAAGTAGTACTCTATCCTTTGTGTGGTCCCTGTCTCAAAAAACAAAAAAATCAAGAAATAGTATAGAGGAAGAAAGAATGTGAGGAAAAATTGGTAGTAGAGAAAAAAAATTGAGTGGAAAGAATGAGAGGTGGGAATATATGTATGTATTGAAAAAATTAAGGAAGCTTAATTATAGCTCTGAGAAAGAATAATCTAAAATTAGTAGGGCATTAGCTGTATAGTCCCAAATGTACAACGATAAGTAGGAGAAAGAAACTGTCCCTCTTGGAGAGCCAGCTGAAATTGCAGAGTAATACTACCTGCTGATAAAGTATTATCTTTGAAACTCTGTGTTCCTAGGAAGACAGGTGCTATATTTGTTCAGACTATTATTAGTGCAGAGACTGGACACTTCATAAATTGAACTCTCCACACACTGTTACTGAAAGAAGAATGTTAATAGTCATGTATGATTCCTATGGTCACTTAACATCACACATTCAGCTTAGTGGCCTCCCACTTTTTTCATATATTTGTCAGGTATCTGAGTACATTTCCATACTACCTGTAGTTTTTATTTATAAGTTTTCTTTTCCTTCCTGTGTATTATTTCCAGAATGTTAAGACTGAGAAAAAGTGAATTGGGAGAAGTTTTTAAGTAATGTCTAAATAAAAAAAAAAGTTCATAAAGACCACTGGGAAAAACCATTTAAGTTCTATTTTAAAATTTCTATGTATGGATCCTGGGGAACTTGCTACCATACCTAAGGCCCTGTGTTCAATCCCTAGAGCCACAAAAAATAAAATTAAAACTGCTGAATATGATAAATCAGGAATTGGTTCTTTACTCAGCTCTGTACAGTACACTGAAAATACCAGATAATACATCATATAGTTTATCTTCGGCTGTTAAAAACAACTATAATATATAGCTTAGCCAAAAATACTCAATTCTGACTGATCTTTCCTTTAGGTCCCTACAGTGTTCAAGGTCACAGGGTCAAAGTGTACCAGCCAGAGGGGGAAGAAGGGTGGCTGTATGGCATTGTAAGCCATCAAGATTCCATCACCCGTCTTATGGAGGTGTCTGTAACTGAGGTGAGGCTGTTACTCTGTCTAAGGCACATCCATCCCCATACAGAAGATGCCCTAGAGAAAGTAAACACTTCAGTGCCTATGAGAAAACTCAGATTCTATTCCTAGCTCGTCGCTTACTGATTTTATGACTGAGAAAGACTTTTTCACCTAGCTATTCTCATCTGTAAATTAGAGGTAATTATATAAACCCCTACTGATCTCTTATCAGTTTTGAGGACTGAGATAGTGTATTGAAAGTGCTTTGACATTGGTAAAATAGTATATAACTGTAAGATAGTATTATTTATCATATTTATAACAGCAAAAGACTAGTCATTTAGCTGGGGATGGTGGAGCATGTGTATAATTCAAAATCTAAGTCAAAATCCACAGTAAATTTGATGCCTTCTGTCAAATTGGCCCCTCTCCCACAGTTTTTATTTTTTAATAACAGAGTGATTCTTTTAATGATTGTTGATGTTGAAGGTTTTTTTATTTCATAATATACCAAATAGGAATGTTTTAGAGATACAGAATTGGAAATGAATGGGCTGGGGATTTAGCTCAGTGGTTCCGCTGCCTGCCTCACAAGTGCAAGGTCCCGAGTTCGATCCCCAGTACCAAAAAAAAAAAGAATTGGAAATGAACATTCCTTAAAAAACATACTGGTGTTGAACTGAATTTTTTATTCATTCACTTAACAAATATTTGTATGCTTACCATATTCCAGACCTTGTTTCAGATGTTGTTACCATAGCAGTGAATGAGATGGTAGAGATCCCTGCTCCCATGGAGCTTTCATTGTAGTAGAAGAGTAGAAACAATAAGGCAGTGGTTATATAGATTAGAAGAATACATAATTATGTTTTGGTAAACAGGCTTTAAATATCTTTTTCCCCCTCTTTCATGTGTTCGGCTGCCCTGCTCCTACCGTAGAGTGGTGAGATCAAGTCGGTAGATCCCAGACTGATCCATGTGATGCTGGTGGATAGTTCAACACCTCAGAGCGAGGTATAGTAATGGACTGATTCTCTGAGCATTACATTATCTTGTTATGTAGATTCCTTGTATGTCCTTTGGGGTTGCTCAGCTGTGACCACTATATTTTTCTTCTCTCTCTCCAAGGTTTTTCTAGTTAAGGGGGCATAGTCTCAAGAAAGAGACCTATTTGGAGCAACACTTTTAAATTATGGCTGTATTCTCTAGTTGTTATAAATTCTGAGTCCTATTTCTTCTTACATTCTCCCAGGACAAAAATATTTGAAAGAGATGCTAGACAGTTGAAATTATTAATAAGTAGTAATAATCATAACCTTACTCAGTAACAGGAAATGAAGACAAAGCTACCTCCTCTTTTTTTTCCTTTAGGTAGTAAAGAGCTCCAAGAGAGTCTGAAATTTTATATTCTCAAGTAGATTTAAATCAAACAGTTCATTGCTCAGCACAGATTGGATTATTCTATAATTATTATGAACCAGGCCAACTGTTGATTCATTCAGAATTATTATAACCCTCAACAAGGTACATAATGTATATCTACCTGAATCAATCAAGGAATCCTGTGTGATTAGACTTCAGTAGGTCAGCTGTTCATATTATTCCTCACCGTATATTAGCACTGCTGTAAGTACTGTTTTCTTGGCCACTCCTGCTAAATATTTAGTCCTTCCTCATCTTTTTTATCCATTCTTGACTTGATAAAATAATACCAGAGTAGGAAGAGAAGAATTAGAATTAAATTTAACAGCTCTTATGTATTATATTACCATGACTAGGATATCTCTTGTATTTGTGTGGCTAAAAACATCTGTTACCAGGTGGTGTATTGGGCCCCCCCTTTTTTGGTATCGGCCATTCAACTCAGACCCCTTACTACGTTTCATTCATTAAGTGTCTATTGTATGCCAGGTACTGTTCAGCTGGCCCAATATAACTGGAGAAGACTAGTCTCTGTCCTAAACTACCTACTCATGTATGAGTAGCTTACTAGAAGTAGGACACACATACAAAGTTATTGTTTAAGGGAGCCAGGCGTGGTAGCACATACCTGTAATCCCAGCCCTCTAGAGGCTGAGGCAAAAGGATCACTGAGAGAGTTCAAGGCCAACCTGGGTTACATAGTGAGACCCTGTCTCAAAAAAAAAAGTCCAGGCCCTACAAGTTAGCTAGATGAATTTAAAAAATAGATCTTTGGTTTTCAGCAACAGATTTGGTTCTTCCCTTTTTTGGCTTTGACATGATGTAACTATATTCTTGGCTAGCCAAATACACCATAATTATTATTGACAGTTTTCCATGTTTTATACTACCCTTTTTAGAGAGAGTCATGATTGTCTTGTCTCCTTTAAGTGTGCATATGAGTGAATGAGCAGGAAAGAAAGGATCGATTTGTGGGATGTGGTGGTGCATGCCTGTAATCTTGGTTACTCAAGAGGCTAAGGAAGGAGGATCACAAGTTCAGGACCAACTTGGGCAACTTACTGAGACTAGTTCTCAGAATAAAGTTAAATTTAAAAAGAACAGACTTTACTGAGCATATTTTTGTAGTTAAAAACACTGAAAACTGCTGGGCTAGTGGTACAACACATGCCTGTAATCCCAGCACTTGGGAGGCTGAGGATGGAGGATTATGAGTTGGAGTCCAGACTCAACTCCACAGTGAGACTCTGTCTCAAAAAACAAAACGAAGGGCCGGAGATTTAGCTCAGTGGTGCTGCCACCTGCCTCACAAGCGCAAGGTCCTGAGTTCGAACCAGGGTACCAAAACAAAACAAAAAGTTGTAGAAAGAAATAGAGAAATAATGAAAATGAAGGCAGCAGAAAGGGAAAAATAAAGTATAACAATAAGAAATACAAATTATATAGCAAAAAGAAATACAAAATTTGAAAAACTTTCCATTATAGAGCTATAATAATAATTATAATAAAAATAAAATCTGCAAAGAATCAAGGAAAATAAGAATTCAGGTGTGGTGGCACATGCCTGTAACTCCAGCCACTTAGAAGGCTGAGCCAGGATCACAAGTTTGAGGCCAGTCTGGGCAAATTAGTGGAAACCCTATCTCAAAATAGTTTGTAAAGTACTGGGAGTGTAGCCCAGTTGTAGAGTGTTTTCCTAGTGTGCACAAGGACCTGGGTTACATCCCCAGTTCCCCAAAATTAAGTAAAAGGACAGTAAGAGCAAATTAAGTTGATAAATATTAATGGCTAAAAACTAAATATCACTAGCTTATTACCACCTGGATGTGTTTCTGAATGAAGATAAAACAGTTACATGCTTCAGAGTGGGATGAATATTCCTCTAAAAATGTTCTGGAGTAAATCCTTGCTGAACAAAGCTTGTTCAAGAGGATGTCAGCTGCATTTCATCCCCAACTCCTCATCCTTCTCAGGGAAAGACTTCATTGGGAGATGTGAATTGTCCCTTCTAATCCATATCTTCTTAGTCGTGTCGCCTCTCAAATAAGGTACAATAAAATTTCATGGATAGTCTGAAATTACCAGCAGAGAGAAGATTTGGCTCTTTGACCTGTGGTAGCCTGCTTTTTTCCCTTTCCTCTGACTAACACTCTGAAATGAGGTATGGAGATCAGTCATCTGTGTAGTGTCTATATGAGCAATCCAAACCTGTCTCTGTCAAGTTCACTTTTCCTTTGGTCACAGATTGATAAATACTGGTTTCAGAGATTTCTGGACAGATGCGGTTTTGTATTTAAGTACTTAAAATCCACATTTGTATCAAAAACAGGAAGAAAGAGCTGGTCATGGGTAATTATGCCTGTAATCTCAGTGCTTGGGAGGCTGAGGCAAGAGGATTGCTGCAAGTTCAAGGCCAGTGTGGGTTGCATAGTGAGTTCAAGGCCAGCCTGAACTACATAGGGGAACTCTATCTCAAAAAACCAAAACATTCAGATATGGTGGTGCTCACCTGTAATCCCAGCACTTGGGAGGCTGAGGCAAGGAAGATCACTGTTCTGAGGCTAGTCTCAGCTACATAGTGAGTTCAAGGGCAGCCTAAACTACATAGCAAGATCCTGTCTCAAAAAAAACAGGGCCGGTTATTTAGCTCAGTGGCACCTCACCTGCCTCGCAAGCGCAGGGTCCTCTGAGTTTCATCCCCGTACCAAAAAAAAAAACTTTTTTAAAACAACCCAGGAAGATGAATATGCAGTAGAACAGGTTCTTTCATTAAGGGGCAAATGAGCTCCCAGTATAGCTAGCTCTGGCAGTTTTGTAAAAGAAATTCCACAAATTGTTAAAACTCTCAAAAATTCTATTTGAAGAAGTAATGTATTTTATGTAAGAGAAGGGAATTAACCTCTAGTAACTATTATCTTGAGTGTGTGTGTACGTATAAAGTGAATCACGGGATTAAAGCTTGACAAAAGGGTGTCTGAGAACTGCCATCAGAACATGGCAATCTGCACTTGCTGTCTTCTATAGATGGCAGAGAGCTAATGGATTATGGTTTTCACAAGATGAAAGGTCCCTTATAATAAATCTTTTTTGAATTTTGTTTTCTAGGGGGCTACGTTAAAAGCAGTAAAATCTTCCAAAGGGAAGAAGAAGAGAGAGAGCATAGAGGGGAAGGATGGCCGGAGGAGGAAAAGTGCTTCGGACTCTGGGTGTGACACCGCATCAAAGAAATTAAAAGGAGACAGGGGTGAAGTAGACAGTAATGGGAGCGATGGAAGTGAGGCAAGCCGAGGGCCCTGGAAAGAAGGTAATGCCAGTGGAGAGCCAGGGCTGGATCAGAGAGCCAAGCAGCCACCGTCTACATTTGTTCCCCAGATTAACCGCAACATTCGCTTTGCCACTTACACCAAAGAAAACGGCAGGACTCTGGTGGTACAGGATGAGCCTGTAGGAGGGGACACACCTGTACCTTTCACTCCATATTCTACACCCACAGGTCAGGCACCTTTGGCTCAAGAGGTGGGTGGAACCGAAAATAAGGAGGCAGGAAAAACACTGGAACAAGTTGGCCAGGGCATGGTAGCTTCAGCAGCTGTGGTCACTACTGCCAGCTCCATACCAACAACGGTTAGGATATCAGACACTGGCCTTACAACAGGAACTGGGCCCGAAAAACAGAAAGCCAGCTGGTCACAGGCTTCAGGAGAGGTGAGTTGCTTAAGGGGTAGATTTGCTGGATGTGGGTTCACTTTTCACTGTCCTTTATTGTTAAGACATTAAAAAGCATCTCAAATGCCCCAAGAAAGAAGTAGTTTTGAAATGTGCTTAAATTATACTCTGTAAGTAGACCTTTACTGCTCATTGGTCAAATGTGTATTTTTCTTTTTTTTTTTGGTACCAGGGATTGAACTGGGGCCCGTGCGCTTGCACAGCAGGCGGCAAAACCACTGAGCTAAATCCCCAGCCCAAATGTGTTTATTTTAATAACTTTATTAGTTCTTAAAAGTCACCTGAACAGTTGGGCTAATCAGAAACTGATTATACAGCCCAATTTAATGAGATGTTAAAATAGATCTGGTGGGGAATCTTTTTGTTTTGCTTTTTTTTTTGGTACAGGGGATCGAACTCGGATTCTTGCACTTGCGCAGCAGGCAGCCCAAACCACTGAGCTAAGTCCCTGGCCCTGGTGGGGAATCTTTTTAATTCAATTTTCTGTTTAGTTCGTGTAGTGGTTTGAGCCTCGACCAGGCCTGTGAGAGGCAAGGTTAATGAGTTACAGTGCTGGTAATAGTGAGCACTATAATTAAAGCTCGGTGTGCGAGCTACCATTACCCTGTTTTCAGTTCATCATTTTATGTGATATTTTTCCCTTGAGGCTGGGCTGATTTCCATCATTCGGTATGGCCATGGAAGTTTCTTTTTTTCCCTCACTAATTGCATACTTTTAAGCCTTACTTGGAAAAATTTGTGGATTTAATCCTAGTAGCATCCATTTATTATGTTCTTTTACTGATATGTATTTTTTGGCCAAAATGTAACTTTTGTTAGATGTAAGTTAATATCAAGTTGTCTCCTCAATCCCAGTTTGAAGCAATGTCAGAATTTATTCCTTTTTGCTAATTTTGGTCATTAAAGCATGATTTATGGTGCTGGTTATATTTTTTCTCAAATAGGCTAATTACGATAGAATATAAAACACTAAGATGAAATGCCTAGTGACTTTTAAAAATTAAATAACCAAGGCATGGTATAATGTGCCTGTAGTCCCAGCTACTCAGAAGGGTGAGGTGGGAGGGTTGCCTGAGCCCAAAAGTTTGGGCCAATTGGCAACACAGAGCCAATCTCAAAAAAGAAAGAAAACAAAACTAAATTCTATATAGGAAACTACTGTGTCCTAAGTACTGTGCATTGTAAATAAATACTTGGAATCCCTATTTGAAGGAGCTCACGTTCTGAAATGGAATCATTTCAGGTGTAACAGTGCCAGATAGAACATGCCATAGAGCTGGTAGAACACTTGCCTAGCATGCGAGAGGCCCTGAGTTTGATCCCCAGCACTGCAAAGAAAATCGGGGCATTAACATTTCATCTGACTTCTTTTCTTCTCTAGCAAATACAATTTGTTATTACCTACAGGATAGGGAGGAAAGAGGAGAAGGCCACAGTGGCACATGTCTGTAATTCCAGCAAGTTGAGAGGTTGAAACAGGAGAATCAAAAATTCAAGGCCAAAGTCAGTGTGGTGGCATACGCCTATAATCTCAGCACTCAGGAGGCCAAGGCAGGAGGATTGCTGTGAGTTCAAGGCCAGCCTGGGCTACCTTGTGAGTTCAAGTCAGCCTGAACCGCTTAAAAAGAAGTCCCCATCTCAAAATTTTGAAAGGGCTAGGGATGTAGCTCAGTGGTAGAGCACTTGCCTAGCATTTGTGAGCTCTTAAGGTTCATTCCCCAGTACCATACATACACACATGGCCATGAATGCAAAATTTTACACAGTTCGTGATTTCTCCTCTGTTAGTTGACCAGTATTTCCAAAAGAACCAGGTGAGGACCTTATTTCCAGTGTGTATAAGTAATAGTATCTGAGTTACTTGTCAAAGGCAGTGTGAATGTAAATGGGCCTTATAAAATAAACCAAATTTTATTCCTATAAGAAGAGATCTAGTGAATGTTACTCTTGGAATAACAAAGCTAAATAGATGAAATGTGGATTCAACAGTATTTCTTTGAAACAGGTTGGAGAAAATTTTTGTGACTATCAGTCATTTTGATAGTGTTTTAGCCTGTCTTTTGGGATATGATTTTGAAGTACAAACATGATGTTTCCATTATGATCCTTAATCTAAAATAGAGAAACAAGGCTGGGGATTTAGCTCAGTGGTACCACATCTGCCTCCCAAGCACAAGGTCCTGAGTTCGATCCCCAGTACCAAAATAAATAAATAAATAAAATAGAGAAACAGGGCCAGGGATTTAGCTCAGTGGTTCTGCCACCTGCCTTGCAAGCACAAGGTCCCAAGTTTGATCCCCGGTACCAAATAAATAAATTAAATTAAATAAAGAAACATTTCTTGTCACCAAAAACGTTCTTGCCCTAAAAACTGAGTTGAAATCAGTCTGTCATCGCTGTTCTTATAAGAAAAGGATTTGAGGGCCAGGGATTTAGCTCAGTGGTTTCGCCGCCTGCTGCGCAAGTGCAAGGATCCAAGTTCAATCCCCAGTACCAAAAAAAAAGAAAAGAAAAGGATTTGAAATTTAATCATTTGAAGGAACATGAAAGACCATCCAAATTATTTTTCATTCCTGGGTGCATTTATTTATAAAGGGAACTTTAGTAGTGAAACATGAGCTACTTGTGTGGGTTTCTTGCAGTCATGCAGGTGCCAAGGCTCCTGGCCAAATCCTGCTAGTGAAACAAAGCAAAGACCCATGTCAGTCTGTTCTTTTTTTTCATGGGGAGGAGGTTTTTGCTTGTTTTGTAGTGGAAAGTAAAAGAACTTTAGTATTTTGACCCTACATGCCCTGAAATAGCCTGTGTGGCAGATGTGACTGGAGGCAAGTAGTAATGTCCCCAGTTCTCAGCTTTAGTGCCACCCTCAAGGAAATTTGCCATTGTAACCATTTAAAAATGTACAATTTTGTGACATTTAATACACTCATGATGTTATAAAACCACTATCTAGTTCCAGAAATTTTTCTCCTCCCAAAAGAAGACCCAATATCCATTAGGCAGTTATGGAATTTTTTAAATTTCCAGTGAATATTTAGGCATATCATCCTTTACTACTGAAAAGTTAAGTTTCCTAGTAAAATGTGGTTTGTAAGTCAGGGACTAGACTCTAAGTTTTATTAAGTTAACAAATACTAGTTAAGGGCTCATAGCTCCCTATGAGTGTCTACACGTATATGGGTGCCTACATAGTGGGTATGAAAGTGCCCGCCCTTCTTACACATTCATATGGAGAAGTTAAGATTCTCAAGGTAAAAGAAGAAAAGGAAAGTGCTTTACCATTTCATTCTGCAGTTTGTTATGCTGAGTGTTTTTTGTATTGTTCTTGATACTGGGGATCAAACGCAGGACCTTGTGTTTAGAAGGCAGGTGGCAGAACCCCTGAGCTAAATCCCCGGCCCTTGAGTGTTTTTGTTTTATGAATATTTCAGTACTTTTTTCCTTTTTGGAGTCTATTGGATCCTAATTGTAACACAAGGTCTCAGTACATAGCTTTCTTTAATTTAACGTCTTTAGGTCTGTTAATTGAAACAGATATTTAACTTTTAAGTTGACTTGAACCCATAAATAGATGACCAATTTCCAAAATGTTCATCTTGTGTTTCAAATTAATAAGTAGAACACTTTTCTTTTTCTTTCTTTTTTTTTTTTTTTTTTTTTTTGGTACCGGGGATTGAACTCGGGTCCTTGCGCTTGCGAGGCAGGTGGCAGAACCACTGAGCTAAATCCCTGGCAAAACACTTTTCTTTAATATACAGTGGGCTTATTTTGACAGTGAAGTCACTGTTTGAAAGGGGCTATTTGCAATAGCTTAGATAAATCAATTTTAATAGTAGTTCAAAAGTCACTGAGGTAAACTGATACTACACAGGTCACTGGTGTATTTCAAAGTAAAAGCTGATGTCGGTTCAGGAACTCTTTTCCCTGGCTTCCCAGTAGTCTCTCTACTTCCAAATCCTGTAAGATAACTAAGAAACCTTTGCGGCTTCCTATCACTGACCACTAATGGGTAACAACCAAAGGAGTGGCAACTCAAATGATACCCTGCTATCTCTGTGGCGGGTTCCTTCCCCAGCAGTGCTGATGACATCCAGTTATAAGAGCAGATCTGTGGAACTGAAGGAGGAAAAGTTGACTGGCGTACAGGAGTGCTGATTTGGTAGTAGCAAAAAGAAAGAAAGTGTTCCTTACATTGCCGTGAGAAACAGCATCACTAACCCAGGATTCCTTCCTTTCAGATTTCAAGAAACTCTATCCTGGGCTCTTCCGGATTTGGAGCATCTCTCCCAAGTTTATCGCAACCTTTGACTTTTGGAAGTGGACGGAGCCAGTCTAATGGGGTTCTAGCCACAGAGAACAAACCTTTGGGCTTCTCTTTTGGTTGTGGCTCTGCAGCAGAGTCTCAAAAGGACTCTGATCTCTCCAAAAACTTGTTTTTTCAGTGTATGTCCCAAACTTTACCCACCAGTAACTATTTCACTACGGTTTCGGAGAGTTTGGCTGATGATTCCTCTAGTCGGGACTCATTCAAGCAAAGCCTTGAGAGCCTGAGCTCAGGCCTGTGTAAAAGCAGATCCACTCTTGGAGCAGACACGAAACTAGGCTCTAAGGCTGGCAGCTCTGTGGACCGGAAAGTGCCTGCAGAGTCCATGCCCACCCTCACTCCAGCCTTCCAACGGAGTCTCCTAAATACCCGTACCCCAGAGAGTCATGAAAATCTATTTTTACAGCCCCCTAAACTGTCCCGAGAAGAGCCTTCTAACCCTTTCCTGGCATTTGTGGAGAAAGTTGAACATAGCCCTTTCAGCAGCTTTGCATCTCAGGCATCAAGTAGCTCTGTTACCACTGTCACCTCCAAGGCAACACCCAGCTGGCCCGAGTCTCACTCCTCCACAGATTCGGCCTCTGTAACAAAGAAGAAACCCCTCTTCATTACAACTGACTCCTCCAAGCTGGTGCCTGGTGTTCTGGGCTCTGCTCTTGCCACTGGGGGCCCAAGCCTCTCTGCCATGGGGAATGGCCGCTCCAGCTCACCCACCAGCAGCCTCACCCAACCCATTGAGATGCCTACTCTCTCCTCCAGCCCCACAGAGGAAAGGCCTACTGTGGGGCCCGGGCAGCAGGACAATCCCCTCCTCAAAACCTTTAGTAACGTCTTTGGCAGGCACTCAGGCGGTTTTCTGTCCTCCCCAGCAGATTTTTCACAGGAGAACAAAGCTCCTTTTGAAGCTGTGAAAAGGTTCTCACTGGATGAGCGAAGCTTGGCTTGCAGACAGGACTCAGACTCCAGCACCAACAGTGACCTGTCAGATTTGAGCGACTCAGAGGAGCAGCTGCAGGCAAAGACTGGCCTGAAGGGGATTCCAGAGCACCTGATGGGGAAGCTGGGCCCCAATGGGGAGCGTAGTGCTGAATTGTTGCTGGGAAAGGGCAAAGGGAAGCAGACCCCCAAGGGCCGGCCTCGGACCGCCCCCCTGAAAGGTAATCCAGCCAGGATTGTCCACGAGCTTTGCTCTGGCACTAGTCTTGAATGTTTGTGCCCTTGTGTGATAGACACTCTCATTTTAATGGCAAGTTCTAGAATCTCATAATTTCAGAGCCCAAGGGCCTGGCAGAGGCTCTTGCTACCTCTGGTGCAGGGCAGGGTCGCATCTGTAACAGCACTGTAAGAGGATTATCTGTCCACAAGAGAGTCTTGATATTCCTCATCAGTCTGTTACTTTTGGTCAGAAACTAATGTCCTTGTGTTTATCCAATTCCTTTCTACTTCATCCTTTTAAAATTTACATCAGAGAATTATTGAAAGGTGGTTTCCATTCCCACGTGGAGGTTTTGTAGACTTGATGAAGCAAAGAGATTTCACCTGCCTCAGTTGCACCTCTAAAACATACATAAGGATTTTAACACCTCTACAAAAATCCATTAACTTATGATGGAGGTTATGATCCAGAAGTGTGTGACAGAAAGTGTGGTGGTAAGAGTAGTTGTTTTCATTAGGAGCTGAAAGTTTTTGGGAGGCTAAGAGGCCCTGATTAACAGTCCTAAGGGACTAGAGGCAGATTCCCTCCCCCCACCCCCAAGTTGTTTCACCATACAGTGTACTTTCTACAAGTTCTCGTCATGAGTCTTAACTCCCAATTGAAGCTCCTTGGCTCCCCGCTTTGTCTTTCTTGGTAGATCATGGGTACCAAATATCTGTTCATAAGAGGATCATGTTAGAAGGTCCTATTTAAACATGACAGCCTAGGGCCGGGGATTTAGCTCAGTGGTTTCGCCGCCTGCTGCACAAGCGCAAGGACCCGAGTTCGATCCCTGGTATCAAAAAAAAAAAAAAAACCATAAACATGACAGCCTTTTCTCCTCCCTTTTTTGCCTCAGTTGGCCAGTCAGTGCTGAAAGATGTGAGCAAAGTGAAGAAGCTGAAGCAGTCTGGAGAGCCCTTCCTGCAGGATGGGTCATGCATTAACGTGGCCCCGCACCTGCACAAGTGTCGTGAGTGTCGTCTGGAGCGGTATCGAAAGTTCAAAGAGCAAGAGCAAGATGACTCAACTGTGGCCTGCCGCTTCTTTCACTTCCGGAGGTACTCAGACTCCTCTCTCTGCCTTTTTTCCCAGTTTTCATAGAATGACACATAACTGCCCTTCTTTCACTAAATCTATTCTCACACCTCACCATCTTTCTACTTTCCTTGACTCCTTTGCTCTCAGTGTCTGTACCGGGGCTCTGCCATTGCAGTCACTGAATTGTTGAGACTATAAAATGACATGTGGTTTTGTCCTTGGAAAGTTGAAACAGTATTAGCTGCAGCCCCATATTATTCCTTGAGTTCTTCCTAACTTGAATTTGAAACCAGTGGTATAAGCAGAAGGACACCATTCATTCATTCATTTATTCATTCATTTTTCCTGTACCAGGGATCAAACTCAGGACCTGACGCTTGCCAGGCAGGCTCAGTGCCACTGAGCTACATCCCTGGGCCGACACCATTTTATTTTATGGATCTGCCTGATCATTTACCCCTCTTCAATGCTAGAGTAACTTGAGTCACATCAGTAGTAGTGGGGGTAAGATTAGGAGATAATGTGAAATGTGTGCATGTGTGTGTTACTGGGTATTGAACCCAGGTCTTCAAATTTTTTTATTTTGACACAGGGTCTCACAGAGTTGCCCAGATTAGGCTGAAATTTATGATCCCAGAGTGCAGGACAACACCATGCCTGGCTTACTTATTTTCTTTCTTGTTTGAGACGGGTTCTTGCTCTACTGCCCAGGCTGGTTCCGATCATGTGGGCTCAAATAATGCTTTTGCCACAGCTTCCAGAAGAGCTTGGATAAGCATCTTTAAAATAGAAAATCCTGACTGTTCCTTGCTCTTACCAAATAACTGCTGTCTAGGCATTTTTCCTCTACTTGAGAAACTTAGGAGTTCTTTTAAATTATTTTTCAAGAATATTTAATTTTTAAAATAAATCCAAATGGACTATTGATTTTGTGTGGATTCCCTTATTTGGCAAATACTTACTGAGCATTTACTTTGTACCAGCAGTTATTCTGAGCATTGAGAGTACAGCATTGAACAAAACATCAAATTTAAGCAAGAGCAAAGAATCATGGGTGTAGCTTTTAAAGGGCTTCTCCAGGGCTTTCACTCTGAATCAGTCATCGGAACTCATGAGCTCTTTTGAGTGACGCAATTTTTTTTTTTTGTACCAGGGATCGAACTCAGGACCTTGAGCTTGCGAGGCAGGCTTGGCACCACTGAGCTAAATCCCTGGCCCCTAATTTTTTTTTTAAGATGGGGGTCTCGCTGTATACTTCAGGCTGGCCTTGAACTCCTAAAGATTCTCCTGCCTCAGCTTCCTGAATGCTGGAATTACAGGCATGCATCACCGTGCCTGGCTCTAATTAATGTTTTAAAAGGCCACTTTGCCTTTTTGAGAATAAGTTATGGAGGAAAGAGCAGAGGGAGAGAGAAGTTAGGAGACTTGAAATTACCCAAGTGAGAAATGATGGTGGCTTTAGCCACCACGATGGTAGCAATGGAGATAGTAAAAAGGGGCTGGATTCTAAATGGATTTTTGAAGGCAGAGTGCACATACACTATGACAGAAAGAAAAGAGTTAAGGAAAATTTTACAGTGTTTGGTCTGAAAATTAGAAGAATGGGATTGCCATTTACTGATAAGGAGATTTCTAAAGGAAAATCGGGTTTGGAGAAGAAAAGTGAGAAGTTTAAGTTTAGGCATGTTAAATTTGAGCTCCCTCTTAGATTTCCAGATGGAGATGTTGAGAGGCCAGCAGGATTTCCACCTGTAGAGTTAAGGGAGGAAGTCCAACCTGGAGGTACCAATTTTGATATACCAAGTATTTAAAGCCAGTAGTCATTTGAGATTGTCTCAGGAGTTAGTGTAGGGAAAGAAGAGAAGACTTCCAAGAAATAATGCCTGGCACTGTCCAGTGTTTGGAGCTAGAAAATATGAGAAGGAACTAGTAAAGAGAACTGGGAAAAAATAGCCATTGGGGCTGCAGGAAAACTAGAGAGTGAGGTAGCTATCTCAGAAGACAACTAAAGAAAGTGTTTCCAAGAAGGAATAATGAATTGCACCAAATGCCAAAAGGACATATGAGATAAGAACTGGACTTAGCAAGATTGAATGACCTGGTCAAAAGTAGTGTTGGTAGGTAAAATATCTGATTGTAGAGTATGAAAAACAAATGTAAAGGGAAAGAACTGGTGATGAGTGTAGACAACTCTTTGAAGGAAACTTGCACCAGCAAGCAGATAAATGGAAGAGGATGTGGGATCATGTGGATGTTTGTGATAGAAATTGTAGCATATTGGGCCAGGAATTTAGCTGAGTGGTTCCGCCACCTGCCTCGCACGCACAAGGACCTGAGTTCGATCCCCAGTACCAAAGGAAAAAAAAAAAGAAATTGTAGCATATTTAAGTGCTGATCTTGTAGAGCTTTTTTAAATGCTGGTTTGGTAGAGAGAGAAACAAATGATGTAGAAAAGAGAGGGCAGAATTAGAGGAGGAATATCTTTGGTTTGGGAAAGGGGGTAGGATGGAGATAGAGATGCTGGTCTTCACTGGGACATCATTCAAAATAGCTGGAGATCAGTGGAGTACGTGGGCCCACTTGCAGGAAGATGTAGCATTGGAGTGGTGGGAGCTTGTGGACATTTTCTTCTGGCTCCTACATACTCAGTAGAATAGGCTGCAAATTTCTCATGGGGAAGGTAATATGTATCTGCTGGTTCCATGTCTATAGATTTAAGTAACTAGAGATTAAAAATGTATTTAGGTTTACAGCAAGTATACTGAGCTTGTTTTCTTGTCATTATACAATACAGTATCACAACTATTTGCATAGCATTTATATTACATTAGGTATTATAAGTACTCTATAGATGACTTAAAGTATATGGAAGGATGTGCATAATTTACATGCAGTTCCTGCATTTTATATGAGAGACTTGAGCAATTACATGTTTGGGCAGCTGGGGGAAGTGGGAGTGTGGCCTGGAACCAGTCTCCCTCAGATATCAAGGGTTTAACTGTCTTTTTTCCTGTCTCAGGTTGATCTTCACTCGAAAGGGGGTACTTCGTGTGGAGGGGTTTCTAAGCCCTCAGCAAAGTGACCCTGATGCCATGAACCTGTGGATTCCCTCTTCCTCCCTAGCAGAAGGGATAGACCTAGAGACCTCAAAATACATCCTGGCCAATGTTGGGGACCAGTTCTGTCAGCTTGTAATGTCTGAAAAGGAGGCCATGATGATGGTGGAGCCACACCGTAAGGCACCCTCTTGTTGTCTTCCAAACACTGCTAGTTGGAAACTTTGATTGTTTCACATGAAGGGAGGAATGGAAGACATTTTCAGTGGATGAATTAGACCAATATGATTCTTGTTTGTAGCAACCTATAGCTAAAGCCTTAACTGTATCCAACAGTCTTTGACAATTATAAGACCAAAAATTCCTTCCTGCTTCTCTTTCATTTTGTCACATGGCTGCCATCAGATACAGGATCCCCATTTGAATTTAGTTCACCCTGAGTGTTCTCAATTTGCTTTGAATTAATTTGTGCTAATAAGCGATGTTCCATGATTTGTGAATAGATGAGGTCCTACTGGGTGTCTTGTTTCATATCTAGAACCCACATTTCAGACCATTATATTTTTCTTTTTTTTAACCATGATTATTTATTGTCAGACCATTTTACTTTTCATGTCTACCAAGTCTATGAGATACTGTATGCTATTTGTAGACCAAAGAAAATTATACTGTGAAATTATGCCCTAAATTTCAAGAAAGAATCCTATTAAGCTCTCCCCAGTTGAAAAATTTATAGTATCTGTGTGTGTGTGTGTGTGTGTGTGTGTGTTTGTGTGTGTAACAGTATTGTGGAATGAATGAACCCAGGGCCTCACACTGAGCTACATCCCTATCCCTTTTTATTTACTTATTTTTATTATTTTGAGACAAGGGCCAGTTTGCCCAGGTTATCCTTGAACTTGGGGTCCTCCTGCCTCAGTCTCCAATGTAGCTGGGATCATAGGTGTGCACCACCAGGCCCAACTTTACAGTATCTTAAGTGACAACATATAGCATTAATTCCCTGTTAACACTAAGTTATTGTGTCCTTGTATTATTCCAAGCCCTTGAAATACTAGAAATGCCTTGTGTTTTGTTTCTCTTATAATTATATATATGTATTTTTAAATTATATATATATTTTGTGTGTGTGTGTGTGTGGTATTGGGGATGGAACCCAGGACCTTGCCAGGTAGGTGCTGTACCACTGAGCTACATTCCTGGCCCCATAATTATAGAAGCACAAAGTTCATGACAAAGTTCATAGACAAGATTCTTTGAGTGGGGATCAGTAGATTTGTGACCTTTTGATCAAGATAACCAGTGCCAACAGTTTTCCTCTTTCTCTTTTCACCAGAGAAAGTGGCATGGAAGAGAGCTGTACGTGGCGTGCGGGAAATGTGTGATGTATGTGAAACAACTCTCTTCAACATCCACTGGGTTTGTCGCAAATGTGGATTTGGGGTCTGCCTTGACTGTTATAGGCTCAGGAAAAGCCGTCCTCGAAGTGGTAAGCAAAAATTGTCCTATGCAGTTCTAAAAGTGACCTGTAAGTGTGTGTCAGTGGAGTTTTAAGACTTGAAAATTGAAAAAGATATAGACTTATACCCCCTTTCTTAAAATTAATTAATTAATTTATTTATTTATTTATTTATGTTCTTTGAGACAGAGTTTCACTGTGTATTCCAGGTTGGCCTTGAACTCATAGTGATTCTTCTACCTCAGCCTCCTGAATGTTGAGATTACAGGCATGTAACCCCATGCCTGGCTGTTCCCCCTTTTTAAAGTACTTAACTTCAGTTATCTTTGGTTTTTTATTTTTGTTTTGGGTTTTTTTTTTTTTTGGCACCAGGGATTGAACTCAGGACCTTGTGCTTGGGAGGCAGGCAGTGGCACCAATGAGCTAAATCCCTGGCCCCAGTTATCTTTGTTTTAACACTTCAAAATTGCTAATACTCAGCCTAGGGCTGAAACAAGACAAGAAGGATTATTCCTTATCTTCCCTTGTTTTTTATTTTTTTTAATGTCTTTATTGAGATATAACTCACATGCCCTAAAATTCCCTTTTAAAGTATACAATTCAGTGTTTAATGTACAAGGTTGTGTAACTATCATCACTAACTTGATTTTTACTAAACCCTCCACCCCAAAAACCTTGTTTAGCAAGGGGGTAGTTAGTTAGCAAACTCCCCATTCCTCCTTTACCCAGCCCTTGGCCACCACTGTGTTAATTTCTGATTCTGTAGTTTTGCCTGTTCTGATCATGTCATATAAATGAAATCATAGACTGGTGATATAGCTCTATGGTAGAACACTCTCCTAGAATGTGTGAGACCCTGTGTTCAATCTCTAGCACTACAAAAAAGAAAAAAAGTATCAGAAGCCCAAAGCCTTCCATGATTTGATCTCTTCCACTTAGCATAATACTTTAAGGTTTTATTCATATAAACCAGATGTGGTGTCACACACCTGTGATCCCAGTTCTCAAGAGGTTGAAGCAGGAGGATTACCAGGAGTCTGAGGCCAGCCTGGACTACATACCGAGTTCAAAGTCAGCCTGGACTACAAAGTGTGACCCTGTCTTAAGAAAACCCAAAATGAATAAAGTTTTATTTATATAATAGCACATATTAATAATTCATTTCTGAGCTGGCTATAGTGTCATACACCTATAATCCAGCACTCAGGAGGCTGAGGCAAGAGAATAGCAGTGAGTTCAAAGGCCAGCCTGAGCAATGTAGCTAGACCTAGTCTCATAAAACCAAAAACAACTGAGTATAGTGGTACACACACGTCTGTAATCTCCATACTCAGAAGGCTGGGGTACATACTAAGTGTGAGGCCAGCCTGAATTACATAGGGAGATCCTGCCTTAAAAGCCAAAAGTAAAAAAAAAAAAAAAAAAGCCAAAAGTAAACAAAAGGCAAAACCAAAAAAAAACCCAAAAATTCTTTTGTCCTCTGCAGTAATATTCCACTATATGATTCATTATATCCATCAAATGATGCATATGTGGGTGATCTCTACCTTTAGCTATAATAAATAGTGCTATTGTAAGCATTTATATACAGATGTTTTTGTTGTGTTTTGTTTTGGTTTTGGTTTTGGGGGGGTTGGGTCATTTTGTTTTGTTTTTGAGACAGGGTCTCTCTGAGTAGTTCAGGCTGGCCTTGAACTCATTATGTAGCCCAGGCTGGCCTCGAACTCCTGGCAGTCCTCCTGCCTCATCCTCCTGAGTGCTGGAATTGTAGGTGTGCAGTTAAAAAGTGTTTGCCTTTAGTCTGGTACAGCTAAGTAACGTGCAGATCAGTTTGATTCTTCTGAGGCTTACTTTGCACTTTGCTTATGTCAGTGCCAGAGACACTTTGTACAGGTTTTTGTGTGGATGTATGTTTGAAATTCTGTTGGCTATATACCTAGGAGTGGAATTCCTGCCTCAAACACTTCTGCATTTAAGCTTTTATCTTTATTTTGGGGTGTTATACACCTGTAGTTTCATCCACTTGGGAGGCTGAGGCAGGAGAATCACCAGAGCCCAGGGGTCGAGACTAGCCTGAGCTACATTTTATTTTATTTTTTTGAGCTACATTTTTTTTGAGACAGGGTCTCGCTATGTAGCTCAGGCTGGCCTTGAACTCACTATGTAGCCCAGGGTGGCCTCAAACTCAGTGACCTTCCTGCTTCAGCCTCCCAAGTGCTGGGATTATAGGTGTGTACCACAACACCTGGCTCAAAAAATAATTTTAAAAAGAAAAAACTTTTGAGGAACTTAGAAATTGTATTTTAAAGTAATTGTGTCATTTTACAATCCTACCAGCAATGTTTGAGGGTTCCAGTTTTTCTGCATTGTCATTAACACTTGTTATTGTTTGTCTTTTT
The DNA here is from genome assembly GCF_000247695.1 of Heterocephalus glaber. The sequence goes on from NW_004624743.1 coordinate 31,192,846, forward strand.
TATTATACCCTTCATATTGGCAATGTAGTAGTATCTCGTGTGTTTTTATTTGCATTTCCCTGATGACTAGTGATGTTGAGTATCTTTTCAGTGTTTATTGCCCATTTGCTTGTTGTTGTTATTTTTTTAAGAAATGTGTATTCAAATCCTTTGCCTCATCCTTGCTTTATCTTGTATGTCAAGAATCCTTGGGCCGGAAATTTAGTTCAGTGGTTCCGCCGCCTACCTCGCAAGCGCAAGGTCCCAAGTTCAATCCCTGGTACCAAAACAAAAAGAATCCTTGCCTTTTGATCTCATCCAGTTTTTCCTCTTCAGAGATCCAGTATAACCATTGTAACTGGTTTCTTAGAGCTTAGGCTGCTGGAATTTGAAACCTGCCTCCACATATTATTACATCAGTTATGGTATTCTGGGATACTTAATTTCTCAGAGCCTCAGTTTCCTTGTCTATAAAATAAAGACAGTATCAGTATTTCCCTCATAGCATTGCTTTGAGTATCAAAGGAGTTGTTGATTAAAGTGATTACAATAGGACACAACAACCCCTATATGTTCCAGAAATGTTAGCTTATACCCATAGGAATTGCCCTCTTGCCGTAACAACAGGAAAACTGGCTAAGACATGTGAAATCAGAGTTGCTGACACTGGCATCAGGCAACAAGGGACTGTGATACCTGAGAGAGGGGGAGAAACTGGGTTGCCCCTGCTTAGTCCCAAGGGGCAGTGTCCACGCTGTCACACAGGGAAAGGGAACTAGAACAGAGCTTGGCATCCTTCCTGAGCTGAGACAGAGATTAGAGCCTGAGAAGAGTAAGGCAGAGTGTTGAAGAGAAAGGAGGTGTGTACACAGAACGTTAGAAATCCGCACTGAGGTTCCCCTCAGTGTTTTGTCTGTGCGGCGATTTGCACATACATGAGATGAAACTCCTTGAAACCCAGGAGTGAAACTGCAGAAAACAATTGACTGAGTAATTTGCAGAACTCACAACTGTATTTCCAGTGGCCAGAGAGAAGACACATATGGTAGGGTCAGAAGGGTCACCCCTTAGCAGTGGGATTGTGTACTTAGTGCTAAAATAAAAGTGTCTCTGGGGCCGGGGATTTAGCTCAGTGGTTCTGCCACCTGCCTTGCAAGTGCAAGGTCCTGAGTTCAATCCCCGGTACCAAAAAAAAAAAGTGTCTCCAGTGCTGGCATAGCAAAGTGCAAAGTAAGCCTCAGAAGAATCAAACTGATCTGCATGTTATTTACCTGCATCAGACTAAAGCCAAACACTCTTTGAAGGATTACAACCAAATCCAGTACCCAGAAACAGGCCAGGGATGTAGCTCAATGGCACCTTGCCTGCCTGGCAAGCACAAAGTCTGGAGTTCAATCCCTGCTACCAAAAAACAAAGACAGACAACACCCAGAAACAAAATTCACAAAGCTCTACATTCAGTCATAATTATCTGATGTGCAAAAAACCATGATGATATGACCAGTAAGCTTGAAAAATACCTAAAAATGATAATGATGGTGGAGCTAGTAGAAAGGGACCTTAAAGCGGCTATTAGAAGTCCTAAAGTAGCCAAGCCCTGTGACCCAGCTAGTCAGGAGACTGAGGCAGGAGGACCACAAGTTCTAATCCATCACGAGCAATTCAATTTAGCAAGACTCTGTCTCAAAATTTAAATTTTTACATAAAAACAATTTGGGATATAGCTTAGTGGTGGCACACCCCTGGGTTCATTCCCCAGTACAGCAGAAAATAAAAATAAATCCTACAAATACATTTAAGGCTATAGAGGAAAATATAAATGTGATGAGAAGAAAAAATGGTATATAAGGCTGGGGATACAGCACAGTGATAGAGTATTTGCCTAGCATGCCTAGGAACCCGGACTCAATCCCCAGCACTGAAGGGAAAAAAAAAAAAAAATAGGAGAAGAAAGAAATATAAAAGATCTAAATGAAATTTAGATAGGTGAAAAATATCTTGAAAATTTACAGTGGATGAGATGAACAGCAGATTAGATGCCACAGAAGAAAAATAACAATGACCCTAAAGACATAGCAATATTAAAAAATCTTACATTTATAAACTAAAGAGTACAGGGCCTGGGGGTTTAGCTCAGTGGTTCCACCGCCTTCCTCAAAAGCACAAGGTTCCAAGTTCGATTCCCGGTACCAAAAAAAAGAGTACCTTGTAGACCTGCAGAATATAGTATGAGAAAATCAAAAATATACTTGGAGTTCCAGAAAAAGAAAACATAGGCGGGCAGAGACAAAAAAAAATTTTAATAAAACCAAAAGTTTCCAATGTAGTAGTGCACATCTATATATCTCAGCACTTGGGAGGCTGAGATAGGATCACCACAAGTTCAAGGCCAGCCTGAGCTACATAGTGAGACCTTGTCTCAAAAAACAACCCCCTCCACAAAAAAACCAAAAAGTTTCCAAGTTTGATGAAAACTATATAAATGTACAAAGAGAAGAAAGAAAAAACCACACCAAGGCACAACATAATCAAATTGCTGATTGCTGAAGAATAGTGAGAAAATCTAAAAACTGCCAGGAGGTTAAAAAAAAAACAAAAACCACTTTTGGGCCAGGGATTTAGCTCAGTGGTTTCGCCGCCTCCTATGCAAACACAAGGACCCAAGTTCGATCCCCGGCACCAAAAAAAAAAACCAAAACACATTTTATCTACAATAACAAAGTTAAGAATGACAGCCAACTTTTTCAAAAATCCTCTAGGCCAGAAGACCATGGAATGACATCTTAACTGCAGTGCTGAAAACAAACCTATTAACCTCGAATTTGAACCCAGTTTAGAATATCTATCAAAAATAGTGACCCAGGCATTGTGGTGCATGCCTGTAATCCCAACTAATCAGAAGGCTGAGGGAGAAGGATTACAAGTTTGAGACTAGCCTGGGAAATTTACTGAGATGTTGTCTCAAAAAATATATATAAAAAAGGCTTGGGATGTCACTGAGGGGTCACATCAGACCAAGAAAATAGAACTCATCACCAGTGAGTGGATCTGTACTACAATAAAATTAAGAGAATTATTCAGGCAGAAGAAAATGATATGGGAATTTGAATTCACAGAAAGGAATGAAGAACATTTTGTATGGTAAGTATGTGAATAAATGTAAATGATCCCTTTTTCTCATTTTTAATCTTTTTCAGAGATAATTATTTAAAGCAAAATAATGTATTGTGGGACTCATAATATCATTAAAATGTGTAACAACAGGAACACAAAAAAGGGAGAAATAAATGTTCAGTTTTGTAAAAGTCTTATGCTATTCAAGGGGTGATCAAAAATACAGTGAATGTTTAATTTTTTAAAAAATTATTACAGTAAAGGCACATTGCCATTAATCCCCCTCAAAAAAACTCCCCCTCACTTTGAACACTTATCCCATCATTCTTGCCACTTTCTGAAGCAGTTCTGGAAGTCCTTTTTCATGAGTGGGCTTTATGAGGTGTGATTAAAAAAAAATACAGTTAATAGAGCTTTTGCAAATGAGAAGGGGACCAAGAGTTGGAAGGACCAGGGAGGGAGAGGAGGAGGGTTAGGGGCATGGAAAAAAAATTCAGATGTATTATATACATGTACCAACTCCCTACAATAAATGTAATCATTGTGTGCTCCAAACATGTACTAATAAAAAAAAAAAATACAGTAAATGCTGCTGCTGAGTGCCATCCAACAGAAAGGCAGGCTTGTAAAAACATTACAGTGTGTTCTCATCCACCTTATTCTCCAGATCTGGCACCGTGCAACTTCTGGCTCTTCCCCAAAGTCAAAATGACCATGAAAGGTAAACATTTTGAAAAAATTCAGGACATCGAGGCAGCCACTACAGCGCAACTAAAGACACAAAAGGACTTCCAGAACTGCTTCAGAAAGTGGCAAGAATGATGGGATAAGTGTGTTCAAAGCAAGGGAAGTATTTTGAGGGGGATTAATGGCAATGTGTCTTTCAGTGTAATAAATTTCTTTTATTTAAACATTGTGAGCTAGGCGTGGTGGTGCACGCCTGTAATCCCAGCGCTCGGGAGGCTGAGGCAGGAGGATCGCCACAAGTTCGAGACCAGCCTGGGCTACATTGTGAGTTCAAGGCCAGCTTGAATTACAGAGCGAGACTCTGCCTCAAAAAACCCCACACATTGTATTTTTTATCACACCTCATATATAGTGTAATACTTGAAGATAGGCTGTGATAAGTTGAAAAATAATACTGCAAACCCAAGAGCAGCCACTCAAAAATAGAGGTATAGGTAATCCAAAAGTGGAGGCAAAATCAAATCATAAAAAGTATTGAAGAATTTTTTAAAAAATGAAGAATCCGAAAGAAATGGGAAAAATGAATCAAAAAAAAGGAAACATTTCTAGGGGCTGGGGATTTAGCTCAGTGGTTCCAGTGCCTGCCTCGAAACCGCAAGGTCCTGAGTCTGATTCCCAGCACCAAAAA
>NW_004624743.1:31197413-31215127 GCF_000247695.1 Heterocephalus glaber
AAAAAAAAAAGGAAACATTTCTAATGTTAACTATAAGAAAACCTACTTTAGGGCCAGGGATTTATCTCAATGGCACCACACCTGCCTCAAGGTCCTGAGTTTGATTGCCAATACCAAAAAGAAAAAAAAAACCTACTTTAAATATAAAGACACAAGTTAAAAGTAAAAAAAGGGGGTGGGGGATTTAGCTCAGTGGTTCTGCCATCTTCCTTGCAAGCACAAGGACCAGAGTTTGATCCCCAAGTACCAAAAAAGTAAAAAAAGAGAAAATTATATACCATGGCTAACACGATTCAAAAGAAGACTGGAAAAACTATATAAATATCAGATAAGTAAATTTTGAGTAAAGAATATTAGTATAGGGTGTGTCATTTCATAATAGAATCAGTTCTTCAACAGGATAGAACAACTCTAAATATTTGTGTACCTAATAACAGTTTTAAAGCATATGAAGCAAAACCAATAGGATTGGGGGCTGGGGATTTAGCTCAGTGGTTTCACCGCCTGCTGCACAAGCGCAAAGACCAGAGTCCGATCCCCAGTACCAAAAAACCCCAAACAAACAAACAAAAAACTAATAGGATTAAAAGGGGACAGAGACATCCACAACTATAATTGGGAGGTTTAAGACCTTATTTCAATATTTATAGAACAAGTAGAGAAAAACAATAAGAATATAGAAGACTTAACACTATCAGTCAACTTGACCTAATTGATATTTATAGAACACTCTGCAGCAACAGTAGAATACACATTTTTTTTTTTTTGAGTGGCCATGGAACATTTATCAAAATAGGTTATATTCTGGGTTGTAAAATAAATCTGTAATTAACATCAGGTGATTAAAATGATAAAGACTGACCTGAAAATAATTAAATTAGAAACCACTAACAGAAAGATAATCTGGAAAATTCCAAGTACATACTTTGAAATTCAGCAACATACTTCTAAATAGCTCATAGGTCAAAGAAGAAATTACAGGAGAAACTAGAAAAAACTAGTGCTGTGTGTGTTTGTTTTTGGCAGTACTGGGGCTCTAACCCAGTACTGGTCTTTGCACTGAGCGACATCTCCAGCATTTATTTTTTTATTTTGAGAAAGGGTCTCACCAAATTGCCCAGAATTGAATTTGAATTTGAAGTTGTCCTGCTTCAGTATCCTGATTAGCTGAGATTATGTGCATGGGCCACCATACCCAGCTAAAAAATGTTTTGAAATCAGTGGATGCAAATAATGTATCAACATTGTATGCAGCCAGCAGAGGGACTGACAGCACTAAACACCTATATTACAAATGAAATACTTCATAGAGCTGTCTGCCTAAAGAAACTAGAAAGTAAGGAAATGTGCCTTTTACCAATGTTAAGGAGAGGTCCTCATATGGGTCATTCAAACATTAAAAGGAAAATAAAATTATGAACATTAGACTGGGTATGGCAAATCTGTAATCCCATGACACGCGAGGCTGAGGCAGGGGGGTTGCTGCAAATTTGAGCCCAGCCTGGGCTCCATGGCAACACCCTGTCTCAAAAAAATAAGAAATTGTAGTTTTAAAAACCTTCCAACTAAGAAAAATTACAGCCCAAATGGTTGTACTGGTAACTTATTTTTTTATATCCTTTTATTGGTACATTTTAGGTGTACAATATAATGACATTCATCATTGGAAATATGCACCTTTACATACTCTCTTGGTTCTTATTTTTTTGTACTGTTAACTTATAGCAAACATTTAAGAAATTACGAATTTTTTTTTTCCAGAAAATAGAGGAAACACCAACTCACTTTATGAAACTAGCATTACAGTAATATCAAAACCAAAGGTAGAATGCCTGTAATCCCAGCTCTCTGGAAGCTGAAGGAGGCTTGTGAGTTCAGGGCCACCCTGGACTACATAGGGAGATCTTATCTCAAAAATTCAAAACAAAACTAGTTATAGACATGACAAGCCAAGAAAACTTAGCTCCTATATCTCTCACGAACATAGATGTAAAAATATTTTGTCAAATTTAAGTCTAGTTAGGTATGGTAATGTACATCTGTAATCCTAACACTTGGGGAGCTGAAGCAGGAGGATCCTGAGTTCAAGGCCAACCTTGAACTACTTATACTTAGCAAGACCATGTCTCAAAAAACAAAAGCAAAAGAGGGAGGAGGAAAGAACCATATGATTATCTGAAGAAATACAGAAAAATATTTGTCTATATACTCAACAAAATAGGTCATGCATTCTCAAACAAGGGTGGAAATTGGTTCTTGCAGGGGAAGATAATCTAAGGTTGAATTACCTGTATTCAGAATGCCTAGAGCTGGGGATTTAGCTCAGTGGTGCCACTGCCTGCCTCCAAAGTGCAAGGTCCCGAGTTCAATCCCTGGTACCAAAATGCCTAGAACCAGAAATATTTCCAGTTTTAGTTTTTGGATTTTGCATTGTTCACTATAGACTTTACAGATTGAGCATCCCTAGTGTGAACTCATATCCAAAACACTCCGGAGGTGTAGCTCATCAGTACTCACCTGTATACACAAAACTGAGTTTGATCCCTAGCACGACCCAAAAAAAGACAATAACAAAACTAGAAATTTGAAATTTTTTGAGCACACAAAAAGTTGCAGATTTTCAGATCGGGCCTGTTCAACCTATACCACAGTTTATGCCCATCCAGAGGGCCACAGGATATAAACATATAGTATCTATGGTATTAAAATTTCCTTGAATGGGAGGGTAATTACCAGAAAAGGCCTAAAAAATGTTCTTTGTAGGGGTGATGAAGAAATAGTCTGAAAAAACACTAAAGAAGGTGTGTGTGTGTGTGTCTGTGTGTGTATGGCATATATAATATGAAAGACTGAGTCATTTTCCATAAAATGAACAAAGCTAGGATATTCGCTTTTCTAACCTCTAGTGCTGGAGTTATGAATAGAAAGAAATAAGTAGTGCTGCCACTTGCAATCCCCGGTACCAAAAAAAAAAAAAAGCTAAAATAGAAATAAAAGATACAAGGTTGAGCCAGGTGTGGTGACATTCATCTGTAATACCAGCTCTTGGGGAGGCTGAGGCAAGAAGATTTCAAATTTGAGCCCAGCATGGGCAACATAACAACTTAGTGAGACCCTGTCTCAAGAAATAAAACAGGGCTAGGGATGTAGCTCATTGTGAAGGTCCTGGGTTCAATCCCTAGTACACCCCCCCCCCCAAAAACCCATAAAATTGGAAAAGAAGTAAAATGTTTTTTACTTTCAGATGACAAGATTATATTTAAAAATCCTAGTATGTGTACAAAAAAGTAGCAAGATGGCAGAACAAAAAGTAGACCTATAAAAATCTATTGTATTTCCTTTTATAGTGGGAAATAACAATTAAAAATTGAGAATTTAAATCAGTGTCATTTACAGCAACATCAAAATAATATGAAGTGGAATTGGGGATGTGGCTCAGTGGTAGAATGCTTGCCTGAGCTGTTTAATCCACAAAAAAAGTGCTTAAGGATAAATTTAGCAAATATAGCCACGTGTGGTGGAGCACTCCTATAATCCCAGGACTTGGGAGGCTGCGGCAGGAGGATTGCCGTGAGTTCAAGGCCAACCTGAACTACAAAGCAAGACTGTGGCTCAAAAAAAGAAAAATAAATAAAGACCTCTCACAACACAAGAACAAGAAGACAACCAAGTTTTAAAATGGGCACAAACCAAAAATAAGGCTGGTTATGGTTGCGCACACCTGTAATCCTAGCACTTGGGAAGCTGAATCAGGTAGGAGTGCTGTGAGTTTGTGGCCAGCCTGGGCTATCTAGAGAGACCCTGTCTCAAGAAATAAATAAATTTTAAAAGTGGGCAAAAGATTTAAACAGTATAGATAAGTATATAGAAAATATTATCCATTAAAGAAATGCAAATGAAGGGCCAGGGATTTAGCTCAGTGGTTCTGCTGCCTGCCTCCCAAGCACAAGGACCCAAGTTCAATCCCCAGTACCAAAAAAAAAAAAAAAAAGAAATGCAAATGAAAAGCATAATAAAGCATTTCCACTAAAATGGCAAAGATTTTTAAAGCTGACAGTACTGTGTTAGTATGTGGAAGAATGGCTCTCTTAAACATTGCCTGTAGGAATGCAGATTGCTTCCATCTCTTCAGAAAAGAATATGGCTCTTAAAGAGTTAAAAAGTTAAAACTATAGGGCCAGGGATTTAGCTCAGTGGCATTGTGCCTGCCTCGCAAGCACAAGATCCAAAGTTAGATCCCCAGTACAAGAAAACTGTAAGTGTGTTTTGCCTCCTAGGTTATTTATAAAAGAAATGAAAACATCTACACAAAAACTTGTACATGAATATTCTGGCTTTATTCATAATAGTGAAAAATTAGAACCAGGTACCTGCCAGCTAGTGCACAGGTAACACTGGGATATCTATACCATGGAATACTACTCAGCTATAAAAATGAATTAATTTACTGGTACTGCAACAGTTCATCTATATGGATCTCAAAAGCATTTATGTTGACTAAAAGAAAGCTAACACAAATTATTACACCTTGTATGCTTCCTGGTTTGTTTGGTGGTTTGTTTTTTCTGAAACAGGGTCTTACTGTCTAGTCCAGGCTGTCATGGAACTAGGAACTCATCACCTAGCTCAGGCTGGCCTCAAACTCACAATCCTTCTGCTTCGGCCTCCCCACTGCTGGGAGTACAGGCACGTGCCATTGTGGCCAGCTGTATGTTTCTATTTCTATGAAATTCTAATTAGTATTAGAAATTCCAATTTAGTACTAGAAAATTGATCAGCGGTGGCCAGGATTGAAGGAAAGGTGTTAACTACCAAGCTCAATGGAACTTCTGGAGACAGGATGGAAGTGTTCTGTATCATGATTGTGGTAGTGTTTGTACAGCTGAATACATTTATTGAAACTCATTGAAATACACACTTGGAATTGTTAGTTCATTGTCCGGAAATTACACCAGAGTAAAGCCTATGTTTTAAAAGTTAGCTCTTACCAATTCTTTGGCCATGAGAAAATTGGTTTGGGGGTTCTCAAACTTCAGTCACCGAGAAGGATGCATCTTGTGATCCTAATGAGTAAGTGAAATCATTCCTTTGTGTTTCAGAGACAGAGGAGATGGGTGATGAAGAGGTTTTCTCTTGGTTGAAGTGTGCAAAGGGGCAGTCCCACGAACCAGAGAATCTCATGCCCACACAGATCATCCCTGGCACAGGTGAGGAAATGCCTTTTGTGAATTTACTGGAAAAAGTTGGGGATTTTTTGTTTGTTTTGTTTTTTTGTTTTTGAGACAGGGTCTTTATAATTCAGGCCAGCCATAAACTCACTATGAAGCCCAGGCTGGCCTTGAACTCTCGGGGATTCTCCTGCTTCAGCCTCCCAAATGCTGGGATCACAGGCATGTACCACCTTGCCTTTGGAAAAAGTTTTTTTTTTTTTTTTTGAAAAAGTATTTTTAATGGAGATATTCATATTCCATAAAATGTGGTAAAATGGCTTATCTTCATATTTTTTTTTTTTTTTTAAATTAAGCCTGCAGTATTTCTCAGAATTTGGATCTCTGAGAATATGGTGAGAGTGCATATAGCTACTCCACATTCTGCTCCCCCTTTCTGGTGATAGGAGCTCATCTCATTTCCATATATCATTTCACACTGCGATGATTGGCAGGACCAGAGTGAAAAAGCCAATCCTCAGGCTTCCAAAAAGATCTCTGGTTTATATTTATAAAAATCTAGCTGAAAGCTGAGTGTAGTGGCACACACCTATAATCCTGGCATTGTGGGAGGCTGAGGCAGGAGGATCACCCGAGAGTTCAAGGCCAGCCTGAGTGAGACCCTGTCTCAAAAAGTAAGAAAAAGGGCTGGGGATTTAGCTCAGTGGTTTTGCCACCTGCTGCGCAAGCCCAAGGACCCGAGTTCAATCCCCAGTACCAAAAAAATAAATAAATAAATAAGAAAAAGACCCAAGTTGGATCCCCAGTACCAAAAAAGGGGGGGATGGGGCCAGGGATTTAGCTCAGTGGGACCGTGCCTGCCTCGCAAGCACAAGGTCCTGAGTTCAATCCCTGGTAGCAAAAACAAACAAAAACAAAACCAAAAGAAAAGAGAATACAAGCAATTCCTATATGGAAATGTGGTAAGGATTGATGGGAACAATATAAAGTAGGTCCATGGACCAAAACATGGCACATACAAATGTTCTGATATTAATTATTGTTGTCCTTTTTTCAGCTCTTTACAATATTGGAGACATGGTACATGCTGCCAGGGGCAAATGGGGCATTAAAGCAAACTGTCCTTGTATTAGTCGACAGAACAAATCTGTATTGAGACCTGCTGTCACCAACGGGATGTCCCAGGTAAAGTGGTGTATGTGAGTGTAACTGGGTGAAGCTTCAATTCTTAATGCCAGAAAATGCCCCATTTTCAATTTGGTTGTGTCAGGCTTCTGTAGGATTCCTGGGGAATTAGGGAATGAGGAGGCCTTCTAAAGAGAGCCCAGAAAAATTTACTTAAGGGATTTAGTTCCCTCTCACTGGTGTAGTTTCTCTTCATTAGTCTTTAAAACAATTCAGGCTTGAGTGATGAATAATATGGAGACTTTTTGTGTATCTTGCCAAGATGTTGAGATCTTTGCATGGATAAAGAGTATAGAAAAAGTTACCAGGAATACTGTTAGTTCTAGACAGGGATAGTGATTTTGTCATTGCTCTGTCAGAACCAGAGTTCATTCTGGTTTGATGCTACTTTGAACATGCAGGATTTTTTTTTTTTTAAACAGGGTCTTACTATGTACTTCAGGCTGGCCTTGAACTCACTATGTAGTTCAGGTTGGTCTCCAACTCATGACAATCCTCCTGTCTCAGCCTCTTGGGTGCTGGGATTACAGATGGATGTGCTTTTTAAAGAATCCACAACTAGGGCTGGGGATTTAGCTCAGTGGTTTCGCTGCCTGCTGCGCAAGCGCAAGGACCCGAGTTGGATCCCCAGTACCAAAAAAAAAAAAAAGAATCCACAACTATATCAAGTATAATAGCATATACCTGTAATCCTGGCTATGCAGGAGGCTGAAGCAAAAGGATTTCAAGGTTTTGGGGGGATTTTTTTTTGAGGTATTGAGGATCGAACTCAAGACCTTGTACTTGCAAGGCAGGTGCGGCTCCGCTGAGCTAAATCCTCAGCCCTAGGATTTCAAGTTTTAATCCGATCTGGGTAACTTAATGAGATCCTGTCACAAAATAAAAAAGGACTGGGGATGTAGCTCAGCAGAAGTCCCTGGATTCAATCCTCAGTAGCAACCCCCACAAAAAAAGCCCACAACATAGTGCATACTGCCTACTTTTTTTGAAACCAAGGAGGGGGTGGGGGGTGGGGTCTTGCTATGTAGTTCAGGCTCGCCTTGACCTTATACTGTGTAGCCCAGGTTGGCTTCGAACTCACTGAAGTCTTCCTGCCTCAGCCTCCCGAGTGCTGGGATTATAGGTGTGCATACCATGCCCAGCTACTGTTTACATTTTCAATGATAAAAGCCACAGGAGTTAATGTTGAGGGATTCAGTGATGTATTTTCAGAGAGTTGACATACTAGAGCAAATAATTTGGAAAGCTCAGGAATGTGATAGAGTAATAAACATCAGTTGAGCATTTATGTGTGCTAGAACTCTGATAAACTGCATAATCAGTCTCATTAAATCCCCAGAATAGCTTTGTGACATTGAGTTTTAATCACCAGTTTGCCATTGCAGAAATGATCTCCAGCATGTAAAATCTTTATTTTAGATTATAAACTTCAAGTCTTGTTCACTGTGTTTTCCACAGAACCTAGCATAGTTTGCAACATCTTGTAGAACTCAGTTAAGTATACAGTATGTTGAATTAGCCATGCTTCTAAACAGCACTCTGACCTTCTGTGCTTTAGCTTCCTAGCATAAACCCTAGTGCCTCTTCTGGAAACGAAACTACCTTCTCAGGTGGAGGAGGAACTGCAGCAGGAACAATACCAGAGCCCAACCATGTTCCTAAAGGCGATGGCACTGATATCAGACCTGAAGAGCCCCTGAAAGCTGACGGTTCAGTGTCCAATAGCAATAGTGAGCTAAAAGCCATCAGGCCTCCGTGCCCCGACACGGCGCCTCCCTCCTCTGCCCTGCATTGGTTGGCAGATTTAGCAACTCAGAAGGCGAAAGAAGAAACAAAAGGTGAGATGACCACCAGCCTCTGTCATGCCTGTGGAAGAAGCCCGTGGGTTGTTCTGGGATTCTTCAAACTCAAACATTGCCATCTACATTTATGAAGCATGTCACTTGCTTTCTCTGGCTGATCACATAAAATAAGTGAATCTCTTTCAGTGTCTTTCTAGAAATGGAGCTTTTTAAAAAACGGATATTCCTGGGCCCTTCCCCAGACCTCCTGAGTCAGAATTGATGGAGTGTTTAAGGAGCTTCCCAGGTGGTTCTATTCTGCATCCAGGGTTCAGACCTAAACTTAGGGAAGTAGCTTTCAGTGGACACAAGAGCCACCTGAGAATTGTTTAAAATCCAGATACCTTCACCTCACCCAGAACCATTTAATCAAAATCTCTTGGGGTAAGACCAGCAATCTCCATTTTTAACAAGCACTCCAGCTGATTCCAGGACAAATGTTCTGGAGATCCACTTGAAGAATAGTCTTAGAAAACGAGAAAGATGAAAGGCGGATGGGATTTGCAATCCAAATCTGAAAAAGAAAGGAAGTTTCCCCTTGCTCCTGAGACCTTCCATACTCATAGCTTGTCAGGCGTGGCTCCGACAAAACAGACAGTTGGGGGGCACTCAGCTAATTTTTAGGAGTCACTTGTCTGCTGGGTATTCCTTCCTGTGCCTAATGCTATTCCCGGTTATGTTCTTACAGAAGCAGGGTCCCTGAGGTCGGTGCTCAATAAAGAGTCTCATTCACCCTTTGGGCTGGACTCGTTCAACTCCACTGCAAAGGTCTCTCCGTTGACTCCAAAGCTTTTTAACAGTCTGTTACTGGGTCCCACTGCCTCCAACAACAAAACCGAAGGCTCTAGCCTTCGAGACCTCCTTCACTCCGGGCCCGGGAAGCTTCCTCAAACCCCCCTGGACACAGGCATACCCTTCCCCCCGGTCTTCTCTACATCCTCAGCAGTAAGTGTCCTCACTACAACTCTAGCCTTTCCTGCTTTTCCATGAAAGAACTCTCAGAGATCTGATAATTGGGTTAGAGGGTCCGTGGGTGATTTGTGTTCTCTGCCTTGTCAAGCTGACAAGATCTCTCTTTACATTAAGTTTTGGGAATGTTTGAGATCCATTTACATAGGGAACCTTTTTATCATGTTAGGAAGTCAATAAAAATTAAGACATTGAGATTTTTTCATGCATCAGTAGAAAAGTTATTAATTACAATGATCCACTTGATTTTCTTGTAGATGTGAAACTTTGTTTTACTTAGGCAGCGTATTCATAATGTACTCTCTTAGATATCTGATAGACATTTGAGACCTGGAATACATCTAAAACTGAACTCCTGATCTTCTGTCTATATGCTTGCTCCTCCTAGTTCTCTCTTATTCAGTGGTATCTCCATCCTTCCAATTGCTCATTCCAAAAATCTTGGAATTATTTCTCATCAGTTGTACCTCTTCTTCTCTTATCTGAATGAACATCCTCTCTTAATTACTGCTTAAATTTTTGCAGTAAATTCTTTACTGGTTCGCTTTTTCTGCCCTTTCCAGTCTATTTTCAACACAACAGCTAGCATACTCCTTTTAGAATGTAAGTCAGATCATGTCACCTCTGCCTAAAATCCTTCAAGGACTACCTATTTCTCGCATAAGCTAAGCAAAGTCCTTGCAGTGGACTGCAAGGCACTGGACCTGTCTGTTCCTCTTCACCTCCCCAACCTTGCCCCCTGCCTTGTTCACTTGCTCCGGCCATACCCACTACTTGGTATCCTCGAACGTGGCCAGGTGTGCTTCCTGTGCAGGCCCTTTGCATTTACTATTTCTTCTGCCTAGAATTTCCTTCCTATATAACCACATGCTTGTTTCGGCAATAGCTTCCTTTCTTTGCTCCTGAAATGTCACCCTTGCCAGCCTTTCTTTATATATCACTCTTTTTAAAAGTCCACCATACTTCCAGCCTGAACACATAAATGTTTCCCTGCTTCTTTTTTTTAATAGCATTTACTACCATCTGACATACTGTTTTATTTGTTGTCTATTTTTTGCCTTTCCTAAAGGCATTTTTGACTGTTTTATTCACAAGTACTGTATAGCTCTAGTGCCATGGTGTTTGATCCATAATCATATTTAGTAAGTATTAATGAATGAACTAATATGCAAGGTAAAAAATTTAAAGAATATGAAAGGAGGGTATATAGTGAAAAGCTCCTACCTACCCTTATCTCCCGGGCACCCATTTTCCTTTCCTGGAGTTCACCATTGTTTCTTGAATGTCATTTTAGAGATATTTTCATATGCATATAGTTTTCCCCCTTCTTTACACAAATGTTCTAAGTTTTTCTGTGTTTCAGTTTATAGGTCTGGCAGATCATTCTAAACAAGTACTTAAATATTTTTCTCATTCTATTTTATGATTAAGGGCTGAAATTTGATGAACTGCAAGTGGTAGAGCCTATACAATTTGGATTATTTCTTGAATCGGTAAAAAAACGAAGGACAAAACAGTTATTTATACTTGCTTCCTCCCGCAGTCCTTTTGTTTTAACTTTTCTAGGATGTTATATGGTTACATCCTTTTTATAGACATAGCAAATAGCTTGAGGCACAAAATTACCAAGTTTACAAAAGCCTCCCCTCCTTCCATCCTACAACTTTAGGAATGTCACTTTCATCTCTGGGACAGAGCTTTCCCATCTGCTGAAACAGATGAGAGATGCTCAATGGGATGATAGTGAGGGAAGAAGTGGAGAGCAATCCACCACTGTCAGTGTGTACAGCTCCTTTTGAGTACCCTGGTAACACCCTGTTGTTGGGGTAGACCCTCCCTGGTGGAAACCACTGCCTTGACAAGTCTCTTCCATAACTTAAATACTGTATCTGTTGGACATGCTGACCAGAAAAAATTTAGAACCCCCAAACTAAATGATTTTTTTCAAGCAGTTATAATATTTTGTGAGCTCTGCAGTCTATATGCATATACTTAGCACAGAGCTAAGTGCCAGAGATATTCCCTAGGTCTCAAGTCTCTTTGTTGAGGCAGAGAAATCTTTTCTTTCATAAATGAAAGGCAAAATATGAAAGGTAGAAGAATTTCAGATAATAAAAAGATACTGACTTTTTATACCCCTCCAATTACCGAAGACATTTTTAATAACTTACTGGAATTTAATCAGCTTTCAGAACTCTTTGTGAATACAGCTGTGAGGCAGGGTTTTGAATGCTTTTCTCCTGATACCTCAAGTCAAGCTTACTTGGCGGCTTTGTGTCTGGCAGGGAGTGAAGAGCAAGGCCAGCCTACCCAATTTTCTTGACCACATCATTGCTTCTGTGGTGGAAAATAAGAAAACCTCAGATGCTTCAAAGAGGACCTGCAACTTGACTGATACCCAAAAGGAAGTGAAGGAGATGGTGATGGGGTTAAATGTGCTAGACCCCCACACCTCTCACTCCTGGCTGTGTGATGGGAGGCTTCTGTGTCTCCATGATCCCAGCAACAAGAACAATTGGAAGATCTTTCGAGAGTGTTGGAAGCAAGGCCAGGTAAGCCAAGAATAAGTAGTTCCCAGGACTAGCTGTCCCCTTGCTTGCCAAAGCTACCAAGATATTTCCAGGGTCTCTCCAAGATCTTTTGCCAGGGAAATTTAGATATAGTAAGTTGGTTGTGGATATCCCTGCTACTTCAGATTGTCTTGAATTTTTAAAACCAAGATTTCTAAAACTGCATTGTGCATCCTTTTACCTCAGAGCTATGTAGCTCTATTCTTAAAAGGGCAGTTAAAATTTCTGTTAGGTGTGTTGTGGTGTTTTGTTTTGTTTTGAGACAGGGTCTCACTATGTACTTCAGTCTGGCCATGGACTCACTATGTAGCCCAAGCTGGCCTCAAACTCAAAATGATCCTCCTGCCTCAGCCTCCCAAGTGCTGGGATTACAGGCATGGGTCATCACACTTGGCTCTCCATGACTTTTATATGTTGAAATCCATAGATTATAAAACTGGAAAGGAACATTAGATTTTCTTGAAGAGCCCTCCCCAGGAAACATCCCTAAGCCCTAGAGCTAACGGTATTTCCTAGATAGCTCTGATTTGGATGTGTTTGTATCCACAGCCAGTACTGGTTTCAGGGGTGCATAAAAAACTCAAGTCTGAACTCTGGAAACCTGAAGCCTTTAGCCAGGAATTTGGAGACCAAGATGTGGACTTGGTGAACTGCAGAAACTGTGCTATAATTTCTGATGTGAAAGTTCGGGATTTCTGGGATGGCTTTGAAATCATATGCAGTAAGTAGCCTGAATATCTAGTTGAGTAACAGCAGATTAGGAAGTAGATATCTGTATACCCAGCCCTGCTCCCTGAGAGAACAAACTATATTTTCTTGGCGGGAGGAAGGTTATGCCTAGTGGTGAGCCTGTATTTTGCATGGCAGTCTTGCAGATTGCCATCTTGCAGAGCAGCCTTAGGCTTGAGCATGTTGATCATGGGGTATGTTTAGCACTTTCACTCTGAGGGAAGTAAGTAGTGTCCCGTGAGGTGAAGAAATATGTTATGTTCTACAGTAGTGGGTGAGGAAAACAAAGTCTACCTAACCTAATCCATTATGAGGGTTACAGTCTGAAATAAGAGGTTTTGACTCCTAAACCTCTCGTCGGTGGAATATTGGGCAGCACCCAGGCCAGCAGATATTTGTGAGAGTGCTCTCTTCCAGAACGACTAAGGTCAGAAGATGGACAGCCCATGGTGCTCAAACTCAAGGACTGGCCTCCTGGGGAAGATTTTCGGGACATGATGCCCACAAGGTTAGTGACCTCCAGTGATGCCATCTTCAGAGACTTGTCCCGGCTGAAGCGTCACAGAGTATCAGAGAAGTAAACTTGGCCTCTTTGCGTTCTTCCTCTGTAACAAGCTAAGCCGTCTTTCTTGCCATTTTACAGATTTGAAGACCTGATGGAGAACCTTCCTCTGCCAGAATATACCAAACGAGATGGCAGGCTCAATCTGGCCTCTAGACTACCCAGCTACTTTGTAAGGCCTGATCTTGGCCCCAAGATGTACAACGCCTACGGTATGAGGGAGAGGCAGAATTGCCCCTTTGGTAGACCGTTGTTCTCATTTCACTCACAGAGCAAGATCTGTGAGTTATATGGAGAGACAGATGAAACAGATTGAGGACTGTGAGTGGTTCTGGATAGGTTAATATTTTCCAGGCCTGTTTGGAATATGTTTGCTTTTGTCATACTAATTTGTGTAATGTCCACAAGGTCCCTGTCCACAAGATTTGTGTCTCTAGGAGTTAGACACTTCTCTCAAAAATGGTACTCAAACTCTTAGTTTTAAAAGACATGATTTAAAAAACTGAAAAGGGCTGGGAATTTAGCTTAGTGGTGCCGGCGCCTGCCTTGCAAACTCAAGGTCCCAAGTTTGATCCCTGGTACCAAAAACAAAACATAGCAAAAAACAGTGAAGAAGGCTGGATGCCATGCTACCTAGACAGTGCTTGGTAAAGTACAGAAGTGTCTCATCTAAGTTACTGTGAAAGTTGAGTTTTAATTTCAATGTCCTTACTGTCTTACTTGGCTTATTAAGAAGGGACCATCTTTGTGGAGTAGATTGGTTCCATGGCTAAAGCTAAATGATAGTGTTACCCAAGGTAGAAATCAAAGAGTAAGAGAAAAGAATTTCTCTCTCTTTTATAGTGGTACTGGGTTTTGAACCCGGGACCCCACATATGCTAGGCAAGCTCTCAGCCACTGAGCCACACCCCTAGCTCCTTTTTCTTTTTTTTTCTTTTTTTTTTGTACTGGGGATTGAACTCGGGCCCTTGTGCTTGCGCAGCAGGCGATGAAACCACTGAGCTAAATCCCTGGCCCTAGCTCCTTTTTCTTGATAAACAGACATACTTCACACTAGCAGTTGTACTCATCTAAAGTACATCCTTGAGCATATTTTCAGTTGCACAGTCTATGTGGATTCTTTAGAATATGGCCCTTTACCTTGCTTATTTTCCTTTTACCTTTAGGCTTGATAACTGCAGAAGATAGAAGAGTTGGTACAACAAATCTTCACTTAGATGTGTCTGATGCCGTTAATGTGATGGTGTATGTTGGGATCCCCATCGGGGAGGGTGCTCATGATGAAGGTAGGATTTCTAGAAAAATTGCTTCAGATGGTAAGGCTTACCCTCCAGGTAGCATTGAGTGTTTTCCTCCTCAGTCAGAGTCAGTGGCTTTTTCTTACTAAGTTTCTACCAGGCCTGATGTGTAGTAAGTACCCAGGGGATGTTGCTACACAAAGAGCAGTTCTAGAAGAGAAGAGTGCTAGATTGTGTCTTTGACCAGAGCTTTTCTCTTTCTGGGAATGGTGTCCTTTTCCTCTGAGTGTGTAGCTTCACAAAGAGAAATGAAGAAGAAAGGGCAAGCTCAACTGTTTAGACTATGAGCCAGATCAGATGTGGAATGAGATGTTAAAGCCAGGTCACCTGCACAAAAATGAAGCATAAAAGTGATGTTTTACTGCCACCTCTTTTTTTTTTTTTTTTTTTTTTTGGTTGATTTGGTTTGGCATTGGCTTTGGCTTTTTTTAATTGAGGCAAGGTCTCACTGTGTATTTAGGCTGGTCTTGAACTTACTGTGTAGCCCAGGTTGGCCTTGAACTCACAGCAATCCTCCTGCCTCAGCCTCGCAACTACTAGGATTACAGGTGTGCACCACCATGCCCAGCAGCTGCCACCTCTTATGCTGTCTAGATGTTTATCTCACCAGCAATAACAATACTGTGGTCCCCATTGTATTAATGGCCAGTTGCACAGGATGCCTTCAAAAGCAGCTTAGATCTGACTGTTAAAATTAGTGTGTGGGACTGGGGATTTAGCTCAGTGGTTCCAGCGCCTGCCTTGCAAGTGCAAGGTCCTGAGTTCGATCCCTGGTACAAAAAAAAATTAGTGTGTGGTTTATTATGGAGGTTTCAGAGAAAGGAGAAAAACAAAATTAGAAAGCAACTTAAAATTTCAAAGTTCAGGAATAATTAGTATTTACCTTGATATATATATGTATGTATTTTTTTTTACCTTGCTATATTTTTCATTTGCTTATGGTGTTGCATATCTACAAACCCTTGCATTAAGTTGTCCCTTAGGGTATTGTACTTGATCAACACTAGAAGCCAACCCTCTTAACTTGGCAGAGAAGCTTTTCCCTTTGTGAGCTCGAATTCACAGAATCCTAGAGGTTGAAAAGGTCTTGAGGAAGTGCATAGACACCATCTACTTATAATAGGAAATAGCCTGTAAGTTAAACATAAAGAGATGGCTACACAATTTGAGCAAAACATGTGTCTTAACAAAACTGTACCTCTGAAAAGGCTGGACCTCTAAAAAGGCTGGGTCTCTATAGTATTAAGTAAAGGAAGTTTAGTGTTGTTTTTCCTGTGTGTGTGGAACTGAAACCAGTATGAGTTTTTCTTGGTTTTGGTTTGGGATTTTTTGGTTTGGTTTGTTGGTTTTTGTGAGACAGCGTCTCATTATGTAGTTCAGACTGACCTTGAACTCACTGTGTAGTCCAGGCTGGCCGCAAATTTATGATCCTCCTGCCTCAGCTTCCTGAATGCTGGAATTACAGGTGTGCACCACCACGCCCAGCCCTCTAATATGAGTTTTGATTCTATGTTACAGAATTTGAGAAAGATAAGAGACCAAACTTGTTTGAATTAGACATTATGCTTCACTCCAAGGTATTAAAATGACCAGTTGCACTGAAATTGTTTTGCTCTTTCCAGAAGTACTCAAGACAATTGATGAGGGAGATGCTGATGAGGTAACAAAGCAGAGAATTCATGATGGAAATGAGAAACCAGGTGCTTTATGGCATATCTATGCTGCCAAGGATGCAGAAAAGATCCGAGAGCTGCTTCGAAAGGTATGCCTCTGGGTGGCCTATGCTCAGCTCCCAGGTTAGGGGACTGGAAGCTGAGCCAGCATGTCCAGGGTTTGTCATGGGGGGTAGTAAAGACCTGTTAATGTTGAAGACATAGCTCAGGGGTAGAGCACTACTTACTTAAGCATGCCTGAAGCCCTGAGTTCAATACCACACAAAAAAAGGAAGAAGACAGACCTATTAGCCGTGGTTTCTCTTCTTAAAATGACCAGAAGGCCTGAATCAACACTTAAAGAGTATTGAATAAAATAAACCAAAAGCTCAACCAGGAACATTACTGTAGCAAATTGGATTTATGCTCTGTGTTACTTTTCTCTCATTGCTGAGACAAAATACCTGACACCCAAAGGTGAAGGGGAAAAGGTTTATTTGGCTAACATTTCATAGAGGTTTCATTCCATAATGGGCTGGCTCCAAGGCAGGGTGACAGAGGCAACAGTTCATGACAGCAGAAGCAGCAAAAAGCAACAAGAGAGGTAGGAAGGGTGTCACAGAGGAGAAACAGTTCATGGTGTCCACAAGGTAGCAAAAGCAACAAGGGACCTTAACAGTGTCTTTCTGCTCTTTTATTCAAACTACTCTGCTACTATTCTCCTCTTATTCAGACTACTTAGAGTCGTGCCAAACCAATCACTGTGTGTAGTGGTTTAGTAATCACATGCCCTTAATCCTAGTATCACACATTCCAGATTTAGCCACCTTTGAAAAAGACAGCCTGAGCTGGGGATTTAGCTCAGAGGCACCGCACCTGCTTCGAAAGCACAAGGTCCTGAGTTCGATCCCTGGTACCCCCCCCCCCCCCAAAAAAGAGACTGCATGATGTCCCTTTGCGGGGACATCTAAACACAAGCCACAACATGCTGTTATTAACTTTTTTTTTTTTTTTCTTATTTTGAGACAGGGTCTCAATGTGTACCCTAGGCTGGCCTGGAATTCATGGCAGTCCTCCTGCCTCACTCTCCTGAGTGCTGGGATCAGAGGCATGCGCCACAACTCCTAGCTAACATATATTTTTAGTAGTAACCCTTATTTTAGGGGAATATGTTCCAAGGCCTTCAGCAGATACCTAAGCCATCAGTAGTATCAGACTCTATATATACTATATCTTCTATGCATACATACCAATGATAAAGTTTATTAATAAGGCACAATAGGAAATTAATAATAGAGAACAATTATAACATATTGTAATAAAAGTTAAAGGAATGCGGTCAGTATCTTACTCTCACCCCTTTCACCCTTTCTAAATATCAGACCCAAGGGTCGGGGATTTAGCTCAGTGGTTCCGGCGCCTGCCTCACAAGCACATGGTCCCGAGTTCAATCCCCATTACCAAAAAAAAAAATATCAGAGCCATATATGGTGGTGCAATTCCAGCACTCAGGAAGCTGAGATGGGAAGATTGAAAGTTTGAGGCCAGTCTGGGCTACATAGTGAAACCTTGTCTCAACAAGAACAAAAGATCTTATTGTACTTTTACCTTTTCACTAAAGGAAGAATTTTATGGCTTCTCTTTTTTTTTTTCCTATTAAGTTTATTGGTACATTTTAGGTATAAAATACAGTTACATTCATCATTGGGATCTTGTACCTTTACATGAGTATCTTGGTTC
>NW_004624743.1:31218780-31280809 GCF_000247695.1 Heterocephalus glaber
CATCATGTTCCTCAGCTCCTCTATTTTTTTATCTGTGTTCTCTCTAGATTTATTAATCATGTCTTGCACTATGGGCACAATCTCTGTTGTTATCTGAGAAATTATTTCTGATTTCATATTTTCCAGATCCTCTTTTGTTGCCAGTTCAGGGAGTCCAGGTGGTTGAGTATCACAATGTTCCATCTCATTTCCCTTTGGGATTCCTTTAGGTGATCTGGAAGTCTGGTTTTGAAACTTGTTTACATGTCTTCTCATTTCAACGGGGAGCCTCCTCTGTGCTCGCAGAGGGGTACGGCGGCCCAGAAGCCTCCTCTTGTTTGCTGGGAGCAGCTCACCTCATCTGTGCTCATGGGGGTTGGCTTCTCTTTGACTAAATTTCCAGCATCATTACTTTTGCATTGTGGGCACTTATTAAGTAAAATAAGGGTTATCAGAACACACCATGATACTGCAACAGTCCAAACTGAGAAAGCTACTAGGTGACTAACAGAAAATAGTGTGTACAGCCAGCATGGATCTCCAGACAAGGGGCTGAGTCACGTCCAGGATGCGATGGAGCTGGACAGTGTGAAATTTCATCACAGTACTCATTTCAGTATATGTTTTATTTGTGTATTATTACAGTACTGGGGATTAAACTCAAGGCCTTTACACTGTACAGGCCCCAGCCCTTTATTTATTTATTTATTTATTTATGTCACTAAGTTGCTCAGGCTGAGCTCAAACTTGTGATCCTCATGTCTTAGCTCCCCGTGTTGGGATTTTACTTGCCTAGTCTGCACATTTCCCTGAGTTCAATACATAGCACCACAAAAAATAAATTTATAAATTATTTTTGGAATTTTTCATTTAATTCTTTCAGTCTGTGATTGACTGTAACTGAAAACAGCAAACAAAACTCTGGTTAAGTGTAGAACCTACTATATTATATTTTCTCCTTTTGGATTTTAATCATGGCTTCAGGTTGGAGAAGAGCAAGGCCAAGAGAATCCCCCTGATCATGACCCAATTCATGACCAAAGTTGGTACCTGGACCAGACCCTCCGCAAGCGACTTTACGAGGAGTATGGTGTGCAAGGCTGGGCCATCGTGCAGTTCTTAGGTGATGCTGTCTTCATACCTGCTGGAGCCCCACACCAGGTAGGTTCCAAGTTGGCCTTGGACTCTCTAGTTCCATGGACTGACTTCTTCTCTGCTTCTCTTTCTGAATCTGGCAAGATAATAATATAAATGAATTGGGCATGATAGCACACCCTGTAATCCCAGCTACTGAGGAGGCTGAGGCTGAGGCAGGGGATCACAAGTTCAAGACCAGCCTAGGCAACTCGTCGAAGCCCTGTCTCAAAATAACAAAAAAGGCTGGTGATATAGCTCAGTGTTAAAAGTGCTTGCCACACAAGAGTGAGAAGAGTAGGAGTAGATAGAGATCAATGGTGGATTGGACTGATTGTTCTGACCCCATAACTATTTTCCTTTTTAATTTTGCTTTTTAATTAAATGCTTTTTCTAAAAATTTTTAAATTGGTTTTAGCACCTGCCTCGCAAGCGCAAGGTCCCAAGTTCGATCCCCAGTACAAAAAAAAAAAAAAATTTTTTAAATAATTCAGAGTATTAACTAAAAAAAATGAAATTCCTCACATAGCTATTTGTACCATACCCATTTCAGTCCCCTCATCCTGACCTTCCCAATCTAATTTTCTTCTTCCCTGGAGGTAACCCAGTCTTAACAATTATATATATATGTGATTTTCTGTGAAAATAACTTTTTTTGTTTGTTTCTTGTTTTGGGGGGTTTTTTGGTACCAGGGATCGAACTCAGGTCCTTGTGCTTGCAAGGCAGGCAGCGGAACCACTGAGCTAAATCCCCACCCCAATAGTAACATTTTTATTTATAAATTTTCACTTCCAATATTTTCTGTTGTCATTTGTTGTTGTTGTTGTTGTTGTTGTTTTTCTTTCTTTTTTTTTTGGTACCAGGAATCAAACTCAGGTCCTTGTACTTTCGCAGCAGGCTCTGGAACCACTGAGCTAAATCCCCAGCCCAATTTGTTGTTTTTATAAAAATGGAGAGCCAGGTGTGGTGGCCTATAGTGCCAGCTGTTCTGGAGGCTGAAGCAAGAGTATCACTTAAGCCCAAGGCTTTGAGGCCTCCTTGGGCAATGTAGCAAGTTTAAAAGAAAAAAAAGTAATTTATATGGAGCTGTTTATGTTTTTGTTTTTACTATCATGACATTTTCAATGAGTAATTGAATCTCTCATATCTGATTTTTCTCTTTATATCCCCCACCTCAGGTTCATAATCTATATAGTTGCATAAAAGTAGCAGAAGACTTTGTGTCTCCAGAACATGTGAAGCACTGTTTCCGCCTGACTCAGGAGTTCAGGCATCTCTCCAACACTCATACAAATCATGAAGATAAACTGCAGGTAAATCACTCATCCACCCTTGCTGTCTTCTCATCACCTGCTCACATACACAGAAGGCACTCTCCTGGCTCAGGTGTCCTCTAGGAGTGTTACTGCAGGAGAAATGACTCAGGGAAGCCATGTCTGGGTACGTGAAGTTTTCCTTTTAGGACCATCTGATCCATTCTCTTCAGCTGCATTTAGAGGCTACTACCCTTTAACCAAATCATTTCCAGTGTGATAATCCCCTGTTCTCTGCCCTTGGGAGCTGTAGTCAGTCAGTCTGTGTGTCTTTCTTTCTTTCTGTTTTGTTTTGTTTTGTTTTTTCTAACAAGGTCTCACTATGTAGCCCAGGCTGGCCTCGATCTTGTGGCAATCCTCCTGCCTCAGCCTCCCAAGTGCTGGAATTACAGATGTGTGGCACCATGCTCCAAAAGGGTGTTTTAGTATAGTGGACCCTTGACTTACAAACTCAGTTTGTTTGTGAGGGCTGGTTGTAACTCAAGTTGGTCAGTTGAAGGTGCAGGCTCATTTACATAGCCTTCATAGTCTCTCTCCTAGCCATGTGTGGTGGTGCATGCCTGTAATCCCAGCACTTGGGAGGCTGAGGCAGGAGAATCAATGTGAATTCAAAGCAAGACCCTGTCTCAAAAAAAGAAAAAGCCAAAGTCTCTCCTCTATACAGGCAGATCTGTGTCCTTAGAGAGACATTGGCCCAGGATTTCTCAGTTAATGCCACACAGGAAAGGATGTTGTAATGTTCCTTCCAGAAATCTCTAAGGGTTAAATCTATATCTGAGACCATCAGGAAGCACAAGTGGCCAGCATTTGGCTTGTAACTCAAGACTTTGGTAGTAAGTTAAAACTAAAATAAATGAACTAAAATTCCCAAGTTGTTTGTATGTCAAGCCAGTCATAACTTGAGGGTATACTGTATTAGTATACAATAGACTAGACTATTAATATACAGTAGACTGACTAGATTCACCTCCTTGTGCAGGTGGGAAAAGCCCTATGGCAGTGTGTTCTAAGTACATTTCCAAAAAGAGGTATGGCCTTGGGCCAGGGATTAGCTCAGTAGTTCCAGCATGCCTCACAACCACAAGGTCCCGAGTTTGATCCCCGGTACCAAAAAAAAAGAGGTATGGCCTTGAAGCTGTTGTTGGAGCAAATTTCTGTGCAGACTCAGTTCGTGAGAGCTTCCCTAAGGACTGTGGTGTGTGTGCCTGGGAACTGTATTCGGAACTTGTTTTCCCTTGTTAAGCCAGTCTGGACATTCAGATTAGGTTTCCTCTGTTTTTGCAATGTATTGGAATTTTAAGGACAGAATTTCATTGTCAATACACTTGGGCACTTGAGTAGTATAAAAGAATAAGGAAGCAAGATTCACCATGCAGAACCTCAGCAATTTGATTACACATTTTTCAGCCTTTTATGGCCTCTGTCCTGCCAAGCCTGTTTGTGATGTATCTTTGGGTGGTGACAGATCAGGTTGGAGGAAGTTTTTCTTAATTGTTAATAGATCCAGTAAACTTCAACCCTAAGCCTGATCTCCTTTTCCTTTTTCAAAATTTGAAGGATTTCAAGCCAGGCATGGTGGTGCATGCCTGTCATCCCAGCACTTGGGAGGCTGAGGCAGGAGAATTGCTGAGAGTTGGAGGCCAGCCTGGGCTGCATAGTGAGATACTGTCTAAAAAAGAACCCTCCTCACAACCCCCCCCCCCAAAAAAAGCAG
This sequence comes from Heterocephalus glaber, assembly GCF_000247695.1. The sequence continues at coordinate 31,222,922 of NW_004624743.1, forward strand.
TAGGACCTTAAGCAAAGTTCTTAAGTATGGAACCTTGGTTTCCTCAATTTGTAAAATCGAGATAATGAAACAGGTATGGTGGCACATTCATGTTATCCCAGCTACTTAAGAGGCTGAACCAAGATGATTGCTAGTTCAAGACCAGCGTGAGCAACTTAGTGCTGCCATGTCTCAAAAAAGGGCTGAGACGGGGCTGGGGATTTAGCTCAGTGGTTCCGTCGCCTGCCTCGCAAGCGAAAGGACCCAAGTTCAATCCCCGGTAACCCCCCAAAAAGGGGCTGAGGATGTAGTTCAGTGGTAGAATGCTTGCAAGGGCCCTGGGTTCAATCCCCAGCACTGCAGAAGAGGTGAGTGGCTGTGTATGGGGGCTGGTAATTGAATCAATCTCATAAAGATATGACAAAGATTAAATAAAAGTACATATAGAGAGCTTAGTAACAAGTCAAGAATATGGTAAACACACAGATGATAGTGTATTTAGCCTTCCAATGATTTCATTATTCTTTCTTGGAAATGGACTGTGTAAGGTACATGATTGTGAATCACCGTGAAGATTGAATTGGGAAGCACACAGTCACTGTTGGGATTGCCTCACTAACCAGCAGGCCTAGTCAGGGTAGAGTGCACATTTGTGTTTTCGGACCATGGCACAAATACCGTGAACTAATGGTGTTAATTACCCTCCAGGTGAAGAACATCATTTACCATGCAGTGAAAGATGCTGTTGGCACCCTCAAGGCTCATGAATCCAAACTGGCACGGTCTTAGGAACGGAGAAATCCCAAGCTCCCCCATGAAGCAGGTCTTTCGCTCACGACACTCACAGGGACTGGCAGGGTTCTTGGTGCAAGCAGAGGCCCTTGGCCCAGAGCCGGTGTGGTCAGTATTACAGACTCTCCAGCCACTCTCTGCGCCGCCTCAGCACTGAAGGCCGACACACTGCTCACACACACTTTCAGACTCCAGCCCAGGGTGCTGCCTCCCCCATCCTGCAGCCTCCGGGAATCTGATTGCCTGGACATCATGGGCTTTCCTGCACATTCTCCTGATTTGATATCATGGAAACCAGAAATGTGGGCACACCTTTCTTCTCTCTTCCTCTTGTGCCTAATTAAGTGGGAATGTGTTTGGAGCTGGCGGGAATCCCATAGCTGGTACAAGTACAGGTGATTGCTTACACACACCTGATGGAAGCCTGACTGTGTCTGCACGTGACTCCAACACAGCGCATCCAGGACACGGGCGGAGCCACTCCCCATACTCTCCCTGAGCACTGGAGTCTCAGGACCTGGGAGAGTCCACTGCTTTTGCTCCAGGATTAGGAAATGTGTGTATTTAGTGAAAAATAGGTTTGTAGTGAAATAGTAACTATTTCATGAAAGTAGATATTTTTAGAATTTTTGAAATGCCACAGTTTGTTTTCCTGGATTACAAGGAAAGGCACATGACATTTAGTCTTCCTTTCGCTAAAACTCTTTGAAGAAATATGATTTTTAGAAATCAGCTGCCCATCATAGCACAAATTCAGCCAAAACAGAGTTAAAGGAATTGGCTTTTTAGAATTCTTTTAGTCCCATACTGTCCCCTATCCCCTCTTAGTGTTCTCTTGAGGGAACAGTCATCTCAGAACTCGGTCTTGTCCGAGCTGTGGTGTGTTCCCCTCGTGCACCCACTGGTGACTCCGGGAGCCGTCTTCACCTCTTACCAGCGTTCCCTTGGGACTCCTCAGACATTTCTAAACACAAAAGAAAGCTTAATTTCCAACATGACGTTTTTGGGGTTTTGTCCAGAAATATTTTCAGCAAAACTTTCCAACTCAGTGGAGTTTTTATTAAGAATTTATTTGAAAATGATGGAATTCATTGGCCCATAGGTACATTGGGAAATTATCTCTTTCCAGCTGTACTGTAATGCCCTGCAGGCTTGTTTATATGTTCACACTTTTTTTAAAATAAAAGTCATTTACTGTAGAATACTTTTAATTTCACTTTATGTATTTTAATTTTGTTGAAGGGCTGATTGGGATTTCCATGTTCTTATTAAAAATCTAACAAATCTGTTTGAGTGAACTACATTCTTCCTGTGCCAACCCTTCTAAAATCAGGGCCACATTGAAGGCTGGGTTAGAGATGGGAGATTCATTACCAGGTCTTCATTATTACACTGCACCTGATCTTTATTCTTTGCTTTCTGAACGTGTACCTAGTTGGGAGAAGGGAAAGTTCTAGGGTGAGGTCAATGTGGTTTAGAGCAGTAGTGGTGACCCTATGGCACACATGCCACTGCTGGCTGTTTGTAATCATTGAAAGTGCTAAAAGGTTCACCATCACTGGCTTAGAGGATGAATGAAGAAACGGTTTTCCCAATTTGTGCTCTGTGACAGAGTGGGAGAGGTGAGGTTCCGCCTCCCAAGGGCAGAGGCTGGGGGAAGGGGCCGTGGTCTGTGGCTAAAGCAAGATTTGAGCACTTAGTGATAGAATTCCTCAAAGCAGGAGTCCTGACTGTCCTTTTATGAAAACTGTGGCCCTAGATCTACCTCAGATCCTGGAACAATGTCAAACAGGTTTTTCTTTATCAAGCAATAATTGAAGTGTCAGGCAGGGGATTTAGCTCAGCAGCAGAGCTCCTGTCTGGTAAGCTCGAGGTCCTGGTTTCAATCACCAGTACCAAAATAATAATAATAAAATTGAAGTGTCTTGACGATTGAGAACAGACTGCATTCCAGTTAGAAGAGACCTTTTGGAAAAACTTTTGTAAAGATTAGTAAGAGGGGTCGTAGAGGCTGCTTCTCTGGAACCTATTGGAAAACATCTTCCAAACATTTAAACTTGGAAATACAATTATCAGGTTTGGAAATAGACCATTGTGTGGTTCAAGGATGCTGAGTTTGAATAAGACCATAACTGAAATACAGAATTCGGCAGGTCCATTCATTCCAGATGGGGCACAGGTCGACGCTGTGATCGCCAGAAGGGTTACACCTCAATTAGAAGGTAGAGGGGGATGCAGCAGCTTTAAAATGGGGCAGGAAAGGAGAGCAATGGGGCTGGCCCGGTGAGGGTGGAGGTTGGAGCTTTGTTGCTTTGATGAAAATCAGGAGGCAGGCTAGCCTACATTCTGGATAAAAATGTCTTCAGAATTAGGACAGTCACTGCCAGTGCTTGCTAGTGGGGGTGGAACTGGAGCCCCTGGACTTATCACTACGTGTATCCCAGCCCCACTGTTGGAAATGAAATCCCGTGGCTGCCAGGTCCCAGCTGTGTTCCCCTGCAGTTTATTGACAACCTAAAAAAAAGATCAGGTGGCACCTGCATGTCTTCTTTCAGCTGGGTTTGGTGATTGTGGAGAAAGGGTGGAAAAATGTTTTTCCAGGCCTGTAATGGGGGAGGAGCTTGCTAATCAATAGGGATGCAGCCTGTTCAGACTTCCTGGGTTCGGTTCGTATCTTATGGTTATGACTTAGTGGCTTTGTGACCTGCAAATTACTGAGCCTCCTTAAACGTCTCATGTCTATTTTCAGGATGAGAGTAACTATAACTTACGCCTTATAGGATGATCATGAGGATTCAATGCAGTAATGCATGTGAAGCTCTTAGCAAAGGGTCTGGCTCACAATAAGCCCTCAACAAACCATAACTCATTCCTCATGGGATACTTAAACCTTCAGCCTGATGTGGACAGAACAGGAGGTGGGATGGGACTTATGTCAGGACTTCCACCAGCGGATTCCAAGCCCAAGAAAGGTGAACCGGCACCTAGAGGAGGACAGAGCACGGAGGGCGAAGGCGCATGCCCAGCCGCAGCAGGTGCTGTTGGGGCGGGCAAGGCCCGGCGGCCTCCCCTTTAAGAACCGCCGCCGCCGCCCACGTCCCGCCGCTGCGGCAGGGACCTCGCCTTTAACGCCACAGCTCCGAGCTCGCTGCCCTCGCGGCGGCCGCTGCCGCTACCGCAGTCCCCCGGCCTTGGGCATCTGCATCCTCACGGGCCGGTCCCCGCCCCGCCCGCGCCCGGGCCCGCCATGGTGTCCTGGATCATCTCTCGCCTGGTGGTGTGAGTGCGGAGGCCGCGGCAGGGGTGACGGGGACAGTGATGAAGTGGCGCGGGGGGGGGGGGGGGTTGCTCCCGGCTTCATGCATGCGAGTCACCACAGGCAGGCGCATCCTCCCTGCGCGGGGCTCCCAGGAGCAGAGAGACGGGGACCCAAGGCTGGAAGGGGCCATGGCAGACCTGGCTTCCCGGGGCCTCACCCACGTTATTCAATAACTCCTTTTATGTTGAATTTCCCTGCTCCTCCGCCCTCCAACCTAGGGGCTGGGCGGCCGCTGGTTTCTAGGGGAGATGGGCTCATCCCTCCGGACCTGGCAGATCTGGGGTGCAGGAGCCTCGGATCAGGCCCACCCTCGCCTTGCCTTGGGGGAGCGGAGAGCAGCTCGGAGTGGGAGTGGAGGGCTCCTCATGCCAGAGCGCGGAGCATAGCTGGTCCCATCAGGGCCTCCTCCCTCTGACTTCTGCTGACTGTCAGAGAACACGGGGTCCGGGGACGAGACACCCGCCCCTAAGGTGCCCGGGATGGAAGTCCAGGAATCGATCTGAAAGCAGAGATTCAGGGAGAACGAAGTGTAGCGGGTAACAGGGAGGGGATGTGTGTTCAGCCTGGGATTGTAAAAGCGCCCCCATCCCACCCGGGGGTGTTGGTGGCCTTCATTCCCAGCTGTAACTCACATTGTGGAGCTCTGTCCCTGGCTTCTCTTCCAAGCTCCAAGAAGAAAACCACCCCCCGCCATACAGACACACAGACTTTGTCCTTGTGGTTTCTGCCCTGCACTCCACCTGCACAGGCAGCCTGGGGAGCCTCAGAGCCAACCATTGCCCTAAGCTCAGGACCCTAGCCCTCCGCCTCCACCATGGCTGACCCCCAGTAGCCCAGCCCCTTGCCTTCCCCTCCGCTGTTGTCATGTGCTGATGTCCTGGTTTCCTAGACTTCCATGTGGCCTGTAGGCTAGTTTGTCCTCTGGCCTGGGCAAGCTCCCTAAGGGGCATTGCTCCTTCTTCCACTCCTCCCTGTGTCCTACCTGTGGTCTGTAATGGGATCACCAGCCAGGACCTTGAGCCCAGGCCCGTCCCGAGACTGGTCCCCAGGGTGCTTCCAGGGCCTCCTGTCCCTGTGCCCTCTGTCCCCAGGGCCACAGTAGTGCCTCTAACTGCTGGTGGAGTACTCTGTGAGATGGTGTCAGGTTCCTTTGTGGAGCGGTCCCTAGCCTGCTTGGCTCTGAGACAAGGAGGTAGAGGGTAAGCGTAGATGAGTTAAATGGGCATAAAGCCAATAAGGAAGGCACTCCTGGGGCAGTGACCAGACCTCCCACTCCCCCAGGACATGCTAGTGCATAACTGAGGATGGAGGGTCATGGCCAAAGGGATCACTTTGGACCTTCTGGCCTCTGGCAAGAGGTAGAAAAGAAGTGAAGAGTGGAGAGGGAGGGGCATGGCCTTTCCTGGCTAAGGTCCCCATGCATGTGCATCTCAAGCCTTGACTGCCTTGACTAACCCCTGATGTGGCTCTCTGGAGTTCTGCTGATTTTCCCCTCGCCTACCCACGGGCCGGAGAGGGGCCCAGTAACCATGCCTGCCTCCCTAGGCTCATCTTTGGCACCCTGTACCCAGCCTATTCTTCCTACAAGGCGGTGAAGACCAAAAATGTGAAGGAATATGTGAGTGGATGACCCAAACCCCCTACCCCACCCACATGGCAGAGATAGAAGACAGTGGGTCACACAGCAGATGGGGTGACTTAGTGCCAGCACTGTTAGCTACTGACAAGACTGTGAGGCCAAGGGTAGTCATGCATGCCTGTAATTCCAGCCATTTAGGAGGCTGAGGCTGGAAGATTGCAAGTTCAAGGCCAGCCTGAGGAATTTAGCAGGATCATGTCTCAAAATCTAAAAAATAAATAAAAAGGGCTAGAGACATACCTCGGTACTAAGGCCCTGGGTTCAATCCCCACTACCACAAAAACAAAACAAAAACTGAGAAAAGGAACTTCCAGGGTATTCCTTTCTCCTGGCCTTAATGTGATCCACCAAATTTGAAGGTGTCCCACCTTCCCCTCAGCCCCTCCAGCTTGTTAACAGGCAGAAGCAGGGTCCTGGATGTTCCTCTCCTTAGCCCTGGTATTAAGAGCCAGCAGATTGGGCCAGGGATTTAGCTCAGTGGTTCTGGCGCCTGCCTCACAAGTGCAAGGTCCCAAGTTCGATCCCCAGTACCAAAAAAAGCCAGCAGATGCAGATGGGGGTCCTGGGTGTTCCTGCCTCTCAGCCCCAGGCCCCAGTGGACAGGACTCTCCATCCCCGCAGGTGAAATGGATGATGTACTGGATCGTCTTTGCCTTCTTCACCACAGCCGAGACACTCACAGACATCGTGCTCTCCTGGTGAGGTCCAGCTCCCCTCCAGCATCTCAAGGCCCAGGCCTCAACCTTTCTAACCAGACAGATGGAAGACTAGGATCCAGGGTGCAGGCTCCTGACTCGTGGCAGTCCCTTGGAGTCCTGCCTGACTTTAATCAGCACAAGAATAGATAGTCCCTTCATTCTTTCTGGTGGCACCCGAGCACCATGACAGCATTCAGGAGCCCTGCTTTGCTCTACTGACTGTCACTGTAGGTCATGGCTCTCTAGGCCCCAGCTTCCCTATTTGTGAAACAGCCATATGATTCAGTCCTAGAGACCTTGGGTGCTTGTGTTCTCAAGGCACTTACTTCCCAGGCACTACTAACTATGCATGACTGAGCATTCTGAGGACAGGAGATATATCTGAATCAGAGGCACGTTCATACCAGAAGCTCAAAAATGTTTGCTGAATGAGAAAATTCCTCTTGGAAGACCATACTAACAGCACAGTGCACTGGAAATAAAGAGAGTTTTACGGAGAGGTGGAAGGTGGAAGATCATTGCAGCAAAGCCCATGTATCTGAGAACCAGTTTTAGCAGAGGAAGGTGGTTAGGAAAGAGAAGGGCTAAAGGATGAGTCTAGATTCCCTTGACACAACCAAAGGGGAGGGCTTGATAAGGTTCCTTGTGAGGATGTAGGAGACCTGAAGGAATTGCAGCCTGAGCAGAAGCAGCTATGGGAATAGAGAGGAGTTCTTAAAAGCAAGGGCCTCTGGGCAAAGTTTCACATACCCATAGTCCCAGCTATCCAGGAGGCTGAGGCAAGAGGATCCCAGAGCCCTGGGGTTGAGGCCTGGCCTACATAACATAGATACCATCTCAAAAGCATTTCTTTAGCTGGGCATAGGGGCACACTCCTGGGCAATTTAGCAAGATCCTGTCTCAAAAGAGGAAGGGGCTAGGGATATAACTCAATGTAAAGGCCATGGATTAAATCCCCAATGCAATCCCATCCCAGATCCCATCCCAGTCCTCTTCTTGGAGGGAGGCCAGGAAGAGGAGTGGTGAGGAGCAGGCATAGGGGACTTGGAGAAGCGGGTGAGGAAAGCTGCTGCTGTCAAGAATTCCTTCCGGTCACTTCTTACGTTTGCACCTGGAGTCTCAGCTGAGCCTCCCAGTTCCCTTGGGAGCTGCATGGTGACCTCAGCACACAACAGAGTGAAGGGTCATCCAGGGTCAAGCAGGGAGTCAGTGTTGCTGAGCCAGTGCACTCTGACTCCTCCCTGTGCTCTGTGCTTGCCTCTGTGCCCCCAACAGGTTCCCCTTCTACTTTGAGCTCAAGATCGCCTTTGTGATATGGCTGCTGTCCCCTTACACCAAGGGCTCCAGCGTGCTCTACCGAAAGTTCGTGCACCCGACATTGTCCAACAAGGAGAAGGTTTGCCCTGCTCTAGCTCCCTTCCCAGCCTGCCCCCAGCCATGAGAGCCATGTACACTCTTGACTCTCCCTATGGGTGATCAGGCAGGGCCCTGGCCTCCCAGAGCAGGCAGCACCTTGGTGCAGCTGTGAGCAAAGGTAGAGCAGCCCCTACCTCTCACCTCTCCCTCCTTCCCCTAACCCCTCAGGAGATCGACGAGTACATCACACAGGCCCGAGACAAGAGCTATGAGACCATGATGAGGGTGGGCAAGAGGGGCCTGAACCTGGCCGCCAATGCTGCCGTCACAGCTGCTGCCAAGGTGAGATGGGGATGGGGGCGGACTGCCAGGGCAACCACCTTGATCATCCTGAGCACCTGGCCAGGCCCTTGGCATCCTCCTGTCCTCAGGGCTGTGGAGGCTTTGGGTTTGTGCAGCTCAGGGTTCCAGCCCTGGCTCTGCTACTCTCTGGCTGAGTCATTTCCATTATTGAGCCAGTTTCCTCACCTGACCAAACGGAAACTATGGCCCCAGCCACATAGGCTGGGGCGAAGATAGTGTGGATAAAGCACTGGGCCCAGGGACTGCTGCCAGCTCCGTGGTGATGTCTGTCTCCACCGCCCTCTGCCCCACTCCCTTGGTGTGTGGTGGTGACCACAGGGCCAGGGGGTGCTGTCAGAGAAGCTCCGGAGCTTCAGCATGCAGGACCTGACGCTGATCCGAGACGAGGATGCACTGCCCCTGCAGGGGCCCGACAGCCGCCTCCGACCCAGCCCTGGCGGCCTCCTGGACACCGTTGAGGACTTAGGTACAGGCAGGGCTCAGGGCTGCACAGAGGCTCAGGGTTGAGGAGGGGAGGTAGGAAAGACCCCTGGACCCTAGATCTCTTTTCCTCCTCTCAACCAGGAGATGACCCTGCTCTGAGTTTAAGGTCTAGCACAAACCATGCCGATCCCCGGACAGAGGCCTCAGAGGATGACATGGGAGACAAGGCCCCCAAGAGGGTCAAATCCATCAAAAAAGTACCCAAAGCTGAGGTGAGAGCATAGGCCAGAGCTTGGGAAAACGGGGGTTGGGAGTAGCCTGAGCCCTGCCTCCCTCCCTTCCTCTTTCCTTCCCTCCACAGCCACTGGCTCCCAAGACATTGAAGACCCGGCCGAAGAAGAAGAGCTCTGGCGGGGGCGACTCAGCGTGATGTTCACACCCCAGGCTGCAGTGTTCAGAGTGAGGAGGAAGCCCCAGGTCGGGCACAGCCCCGCCCCTGCTCCACACTGTGCCACTAGCCCAGGTGTCTCAGCCCTAGGACCCCCTCCGGTGCCCATTTCTGGGGCCCACCCAGTGGCCACTTCTCTGGAGGGGGCCTGGAAAAGAGGAGGGGGGCCCAGCTGTGGAGGGTGATGGCAGAGACTGGCCCAGGCTCTGTGGACTGAGCCCTCAAGGAGGTCGGGGGCTCCCCAGCCTGCCTGCTCCTATGCCCACGCTTGCCCTGCACCACCCATGCAGTGCCTTGCTGAAGACCGTGGCCAGCCCTTCTCTGAGCCCTGACATGCCTGCTGCTCTCCCCGGGTTGGAAAGGGGACCAGTCACAGCAAAGGGCAAGGAGGGGCCTGAAGGCACCAGAAGAAAAGGAGCAAATGGGGCACAGGCCTCAGGAGCCTGGGCAGCTGCCAGTGCAGCACATGGGGTTGGTGTGGGTTTAAACGACTGGGATGGCCCACCCAGAGCCGCAGCTGTGGGCCTGTGTGCTACCTGTCCCCATTAGAGATGGGGCTCCAGGGTTGTGCACGCGTGTGTGTATGTATCTTACTGGGGCTGGGGTGGCGGGAGTTTGGGTGGACTCTCCCTCCAGGGGTCACCTCCTCCCACTCTCAGGCCTGGCCTTTCCCTTTCTTGACCCTCCCTGCTAGTCTGAGCCTTGGAGGACTCCAGCCCATCGCAGCATGGGGCTCTGAGGCACCTCTCACCTCCCCCTCTGTCCTTGATCCCTGTCACCTCACCCGTTCCCTCCCTGCCTGGCCCTGGGCTGGACTCCTCCAATCCTGGGGCCCACCTGCTGAGCTGGCTTCCTTCCGGGGAACCCATCCTTTCTTGCCCAGGGCCCCCTTCCTGTGCCAAGCAGACCCCTGTCAGAGTCCACCTCAGCCTCACACCCTGCCCTGCTTCTGCCATGGCTTCAGTCAGGGACAGGAGGAAGTTGTGAAGAAGAAAGAAATGCAAGAACCAAGGGGCTCCCCAATCCTTGGAAGAGGCTGTGCATTGGACCTTTGGCAATGGATGAGCCAATAAACCAAACTCTGGCACCTCATTTATTTTGGCTTTTGTGTTCTTATCCTCCCCAGTTCACAGGGAGAAGGACTCCACCTGGGAAGTGGCCCAGCAGGGGGCCAGGGAGAGGAGAGGGAAAGGCCCGACTGGACTGTGAACCCCAGGAGCTCTGATCTCCAGGGAAGAGTCTACCTTGGGTTAGTTCTAAGAAAATGGTTTTTGGGTTCAAGATAAATGTCGAGGACCAGAGGAGAATTAAAGTCTAATTGGCCTCTTCTGAGCACAAAGGAGAAAGGCTGCACTCAGGGGTGATTGCAGATTAGGGATAAGTTAAGACAGCTGAGGTTAAGTTGCTTACCAGAGAATGCACTAATGGGTATTGGAAACCAACTGAATCTTGTTGTTACCTTGATAGCTTGTGCCTGTGTTTGGGTGCATAAAAGAGAGATGAGCCAAAGGCTTGAGGCTGCTCTGCCTGCTAGAGGTACAAGCTCCCTGACTGCCTGAGTGTTGAGCTGACTCCTTGTCTCAATTATTCATCCTCATTCTCCCCTGGGTCAGGGAGGAACAAAGTAGGGGCTCTAGGTCCTGGAGCAAGGCTGGCCAGGTGAGCTGGCTACAGGTCACACCCCAGCGTGGGGCCAGGGACTTGGGGTCACCTACAGATAAAGCCACGTACCTAGAAGAGGGGCCCAAGAGTTATCTTGCCCTTCCAAATGTTGCCTCAAGACCCCAGGCCCTCTGGTATCCCACAGAGAGTGTCAGATATAATTCTAGGGACACAGACCCCAGGGAAGTGCCCAAGGAAGAGGGTGGGATATGGGGCTGCCAGGTCAGGCTGCAGACTGAGTGGCCGCAGTACCTAGAAAGGCCAGAAAATGTTGGAGGGGATTAAGCCCGACCCTGAAGGGGCTGATGGAAGAGGCAGAGAAGAGGAAGCTAGGACAGAAGCTGTGCAAAGCAGTCTCACGAGTCTAGAGGCAGACAAGGGAGACAGCGCCAAAGGCTGGGCCCAGAGGGAATGTGGCACCAAGAAAGGAAGGGGTGGAAGAGGATAAAGGAGGAACGAGGCCTCAAGGCATGGCACGTGCAACTGGCTGGGATGAAATCCTGCAAGGCCAGAACCCAGGAGAAGCAAAAGAATGGCAGAGGCAGCAGCAAAAAGATTAGCAGAAAAGTGGAGAGGGAGGAGAAAAGAGCAAAGAAACAGCATGTAGCTCAGTTTTGTGAAGGGGAAGTAGAGGAAGCAGGGCATGGGGTAGGTAGAGGGTTCTGAGTAGAGGCCTAGACCCAGGCTCTGGACCCTCAGTTTGACAGAATGTCCCTGTGTGAGGCTTTCTTCTTCCTTCCCTGGCATCACATAATCTCCTGAACTGTGGTCATCGAGGGGGCAGGATATGAGAAGTCCACTGTCTGTCAAATCATCCAGTGACCAGCCCTCTGAAGGCTACTCCTTTCACCACTGGTCCCTGCGCACTTTGACCCCTTTCTCTAACCAAAAGAGGAGAAAGGTGCCAGGGTAAAATTCAGGGAGGAGACTCATCCTAGAAAGATACCCTGAAGATGTCAGCAGCTCCCATATGGCCAGGAAACCAGGTTAGGCATGCTCTACCTAAATCTCCTTTGCTGCGTAGTGCACACGCACGCACATGCACACACACACATAGACACACACTTACACTCGGGTACATGTTTGCATCCATGACCGATGGATAAGGAGGTCACTGCCAGATTCTGCACTGCCAGGCTTTCCACACACATCTGGATTTCCCTGTGTCAAAAAGAACGTGCTCAGATTTCCAAGCTCATTGGTCTCCATGGAAACATTCAGACTTCTAGAACTCTGGGCATAGGCCCTGCCCCCTGTGGTGCAGGGGAGGAGAGAGAAGATGGAAAGTGACAGAAAGAACACGTGGAAAGGCTCCTGGGAGGAAGCTGGCTGGGGTACATGTCTAAGTCTAGGTGACCCCTTGCTGCCGGTCCCCTCATTACCTGGGACCACCTGCTGGCTCCCATCTGCCTCGGTAGATCTCTGAAGGCCAGAGTGGAAAAAGGGATGTCAGTACAGAAGTTTATGGCCGGAACTACGGTCGGTATCAGATCAGTGCTTGGGTCCCCAGGGGCCTCTGAAAGGATTAGCTTTGTCTTGGGGGCTGGGGCCAGGGTCTAGCGTTGTGTCTTGTGCCCAAGCCCCCTTGAGGACACTGGGCAGCTCCCTCCACAGCTCAGTCCCAGACTACGATGCCTCAGGCCTGGAGCCGCTACAGCTGGCTCCTCCTCCTTTTCTTGTGGGTGTCCCATATCTGGAGAATCTGCTTAAAATGGGATTTCCATGCCTGACGTCAAAGGAAAGCCTCCTCTCCCTGATCAGCAAGCGGAGCCCAGCCTTGCTCCGCCCGGAAGGAGGCGGGGCGAGCAGAGAAGCGGGGGCATCCCGGATGGTGGAAACGAGCTGTTCCCAGGTCTACAGACCCTGGTGGCTTCCTCATCAACTTAAATTTCGGCCAGTGCATGATCATATTCCTCCCAAATCCCCCGCCCCATTTTATTCTCTGTGCTGGGTTACACCTGGTTGGAAGAGGAGAGCACCTCAAATCCGCTGAGCTGGACAGCGGCTTCCGTTTGGGTCCTGCCTGAGTAGGTCCTTCATCTAGGCTGCAGGGGAGGGTAGGAAGGGTGCGTGCAGAGAACAAAGCCCACTAGGTGGCGCAGCTCTCTTCCAATGTGGGATTCCGCGGCCGGCAGAAGGTCCTCTCCTGCAGCCAGTCTCTCAACTTTGGTGAGCAGAGAACCACATGCCCCACTCCACTGAGCATGAAGAAAGCATCTCTGAGGGTGCACAGGACAGCTGTGGATTCTAATGCAATCTCTGCCTAAGTCCACCCTGTACACCCTACATGAGGTGGTCAGTCCCAAAAGGCGCTTTCTTGGCGTGTGGGGATCAGGCACCCTCCCTGGGGCAGGGAAATTGCCAGGGTGACCCTGAGAGAGTCCTACAGCCCAAAAGACCCAAGCTGGGCTCTGTGTGTGTGTGGTGTTGGGGATCACACCCAGAGGTACTCTGTCACTACACTATACCCCCAGCACACCCTCTCCGTGACAGTGTCTCCCTAAGTTGCCCAGGCAGGACCTGAACTTGTGATTCTCTTGCCTCAGCCTTCCAAAGCCTTACAGGCCCAACCTGAGCTTCTGAAATGGCATTTAGAAAAGATGCCAGAGCTGATCTGAGAGTCAGAAGTAGGTGTTGGGCTGGTCATGGTGGTGCACTCCTGTGTTCCCAGCACTTGGGAGGCTGAGGCAGAAGGACTGCCAGTAGTTCAAGGCCAGCTACGCAGTGAGACCTTGTCTCAGAAAAAACAAACAAACAAAAAAAGGAAGGAGAAAGAAGAGGGGAAGGGGAAGGAAGAGTAGGAGGAGGGGAAAGAGGAGAGGGAGAGGAGGAGGAAGTGGAGGAGAAGGAAAAAAGAGGAGGAGGCTGGGTCCAAAGACAGGGAAGTTCACCCAGCTGCGCTGTTCCCTGGACATGGCCACAGTGGCCAGCTCAGGCCTGCTCCAGACTTCCTTGCCCCCTGACCCTTCCCTTAGTTTCATCCATGTGCTGTGAAGTTGGAAGAGAAGATGATGTTCCTAAAGCCTGGAATCCCTTATCCCCATGTATTTTTGTATTTTTGCAGGGCCTGGGAGTGGCCTCCCCAGTGACCCACCTTTCCCTGACCTCTTTCCCAAATGGACCCTTGCATGCTTAATTCCCTTCTTTTTTTGTGCCAGGCAAATGAGTGATCATATACTAGAATCTCTTAGCTCAATCCCATCATTTGGGAATTGAGTGCTGGCAGGTAAATGGACACACATACCCCCACTCTTTCCTGCCCTTCAGCAACACCAGGTCTTCACCAGAATTTCCACCCAACTTCATCTCAGTCAGAATCACAGCTTAGTCCCATCAACTAAGAGGCAGAGACCCCAGAGATCAACTCAGGTAGCGCCCTGGGAGGGACAGGGTGAGCTAAGCCAAGCGGAGACTCTTCCTGGTACCTTGGTTTCCCACGATGCCACCCAGATGCCATTTCCTCTGTTCATCCATCCTGGGCCTGCTAGGTCCAGCTTTCTAAGCATCTAGTTCAGGAGACTGAAGTCTTAGTGGCTCCACCCAGACTTTTGCAGCCTAAGCAGAAGGGACCTTATGTGCTCCCAGACTTCTCTGGCCCAGGTCACTCTCATCTGGTTTGTTCTCTATGAAAAGGAGAGGAGGAGAAGGAGAGGAGGAGGCAATGGAAGCTCTTGAGCCAACTCAGCCAGTACCAGTTCCCTGCCCTTTGGGAGACAGGCACAGTCAATCTCTGCCTGCCTGCTTCCTTCTGCCAGAGCTCTCCAGTTCTCTTTCACCAGGAGAGCTCTGAAGTGACTCCTCCCCTCCTCTATGCAGGCTATCAGATGCACCCTCTGGGGCCTCTGCCACACCTGTCCTTCCACTGACAGCATACCCTGCCCTGTGTGGTTACTGCCTGTTCTCCCACCAGACTGAAAGCCCAAGTGTAGGCAACGGATCCAGCTGGTTCACCACTGTTTGCCCAGCACTTAGCACGGGCGAGGCACGCAATAAGCACTCTGCACATCTTTGTGGAATGGCTGAATGATGCCCCTGTAGCATTCTCCCATGCCTGGAAGAACAACCTTCAAACCTCAGCTCCCCCTGTGGAGCTGCTCGCCTGCCTGTCCCAGACACTGGTGTCGAGCTGCGTGGGGCCTCCCGGACCTGCTGCCCTCACTCTGGTTCCCCAGCAGGTGCCCACGCTCCCCTCCTTTCCTTCTCTCTCACACAGATGGGAGTCAGCTTTCCAGCCACATTCAGTTCTCACTTCAATTCATTGCTAAATTGGGAAGAAGAGCAGCTTCACACTCCTGATTTAGCCTGGGAGAGAAAAAGTGAGACAGCCTGGATGTTGCCAGGGAAAGGAGAAGGCTGGGTCTAGGGTTGGAAGTGGTCTCAGACCTACCCCAAACCCCAGAAATACCCCAAAACCCCCAGCACCCTGCTTCTAAAAATAAACCACTCAGAGCTCTGTTCCCAGAGGGACCCCAAGGCCCCTTTCCTATTCCAGGGCAGCCATTCAGACATTTCCTCAGTTGAGGTGTAGATGACTAGGGAAGCAGAGGACTCTGGTCATTAAAGCTAGAGAGGGATCTGCTGCTGCCTGATCACTGATAGCAAGCGATGAACTGAAATTCATCTTAAATCTGGCTTTAAAGTTGAGCACAGTGGCACATGCCTGTAACCCCAGCAATGGGGACGCTGAGACCAGAGGATGACCATGAGTTCCAGCCTGGCCTGTGCTACATAGTGAGCTCAAGGCCAACCTGAACTACATAGGTGAGGCCCTGTCTCAAAAAAACAAAACAACTGGGGATTTAGCTCAGTGGTTCTGCCGCCTGCTTCAGAAGCACAAGGACCCGAGTTCAATCACTGGTACCAAAAAAAAAAAGCAAGCATGACTTTAATCCCCCTCCCCATAGCTACTGGTTATTACCTCACAATGTTTTTAGCAGCATTGCTCATAACAGTGGGAAATCACCCTCTGTCCATCAACAGATGAATGGACGCACAAACTGTGGCATAATTGTACCATGAAATATTCAAATTTAAAAAGGAATGGATTTTGGTACATACTACAATATAGTTTTTGTTTTTTGTTTTTTTGGTACCAGGAATCAAACTCGTGACCTTGCGCTTTCGAGGCAGGCGCCAGAACCACTGAGCTAAATCCCTGCCCCAAGCAGCTCATCTTTTTTTTTTTTGGTACTAGGGATCAAACTTGGGTCCTTGCGTTTGTGCAGCAGGCAGTGAAACCACTGAGCCAAATCCCTGGCCCCCCATACTACAATATAAACAGATCATGTAACCATTATGCCAAATGAAATAAACCAGACTCAAAAGGCTACATGTTGTATGACTGCACTTATATGAGGTGCCTAAAGTAGTCAGTCATAGAGACAGAAATTATAATAGAGGTTAGCAAGGGATGGGAGGAAGGTGGAGTAGGGAATTATTCCTTAATAAGTACCAAATTTCTGTTTGGGATGATGAAAAAGTTCTGAAAATGGACAGTGGTGATAGCGAATATACTTAATGCCCCTGAGTTATATATACTTCAAATTGATTAAAATGGTAAGTTTTATAAACAGTATTTTATGAGAATTGTGTACGTGTGCAATGCTTGAACACAGGGCCTTGTGCATGCTAGGCAAGCACTGTACTATGGGGCCCCATCCTCTGCCACAAAAATAAATAGTAATTAATCAGATTTAAATGTAAAAGACATCTAGTCTGATATCAGCTTCAAGGCACTCATCCTGCCATTCTGGCCCTCTGTGCAACTGGACTCAAGGAAAACGAGGCCCTAGAAGTTCCAAAGGCCCTCTCTTGTCTGCCAGAAGAACAGAAGTTCTGCCTCTGCCCCGAGAAAAGGACAGGCTTCTCTGCAGATGTTGGAGGGCAGCAGCTGGCCCTCCCTTTCTCCACCGGTGCTTGACAGCACCGTTATGTTATCTGTTATCTGAATACAAGCTCTTCCTCCTGGTGGGGGCTGCCAGCTCCCTCTCCACTGGCACATTCTGACTTTGCCCTAAAGCAGCATTCCCACGTAGAGGGAGCTGACAGGAGGAAGAAGAAAGAAGAGAGAGGCCCCTTCAGCCAGGCTCTCAACTACCCTGCTGCCTCTGTGGGCAGGAAATGGACGAGCCGCTGGGCTGAGCTGGTTGTCAGTGAGTGCCGGTGCCTGTACGAGGAAACCTCTGCTTGAGCCCTGGATCACTGGTGCTCTGGCTTCAAGGCCTCCTGCCTCTTGGACGATGGCCTGGTGTCCTGCTGGTCTCCCCACCTGCCCTCCCTGCAGCCTCCTGAGATTATCATCAAAGGGCAGGTTGGCTCTCTGACTGCCGGGGTAGCACTTCAGTGGTAGGAGCTGGATAAGGGCTCCCACGCTCACTGTGCTTCCCCCTAAGATCAAGTGTCACACTTCTGTCATTGCTTCCTTACCATTTCTCTCACTAGGCTGTGAGCTGCAAAAGATGGCGGACCTCCTTCTCCCTGTATCTTTTATTTGCCACCACCCAGGGTTTCTTTTTATAACTTTAAAGCTTTGAGCAGGGATGATGTTTGATAAATTAATGTTGAATGAATAAATAGAAATAATCTGTTCACAGGTCTGTCTCCCCTCTCTGCCTGATTCAGAGCCTCAAGAGAGCCAGGTGTGGTGGTACACATCTGTAATTCCAGAACTTGGGAGGCTGAGGCAGGAAGATCACCATGAGTTCAAGGCTAGCCTGGAATACATAAGGAGACCTTGTCTCAAAAAACAAACAAACAAAAATAAACCAAAGAACCTTGTAGAGTAAAAGCTTTCTCTGTCTTATGCTGGGACCCCAGAAAACAGTTCTTAATGTAACCAAGATTGAGCCAGGGAGGACTCTGAAGCTAGACTGCCTGAACTGAAATCCTGTGGCCTTGAGCAAGTTACCTGCCCTCTTTGAGCCTGTTTCCCCATCAGTAGAATGGGAATGGGAATGGGAATGACTGACCTCATAAGGCACTGAGAAGACAAATGGCTGTCCCAAAACCTGTCACATAGTAAATGTGTGTTGGGGTGGAATGGGCATGGAGAATACATGCAGAGATTCAGGAAAAGCCAAGGAAATAAGTACCACTGATACTACTGTCTTTCTTGCATGCTGGGGTTTGCTGGGGGGCAGGCAACGCCAGAGCGGGGCAACCCCAGAAGCCGCCACCTCCTGCCTCCTCCCCCTCCTGCTGGAGTCCAAGCTCATCCACCAAGAAGCTGAGCAGCCCCAGCGCTGGGCTGTGGTGAGGGGCCAGAAATAACTGCCGTTGCTATTCCTGCCTTTCTGGGCTGGATGGAAACGTTGCCTTTCTAGTCTACAGGCTGCTCGCTCTCTGACTTCCCGCACATCAGTGGGTTCTTATGTAACGCTCCCCTCCCTCTCCTGCCCAGCCAGCTTCCAGAGATTTCTGCAGCCGGCTGGCTTTGCTGCACTCAGCTGGGGAGAGGGGGAGGGAGCTGAGAAGCCATCACAGGCTGGACAGTCCTCTGAGCCCAGGTCCTGTGGGCCTCAGATGTGGGAGGGGGCTACCTGCACCAGGCAGGGGCTGGGAGGTGCTGATGTTGCAGACAGCAGCCTTTTTCTGCATCTGCAAGACCCAGAAAGCCCTGCCTAAGTATTCAGCTACCTCCAGCCTCCCTGCTCCCCACACAGACCCCCAGGAGGACAGCCGTGGGTTCCTATGCACCAGTGTCTCCTACTATAGGCCTAACCTAACTCTGTCTGGCACATCGCTCCTCCCACAGACCCCAGAACTGAACTCAAGCAGCCCAGTCCCCTGGGATTCTGTTTGGGCTGTGCCTGTTCGCTTGTGTGTGGCACTAAGGAGGGAACCCAGGGTCTTACATATGTTAGGCAAGCTGAGCTACACCCCCAGGCCCTCAGGGACCCTGTTTTAGGGTCCATCTGCCTCAAGCCTCAACATCACCTGATGTGTTCCTTCCTGCCTCTCCTAGGACTCAAGGTTGTCCTCTGGCATCTCTAATTGGAGTGAAGGAAGCCAGCATGGTGGTGCACACCTATAATCCCAACACTTAGGAGGCTGAGGCAGGAGGACTGCTGCAAGTTCAAGGCCAGCCTGGACTACATAGTAAGTTCAAGGCCAGCTTGAACTGCATAGCAAGACCTGTCTCAGAGAACCAAAATAATAATAACAATGATGGTGATGATAATGACAACTGCAGAAGAGATGGCATTGCACCTAGACCCCCGGGATGATTCCCTCAGTGTACCCTCTGCCCCAGCCCACAGCAGGCCTCTTCAGGTGTCTTCTTTGTTTTGTTTTTTGGTACTGGGGATCAAACTTGGGTCCTTGCACTTGCACAGCAGGCGGCACACTGAACTAAATCCCCGGCCCCTTCAGGTGTCTTCTCACCACTCAAAGTCCTCCCTGGAATGGGAGCAGAGTTGCCCCCACACCCACTCAAGGCCAGTCCCTCTGTGTTTCCTGTGGAGCCCCTCAGCCAGTCATCGGAAAGTGTGACAGGCAATCCAGACAGTTACTTCCTGAGCTCCAGGCAGGCCACCTTGTGACACACTGAGGCCGAGCAGCCCACGTGGGTGCTAATGTGCCCCACAGGGAGGAGGAAGTGGTAGTGGAAAAAGGGGTTTGTTTTCCTCTGACAGCCACAACCTGCGCTGCCCTGGTTTGGGGGTCTGAGACAAGATGGCTTTACCAGCTTTCTCCTGGTGCCTCAGCTGCCTTGGGCAAGCTCAGTTCTCTCATCTCTCTTGTCTTCTCCTCCTTTCCAGTTTGCAAGGGAAGTCTGAGTGCAAGCAACAGCTCTGACCTGCAGACTCTTCTAAGCTCTCACCTCTTCTGGGGTCACTAAGTTCTGAGTGGGGTGGAATGGGCATGGAGAATACATGCGGAGATTCAGGAAAAGCTGAGGAAATAAGTACCACTGATACTACTGTCTTCCTTGCATGCTGGGGTTTGCTGGCGGGGGGGGGGGGCAATGCCAGAGTGGGGCAACCCCAGAAGCCACCACCTCCTCCTGCCTCCTCCCCCTCCTGCTAGAGTCCAAGCTCACCCACCAAGAAACTGAGCAGCTTCTTGTCATCCCTAAGTATCTAACAAGTCCCAGCAGGCCTCCAGGCCAGCATGCACAAGAGGCCCACAGCCTTCCTCTCCTCCGGCCTGGCTTCCCGTAGGCCCCTGGCCAACTGTTCCACCCCAGAGTTATTGGGTACAAGTTGGTGCTCACAAGCTCAACTGAGATTTGGCTTCTAGGGAGGTGAATTCTTCTCACCACACTCAATCACAGCAAGCAGAAATGTGCCACTGGCCAGAAAACAAATTGAGGAGAGGGTGACAGTGTCTCAAATGGCCCAGCCCTGATACTGAGAAGCCCGGTCAGGGGCAGAACCCCCCCCATAGAGCAATGGGTTTCAGGGCATCCTGTTCACCGACAGCCCTGTCACAGAGGGCTACGACCTGCACGGTGTGCAGGGGCATTGAGCTTAGCTCCTCTCCCTGACGCTAGGCAAAAGCTGCCTAAGGTGATCCTTCCCAAGCACATGAATCAGGGTGGTGGCCCCAAAGGAGGTTGCTGGTTTACGCTACGAGGCTGGAAAGGATTAAGAAGGCCTCCTCTCAGCCAGGCGTGGCACATGCCTGTAATCCTAGTACTCAAGAAGCTAAGGCAGGAGGATCACTGTGAGTTTGAGGCCCACCTGGGCTAAATAGAGAGTTCAAGGCTAGTCTGAACTACACAGCAAGACCTGTCTCAACAAAAAGAAAAAAGGGGGGGCGGGGATTTAGCTCAGTGGTTTCATCGCCTGCTGCACAAGTGCAAGGACCAGAGTTCAATCTCCAGTACCAAAAAAAAAAAGAAAAAAGGGGGCCGGGGATTTAGCTCAGTGGTGCCAAGCCTGCCTGGCAAGCACAAGGTCCTGAGTTCAATTCCTAGCACCAGAAAAAGAAAAGGGGGCCCCTTCTCTGAGAGTCGTAAGGGCAGAACAAGGGGAAGTGAGGATGGAGGAGTAGTTTAACCTAGACTTTCTTGTTGCCCACACCTTACTCTGAGACCCCAAACTTACCATGGTCCGTCCTCTTCCCCTCCAGATGCCTCTGCCAGGCTGTCCGCCTGCCCGCACTTCTGTCCCCACACCATTCCTCTATGCAGTCAATTTCCTCTCATCTTTTATAAGCCTACATAAATGTTACCTCCTCCAAGATGCCTTCCCTCACCTCCTTAGTAAGTTAACATTTTCTATGATCGGAAATTATCCTTTTCCTTAACTTTATTTCTATCTATCCCAGAGAATGGTAATTTCCATGAGGGCAGAGTCGCCTTACAACTTAGTACTCAACTAGCACAAGCAGTGGCCTCTGAATCTTTTTTAAAACAATGAATGTTGGGCTGGGATTTAGCTCAGTGGTTCTGCCGCCTGCTGCGTAAGCTCAAGGACCCGAGTTTGATTCCCGGTACTGGATAAAAAAAACACAAACAATGAATGTTTGGGCTGGAAGTGTAGCTCAGCCAGAGTAGAGCTACATCTAACATGCATAAGGCCCTGGGTTCAATTCCCAGCAGTGCAAAAATAACAAATCTTTATTTAACCTTCCCTTCAGCTACTTCTGAATAGGAATCCTCTCAACTCCATCCTGTTTCCTCACTTTCCAGCCCCATCTCCCCCGGACAGACCACACGCATACACATTGGCCATTCCACTCGCAAGCCAGGCCTGAAAGAGCTTCTCACTTCCCCACCATACTTTGATCCTCCTTGTGTTCTTTATCCTCCAAAATTGCTTAATCATCTAGCCTTCTCCTAGATACTTGCTATCTCTCCCTTCTTTCCTCACTAATGTCCCTTAATGTCACCAACTTTTGGTGACGAATGGGGCTGCCTTCTCCTATTGTTAATCCTCTTGTAACATAAAATCCAGACTCCCTTTTACCACACTGTAACTCCTTAGAGGCAGGGCCTACACCTTAGGTTTCATTCCCGCACCTTGCCCACAGTGGGACCTCAGAGAAGTTTTGGTTGTTGATAAAGGGTGTATTAATTAGGACCTCTTGGGTTGCAAGTAACAGAAACTGAACTGAGGTTGTTTTTATTTTACTAAATAAGAAAGTAATTCACCAGCCTGCATAATTAAAAGGCCCAGGCTGAATGCAGGGACTTACTTACCATATGCACATCTCTTTTCTCTGCCTTCCTCTGCACTGGCTTCATTCTGAGGCAGGCTCTCCAGTCCCAGGGCAAGATGGACTCCACGCTTACATTCCATTGGCTTAGTACCACCAAGAAAGGGAATTCTTCTTTCCTAAGAGTTCCAGAAAAAGACCCTGGAAGTGATTCTCACTGGCCTGGTTTGTGTCCTGTGCTCATCCTAAGTCACTCTGGCTGGGGAGATGAAATACTCCTAGCCTGGAGCATCCTAGATGAGGCCTGGGAGAGACCTACATTGAGGTTTAAAACGTTATCTTTCCCAACCACCTGGAGTGGTTCTCCAAAGGAAGTTGCAGGCTGGAGAACAGTTATAAAAAGAAGGGGAATTCATGTTGGGCAAGCAAAAGGTACAAACTATAAAGATTTATGGTGTCCAGGTTCAGCAAGGACCTGAGATATCTTCAGTCAGCTTGCACTTTAGCAAGGGAACTGGTTTGCCCTGGCATGGGGAGAAAGATGTTCACTTGGAGGCTGCTCCCCAGAGACAGCACAAGGATCCTAGGTTGAGATGCCTGCTCAGTGCTGGCACTCAGAAATTCAGGAAGATTGTGACTTGCTTGGGGTAGGCTAAAACCCTTCTTTTCCAGAGCACTACAGGTGATTCAGCTGCAGTCAAGGTGGAAGGATTCTGCTGCAGGAAGGGATGTTGTACTGCAGCAAAGATTCCAGTTCAGCTCTTAAGGACAATGTCCTCTGTTTTAAGATTGGAATGCTTCTTCCTCTCTGCACACAACTTTTCAGAAAAGGATCACTGGGATTTGCTTGGAGGCTGACGAGTAGTGGGTGAACTGCGGGTGATGTTGTGGGCCCAAAGCACCAGAAAATACCAAGAGCCTGCAAGGCAGGCACTGTGTTTTGGGCTTCACAAGATGGCACCTTGGGCCGGGGATTTAGCTCAGTGGTTCCGCCGCCTGCCTCGAAAGCACAAGGACCTGAGTTTGATCTCCGGTACCCCAAAAAAAGGTGGCACCTTGTGTAAACTCCAGTCTTCACAATACTTCCATGTGAATATCATCAACCTTAGCCCCACTTTACAGTTGAAGAAAATGAGATGCAAAACGTTTGGCCAGGGTACCCCACCAGAGTGCCAACATGGACATCCAGACACGGGGACCACCTGTCTGGAGTGGTATTCCGGCCCTGCAGCAGGAGGTGTCAGCGTGGCTATTACTCCTGCCTCTGTCGAACAAATGAACAACTCGGTAGATGGTGGAGTAGCCCCTCACCTAGCCCAAGCACTTATGGGGAGCAGGGAGAAAGGGTCGAGGGGGTTAGATTCAGAGGGATGAAACCCCAAAACCCCCCGGGGGTGGGAACTTCCTGAGAATCTGAGCCATCCCTTTTCCTTGCCTATCCTCAGCACCTTCCTCCCCTACACACAAATTAAAAAGAAAATTATAAATAAACATTTTTTAAAATTCTGTTTTTAAACCAAGAAAAACACCACTTGTCCTGGATTCAGAGCTAGAGCAGAAGCTTCCCCTTCCCAGAATCCCTGGTCCCTTTGGGGTACGCATTTGACTAGGCGGTGGGGGCGGGGAAGGCTTCCCTGTTCTCCAGCTCACGGGAGACCTGCGGAAATCGGTTTCCCCAGTCCTCCTCCAGCTCCTACCCTTGGCCTGGCTCGGGGAGGGAGGTGCAGTCCCCGAGTCTGAGCGCCAGGCAGAGGCGGCTCCCCAGGGACTACAGGGAGAGCCCAGGCTGCGGCGCCTGCTCAGTTCGCGCTCACTGCGTCTCAGGCTCCCCCAGCCTGACTCGGCGCCCAGCGCAGCAGCGGGGAAGGGGAAGGAGGAGGCGGAGGCGGAAGAGCCCTCTTGGCCCGGGGCTCGGGAACCGAGCTGGAGAAGGACCTCCAGGGGGCAGCACCGAGCCGCTGCTCAAGGGCTCTTCCCGCTCAGCCGGGGGTCCCCGGGCAGTCCACGGGGAAGCCCTCTCATTAGAATCCTGCAGGGTGCGCCCCTCCTCCACTACGATTGGATAAAGGTGGGGAAGTGCCCGATCTCCACGAGAACCCTTAGCTCCCAGTGGGAACAGGACTCGGGACTGACCTAGGGAAATCAGGTTCCCACATCCAGTCCCCTAAAGGTGGGGGCTCTCCCGGCAAGGACCAGGGAAGAGCGTTTCCGTTCTGGGTGGTGCAGAGGGGACTCCCGACCCCAATAGCTCCCAATGACAGGTGGTGGGAAAACAGGCGTCCTACTGCTACGCAGTATCCCAAGAACCATGTGGCCATCACTTTCTAGTCTCAGTTTCCCCAATGACACCATTGGGCAAAGCCTGGGATCAAGGCCCCGCCTCTCCCGGGCGGCCTCCGCCCCGGCCTGCCCAGCTGCTCCTCCCTCCGCTCCGGGCTCGCTCCCACAGTCCCTGGGTGGGCGGGCGGGCCCTGGATGACGGCTGTAGATCCCCAGTCCGGCTCGCCCTCGCCCCCGCTCCCGGTCCGGGCTTCCCCAACCTAGTTCCTGCAGAGGCCGCGAGAGCAGCCAGGAGCCCCGCGCCCCGCTGCATCCCCGCCCGGCGTCCCCAGCTCCTGTGCGCGCTCTGGATCTCGGCTCCGAACCAGGGAGTGAGGGGGAGGGAGGGAGCGCGGGAGCACCAAGCAGAGACCCGGAAACACCATATAAGGAGCAGGAAGGATCCCCCCCGCCGGAACAACCCTTATTTGGGCAGCGCCTTATATGGAGTGGCCTGTTATGGCCCCGTGCTTCCGGCTAGGGGAGGAGGGAAGGAGGTGGAGGGAAGGGGCGGCGGCCACATCGGGAACTCCGGGACTCTGGGGCGGGGAGGCCCCAGCTGCGGCTCCGGCACTGCGCCACCCCGAAGCCCGGGCGCGCGAGGTACGGGAGCGAGCGCGGGGCTCGGGGCGCGGAGTGTGGGTGCCCACCGATCTTGGATGGGGGCTTCGCGTCACTCCGGGTCCTCCCGGCCGGTCCTGCCATATTAGGGCTTCCTGCTTCCCATATATGGCCATGTACGTCACGACGAAGGCGGGCCAGTAATGTTCCAGACCCTTCAAATAGAGGCGGATCCAGCGAGTCGCGAGAGATCCCAGCGCGCAGAACTTGGGGAGCCGCTGCCGCCGCCATCCGCCGCCGCCGTCCTCCTCCGCCAGCCTCCGCCGCCGCCGCCGCAGGACCTACCCTGTCTCAGACTCCGCAGCTGCGCGGCGTCCATAGCGGCCCGCGGCGCAGGCGAGCTCGGGGACCCCACTTGCGCTCTCCTCAGTGTGCCCCGCGCCCCGCGCCCCGCGCCCCGCATGTGACCCGGCCAGACCCCAGCGAGTGCGTCCCCAGCAGCACCAGCACGGGGCTGTGCCCACCCACCCTGCCACCCCGCTCTCCCGCCGGGTCGTCTGGGATGGCCGTGGCGAAGGCCGAGATGCAGCTGATGTCCCCGCTGCAGATCTCTGACCCGTTCGGCTCCTTTCCTCATTCACCCACCATGGACAATTACCCCAAACTGGAGGAGATGATGCTGCTGAATAACGGGGCTCCCCAGTTCCTTGGTGCCGCCGGAGCCCCAGAGGGGAGCGGTGGTAACAGCAGCAACAGCGGGGGCGGTGCAGGTGGAGGGGGCAGTAGCAGCGGCAGCGGCAGCGCCTTCAACCCTCAGGGGGAGCCGGGCGAGCAACCCTACGAGCACCTGACCGCAGGTAAGCAGTGGCCTGCGCCAAGAGCGAGCCCTTTCGCTTCCATCCTGATGGCCAGACCATCACCGCAGGAGTGCTCCTGGCCTTTAGGGGTGCACCCGGGGTTTCCCTTCCCTCCTTGCGTCTCCAGAGTCCCGGGTTTAGAGGGATGCCTGGGGACACCCGCACCCTGGACCTGAGCAGTGCACAGAGGACTCAGCTTTTGTTTTGGATGGAGAGCTCTGGAGCTGCGTGGGTGGCTGTAAAGAGGGAGGGCTTGTTTTGATGTGCAAGGCTGCACCCCACCACCACCAAAGGCTTGCCTTGCCTCTGTGCAGCCTGTCGGCAAGGAAGGGCGGGTGAAGATCCGTGGCCAGGGATGACCCGGCAGCCCAGGGTAGGGGGCGCACTCTAGCCGCGGCCGGGGTGGGGGTGGGGGGTGCTGGCGGGAATCCCTTGCCCGCGTAGCCTCTGCTGCGGAGCGCTGGAGCTGGAGCTGGAGCTGCAGTGGAGGGGGATTCTCTGTGTTTTGCGTCAGCTGTTGTTGAAACAGGCTCTGCCACTGGAGCAGGTCCAGGAACATTGCAATCTGCCGCTATCAATTATTAACCGGCTCGAGTCGATGGTAGCTGACTGACCTCTTGTCTGGCAGCTCGGGTCCTCCTTGTTCTCCAGTGATTAATCTCCAATAACCAGGCCTCCCTCGTCTCTCTCCTGGCAGAGTCTTTTCCTGAGATCTCTTTGAATAACGAGAAGGTGATGGCGGACACAAGCTATCCCAGCCAAACCACGCGGCTACCCCCCATCACCTACACTGGCCGATTCTCTCTGGAGCCTGCACCCAACAGTGGCAACACCTTGTGGCCTGAGCCCCTCTTCAGCCTAGTCAGTGGCCTGGTGAGCATGAGCAACCCACCAGCCTCCTCATCCTCAGCACCGTCTCCAGCAGCCTCTTCCTCCTCCTCGGCCTCCCAGAGCCCACCCCTGAGCTGTGCAGTGCCATCCAACGATAGCAGTCCCATTTACTCTGCTGCACCTACCTTCCCCACACCCAACTCTGACATTTTCCCAGAGCCACAAGGTCAGGCCTTTCCGGGCTCTGTAGGCACGGTGCTCCAGTACCCACCTCCGGCCTACCCTGCTGCTGGCAAAGGTGGCTTCCAGGTTCCCATGATCCCGGACTACCTGTTTCCACAGCAACAGGGAGATCTGGGCCTGGGGACCCCAGATCAGAAGCCTTTCCAAGGCCTGGAGAGTCGTACCCAGCAACCTTCGCTTACACCGCTCTCTACGATTAAAGCCTTTGCCACCCAGTCGGGCTCCCAGGACTTAAAGGCCCTCAATACCACTTACCAGTCTCAGCTCATCAAACCCAGCCGAATGCGCAAGTACCCCAACCGGCCCAGCAAGACGCCCCCCCACGAACGCCCCTATGCCTGCCCAGTGGAGTCCTGTGATCGCCGATTCTCTCGCTCAGATGAGCTTACTCGCCACATCCGCATCCACACAGGCCAGAAGCCCTTCCAGTGTCGCATCTGCATGCGCAACTTCAGCCGAAGTGACCACCTTACCACCCACATCCGCACCCACACAGGCGAGAAGCCATTCGCCTGTGACATCTGTGGGAGAAAGTTTGCCAGGAGCGATGAACGCAAGAGGCACACCAAAATCCACTTGCGGCAGAAGGACAAGAAGGCAGACAAAAGTGTTATGGCCTCTTCGGCCACCTCCTCCCTCTCTTCCTACCCATCTCCGGTTGCTACCTCTTATCCATCCCCAGTCACTACCTCCTACCCATCCCCAGCCACCACCTCCTACCCATCCCCTGTGCCCACCTCCTACTCCTCTCCTGGCTCCTCCACCTACCCATCCCCCGTGCACAGTGGCTTCCCATCGCCCTCCGTGGCCACCACCTACGCTTCTGTGCCCCCAGCTTTCCCTGCCCAGGTCAGCAGCTTCCCTTCCTCAGCTGTCACCAACTCCTTTAGTGCCTCCACAGGGCTTTCGGACATGACAGCAACCTTTTCTCCCAGGACAATTGAAATTTGCTAAAGGGGAATGGGAAGCAAAGGAAATGGAGAAAAAGAAACACAAGAGACATATGGACAGGAGGAGGAGCTGGCCATAAGAGAAGATGCTCTTAGGTCAGATGGAGGTTCTCAGAGCCAAGTCCTCCCTCTCTACTTGGAGTGGAAGGTCTGCTGGCCAACAACCCCTTCTGCCCACTTCCCTTCCTGCCCACTTCCTATTCCCTTTGACTTCAGCTGCCTGAAACAGCCATGTCCAAGTTCTTCACCTCTATCCAAAGAACTTGATTTGCATGGATATTGGATAAATCCTTTCAGTATCATCTCCATTGTTTGCCTGACCCCTTGCTCCCTTCAGTGCTAGAAAATTGAGTTGGCAAAATGGGGTTTGGGCCCCTCAGAGCCCTGCCCTGTACCCTTGTACAGTGTCTGTGCCATGGATTTTGTTTTTCTGGGGTACTCTTGATGTGAAGATAATTTGCATATTCTATTGTATTATTTGGAGTTAGGCCCACATTTTGCGGGGGAAAAGAAAAGCCAAGCAAACCAGTGGTGATCCTCTATTTTGTGATGATGCTATAACACAAAGTTTGAAGCTTTTTTTGAAACAGCAGTCCTAGGTATTAATTCGAGCATGTGTCAGAGCGTTGTTCCATTAGCCTTTTTGTAAATACTGCTCGACCGTACTTTCATATGTGGCAAAATACGGTTTGGTTTTTCTTTTTCTCTCTTTTTTCCTTTTCTCCTGTCCTTTTGGTTTAAAAAGTTTCACGTCTTGGTGCCTTTTGTGTGACACGCCTTGCTGATGGCTTGACATGTGCAATTGTGAGGGACATGCTCACCTCTAGCCTTAAGGGGGGCAGGGAATGATGGTTTGGGGGAGGCTTTGGGAGCAAAATAAGAGAGGGCTGAGCCTTGGCTCTCTAGAATGTAAGAAAACAAAATCTAAAACAAAATCTGAACTCTCAAAAGTCTATTTTTTTAACTGAAAATGTAAATTTATACATATATTCAGGAGTTGGAATGTTGTAGTTACCTACTGAGTAGGCGGCGATTTTTGTATGTTATGAACATGCAGTTCATTATTTTGTGGTTTTATTTTACTTTGTACTTGTGTTTGCTTAAACAAAGTGACTGTTTGGCTTATAAACACATTGAATGCGCTTTATTGCCCTTGGGATATGTCATGTATATCCTTTGGAAAAATTAAAAGGAAAATAAAGTAGCTGTGATTGGGTATGTGTTTCCTGGGCTGGGGGAAGGGCTGTGCTAGTGAAGAATTAGAGGATTTCTCAAGGCTGAGGCTGTTACAGATAGAACAACATACCAACCAGAGTCATGCCCATTATGTGTCCCTGGGGTGAACCTGGCTCCCCATACACAACACTGATGCTGGGGAACAGGGTCTTTTCGGGGGGCGGGTACCGGGGATCGAACTCGGGTCCTTGCGCTTGCACAGCAGGCGGCGAAACCACTGAGCTAAATCCCTAGCCCTGGGGAACAGGATCTTATCTTCTAGATATATAATGGGCCTGTTCACCTTCAATCTGGGGGGCTACAGCTTTACCTTGGTTAAAGCTAAGGTCACAGTTAAAGATGGGTATGTGGCTGGAAGCAGTGCTATTCTCTCAGCATCCAGTATTTGGTCAGCCCTGCCTCCCACCCATACCCTAGGCTGGGAAAATCTGTGTTCTTGGGAATCTCTGCCATGTGTAGTTGAGGGACACAAGAGCTGGGCCAGCTTTGAGAAAGAACAGCTGGGGCTGACTCGACTTCTCTCTCCCTTCATGTTCCCAGCAACTTGAAGGCATGAAAGCTTAGAAGAGGCAAGGGCCAGTTTTCAAGCCAAGAATCCTTCCAGGAAGAAAGCCTCGTCACTTGCCAGCTGGAACTGCCATCCTTGGCAACTCCTGGGACACAGGGCAGAGTGGGCAGTAGGCTGGCCTGGTGTCTATTGTTCCCATCCATGCCAAGTCTGTCCCCATTATGCAGAGAGCATGTGGTGATAAGTTCTTTTGGCCACAGTCCCCTAGGGTCCCCTGGAACAATCCTTGTAGATACATGAGCATCTGTTCACTCAGTGAGAGGCCTTGACCTGGTCATGACAGACACAGCGAGAGCAGGTCCTATTTCAGGATTGCAGACTGTTGGATGGGGAGACAGATGTTACCACAGGACATTATGGGCTATACAATATGGGCAAGCATTGAGGGTTCTTTGGGATCATAAAGGCACCCAAACCATCCATCCGCTTGGGAAAGGTGGGAAATTGAACTGGGGAGCTTACGGAGAGATCAGTCACCTTGGTTTTTGCAAAGGCAGGGAGGATGTTGGCTAAGTTTCCGACCTAGGAGTGTGGATGGAATGGAGTATACATGGAAGCACTACTATCCAGCACTGACACCTGAATGTTTTGTGGGTTGATCAGACACCCCAATCCATGGGGAAGAAGGTACATAGATCCCACGTCTTGGCTCCCCAACTTCTGACTGCTAAAATCAGAGAATGACATAGCCTTCTGCCCAGTATGCTCATCAGGCCCTGAGAAAGGTCAAGGTCAACCCACCTCCACCCCTTCTACTCCCTCTGAAGGTTCTCCAAATTCTCAGCCCACAACTCTTGGGGCCAGCGGAATTCCAGTAACTCCTTAGCATTAGTTCAGTTCTTTCTCTTGCTTCCTAGACTTTCCCCACCAACACTGTTGACCTGTGCCCTTTCCCATGACCTCAGACTCCTTGGCTTGGACAGAGGAAACCAGGTGCCTTCTCTAGACAGGGGCACATCCCTCCCTGCAAGCCTGCTGATATACCGCCAGATCCCAGTGGGACATTTGTGTTGGCACACTGCTTCCTAGCCCTGCCTACTCTCCCCATCTCGCTCTAGGCTCAGTAACACAAGTCTGTGCCTGTTAACATTCCTATGAGTTTCCCATCCCAGACTCCCAAGAAACAAAGCTCAGCAGGAATAAAACATGAAAGAAGGAGCAGAGATACTGTTCTTTTAAGGCAGTTTCAAATGTTTCAGTGCCTCAATGGGATTCTCTGGCCAGTTTCCCCAGACCCCACTGATACCTCACCTCTGGGATGAGGCCCTGGAACTGGACTTGATAGCACAGTCAGTCTGATGCACATGGCTTGTTGAGAGATTCTGTCAAGCTTTCTGGTTACTTTTCATTAGTCCTGGCACTGGGATTTCTTTAGGTTCTGACTGTCCAAATTAAGCCCCTTTGCATGGTTGAAGCAGGACACATCTCAAAACCTGGCTTCATTTTGCAGACCTGTAGTATAGTGAATGTGTTGGCTGATGTAAGAGTAAGGAAAGTGTGTTAAGCTGGGCACGGTGGCACACACCTGTAACCCTAGTACTCGGGAGACTGAGGCAGGAGGACTGCCATGAGTTTGAGTCCAGCCTGGGCTTCATAGTGAGTTTAAGGCTGGCCTGAACTGTAAGGCAAGACCCTGTCTCAGAAAAAAAAAGAAAAGAAAAGAAAAAGAAAGAAAGAAAAGAAAGGGGGGCTAGGGACCTGGGTTTAATCTCTGGTACTCAAAAAAGAGAAAAGAAAAGAAAGAAAATGTGGACTGGGGATGTAGTTCAATGGTAATATGTTTGCCTAGCCTGCCAGAGGCTCTGGTTTTGATTCCTAGCCCCAAAACCAGATAGTAACCATGTTTATTTTATTTTATTATTTATTCATGTAAGTTTTTTGAGAGAGTCTTGCTGTGTAGTTCAAGCTGGATCTGCACTTATTATGTAGCCCAGTTTGGCCTCAAACTCACTGCAATTCTCTTACCTCAGCCTCCTGAGAACATGTTGATTTTAACTCTTTCTTGAAGGAGAGAAATCTGAAATCAAAGACTCAGGGCAGTGCTGATAGGTATCGACCTAAATGCTACCTGAACACATCACCATTTAGGCCTTCAGGAATGTGGGAAGGACAGAGACTAGACAGACAAGTAGGGTGGAAGAAGGGTGGAAGAAGACAGGGAGGGGAGGAGCGAACTTGGCCAGCTGAGGAAGGTTTAGATCCAAAGTAAAAGAACCAGATCCTAAGGACCCTGGAACCCTTCCTCCTAGTACCTGAGAGGTACTCTTTTAGCTCAGGAATGCTCATCCTCAACCACTTGAAAGGTTCCAAGCACTCAGGAAGGCTGGCCAGGTTGTCATGCTGAGGTTAGCCCCGTGCCTCCTCCTACTTCCTGGTAGAGCTGCGACAGGGTTGGAGGTTTTCACGGCCAGGTCCCCTCCCCAATCCCGGAAGTTTTCACAGCTTTCTGTCACACTTTGTGCATCTTAAGAGGGGAAGACACTGGACAAACTGAGATCCCAGTGTCCTAAGGGAAATGAGGCCAAGTCTAAAATAATCATGTCAAGTAAATAAGATTTTAACATTTTATCCAGAACCCTTTGGGTGCTAATAAGATTTTGCACCCAAAGAGTAAATGTAGCCCACTACTTCAGCAATTTTTTTTTCCTGTGTTCATTTTTCCATAACTAGGACCTAGGATGACCTTTTATGGAGAAACTTCCCAGAAAAGATCTCTGAGGTCGAGGTGGTGGCTCAGACCTTCAGAGCTAATAAATTTATCTCATTTCCCTTTTGAGGGAGCTCTCTCCACCAAGCCCATTTTCCCCAATGCTATAGATTTAAAAAATTACTTTTATAGCTTTATGGAGCTACAGTTGATGTATAATAAGCTGTTGATGTATAATACAGTTGATGATGGCTGAGGGTGTGGCACAGTGGTAGAGCAGATGCCTAGCATGTGTGAGGCCTTGGGTTCCATCTCCAGCACACGGGGTAAAAAAGTGTGCAATTTGATGAGTCATGACAAACATATACACAGACTTGACCTTCACCACAATGAAGATACTGAGCATACCGTCACCTCCAAAAGTTTCCTCATTTCCCTTGGTGATCTTTTCTTCCTTTGGTCTCATATTTGCAAAGTAACAGTTGTAAATCAGTTTGCCTTTTCTAGTGTTTCTTGGAATCATTCAGTGTGTACTCATTTTGATCTAATTTCTTTCACTCAGTGACCACCCCCTTTCTTTTTGGCAATACTAGGGGGTTGAACCCAGGGCCTTTTCACTGAGCTACATCTCCAGGTCGTTGTTTTTTTTTTTTTTTTTAATTTTTTAGGCAGAGTCTTGCTAAATCAGTAAGTTGCCCAGGCTGGTCTTGAACTTCCTATCCTCCTGCCTCAGCCTCCCAGAGTGCTGGGATTACAAATTTGTGCCACAACACCTGGCAGCATCATTTTATTTATTTTTATTTCTGTAGCACTCTCCCACTGAGCTATACCCTTAGCCTGCATCACTATTTTGAGAGTCAGGTGTGTTGTGTGTGTAAATCCCTCATTTTTTCTGCCTGAGTATATCCACTGTATGGCTGGCTGTCCCACAGTCTGTTCATCCTTTCACCTATGGGTGGATATTTGGATCAAGTCCCTCTGTGGCTGTTACGAAGAAAACTGCTGTGAACATTTGAACACAAGTGTTAGTGTGGATGTGTCCCTGTTCAGTCCAAACTTTCCCTGAGAGTTTCTGGCTCCTTCTTCCCTATTTACTCACTTCCATCTCTTGTGAGACAATAATCACTCATCTCCCCCAACAGTCATGGCCCAGCTTCCTAAAAGATTTGCTGCTTTTTTTTTTTATGGTACCTGGGATCGAACTTGGGTCCTTGCACTTTTGCAGCAGGCGCGGCTGAGCTAAATCCCCGGCCCCAGATTTGCTGCTTTTAATCTTTCCTTGAGTAAACAGAGCCAGCACCCTCATCATTTTTATTGCTTTACTCCAAACTCCTGTTTGTTTATCTCTTCCTGGTAATGAGAAGTGTGGGCTAAGCAAGGTTATTGTCATTATCTATTCAGCCTGGAAAGTGCACATAAGACCTCAGGACACTTTCCCAAGAGAAAAGTATGTGATAGAGGGTGGCCAGGCACTGATGAGATGCTCCTATCTCAAAAAGAGGAAGGGGCTGGGATGATGTGGGAAGTTGCCCTGGGAAACTGATCGTAAAAGGTCATCTGGACACTGCCTTTATTGCTGACTCTTGTGGGCTCTTCCCCAGGGTTTTTTTTTTTTGGTACCAGGGATCGAACTCAGGATCTTGCACTTTTGAGGCAGGCGCCGGAGCCACTTAGCTAAATCCCTGGTCCAGGGTTTGTTTTTTTTTTAATACCAGCCCCACTTAGCCAATAGATCCCACAGACTCTAATCGACCCCATTTCCATCTTTCAGTTCTGGGATGGTATTGTAACCAAGACCTCTGTCTTTCCTCAGTGAGCCACCAAGAATGTAAAGGGCAGCTGAGGCTACAAGGGAGATCTGGGTCTAGATTCCCAGTGCAATAGAAAAATTGCCACTTGCTGATGTCCTGATTTGTGTTGGGATTGGAGTGGGATCCTAAGAACTTCGGGCACTCAATCTTTGCTGATGGGATGCAAGTTGGCTGTTTAATGTTCCCTGCTGCTGGATGATCTATTAGGGACTGGCAGAATAGAAGCATCAAACAGCTTGTGCTGGCTTCTAAATTTCTAGGCTGCAGGACTTTTGAAAATCAGGAAAATCGTGAAAGAGTGGTGTGTGCCTATAATCCCAGCACTTGGGAAGTTGAGGCAGGAGTGATTGCAGTTCAAGTACTACCTCGATAATTTAGTGAGACCGTGTCTCAAAATAAAAAATTTTAAAAGGGCTGGGGATGTAATTCAGTGCAAAGACCCTGGGTTCAATCTCTAATACTGAAAAAAAAAACAACCCCAAAACCCCACAGAGGGCTGGAGGTGTAGCTCAGTGGTAGAGCATTTGCCTAGCATGTGCAAGACAGGAGGGGAGGGAAGAATCCAGGGACTCTGTATCCGGCCCCCCCCAAAAAAATCAGGAGGGGTTGTTACTTTATTAGTTCACAGAGTTTCTTCAGGTGTTTCACTGATTGATCCACTGATGATTGATTAAATGTGTTAGTGTCTATCTATGTTGCCCTGGCTGGCTCTGAACTTCTGGACTCATTGGATCCCCCTGCCTTAGCCTCTTGAGTAGCTGGGACTGCAGGTGTGCACCACCACACCCAGCTTCCTCAGCTATTTCTTAGAGAACTGGTGAGAGCTTTGCTTTATCTTTGAATTCTCTTTCCAGCTCCATTTCCAATATGCAACTCACACATAATACTAGGCTCAAAGCCTTTCTCTTACATTTTTTTCTTCACCTTTTCACCAAGTTGATGTTAACCAGGTCGTCTTGTAAGTGATTTGTGGGTTAGGTGATTTGTTTGCTTTCTTGTTCCCCAATTTAGTGGGTGCATCTTGGAAGGAAGAGCCAAAGTGTGGGACACTTTCTTGGGACCACACTCAGGAGTGGACCATCCCAAATCTATGTGGCTCTTAAAGTCACTCAGACATATTTATCCCCCCAAAACCATTTATTAAATACCTGCTTCATTCAGGCCATGAGCACAGAAGAATAAACAGGATAGACAATCTGAGGCAGCAAAGAATGGATGGGGGAAGATGTGGAAATAAATAATTACCAGACAATGTGATATATTGGAGGTGTGTCCAGGGCAGGGAATGACTAATTCTGTCTGCAAGGAGAGGAATACGGTGGAGAAAGAAGATTAGGAGTTCACAGGATGAGGACTTGCAGGTAGAGGGAACAGCAAATGCACAGGCCACCATGTTCAGGAAGTAGCAAGTTAATGGCGATTTGGCCTGGAAACAAGGAGGGGAGGGGCAGGGATGCAGCTGGAAAGGCAGGTTGGGGCCAGATTTGGAAGGACAGTCTGTGGAGATTTCTCCTGGAGGCATTTGGAAATGGGCAGACAACTTCATTTGTGTTTCTGGGCGTGAAAGGCTGCACACTTCTTCCTTCTCAGAACCTGGTGCTCCTACTCCACTTCTGATCCAGTTATTGGAATAGTAACAATAATTTAGATGCATCACTTCAGATTTTATGCAAGCTTTTGGGTATGTGTGGTACTGAGGATTGAAAGCAGGGCCTCATACATGCTAGGAAAACACTCTACCTCTGAGCTACATTCCTGGCCCTTTTTTGTTTTTTATTTTGAGAGAGGATCTGGCTAAGGCGCTGAGTTGTCTGGCCTGAGGTTAAACTTTAAACTTTCAATCCTCCAGCCTCAGCCTCCTGAGTCTGGGGTTACAAGTTAGCGCCTTCATAGCCAGGTTCATATATATATATATTGGTACTGGGGATCGAACTTGGGACCTTGTGCTTGCAAGGCAGGCAGTGGAACCACTGAGCTAAATCCCCAGCCCCCCATATATATATATTTTTAATGCTGGGGATAGAACTCAGGTCCTAGCAATGCTAGGTAGATGCTGTACCACTACGCTACATCCCCAGGCCCAAACTTCATTGTTTTATTGTGGAAATTTTTAACTATTCATAAAAGTAGGGGAGAATGGTGTAATGAACCTCTCTGTATCAACTAACCAGTTCAACAATTATCAATTTAAAATCAATCTTGTTTCTTCTACTGCTCTCCTTTTTTCTCCCACATACACTGGATTATGTTGAAGCAAATTTCAGACATTATACAGTTTCATCTGTAAATGCTTCAGTGTACATCTTTATTAGGAAACCACACACACACATGCACGCACATGCACACACCACACCACACACCAAATAAAATATATATCTGTATTCATATTTTAATTTTTAATTTTTATTTATTAATTTTTTGGTACTGGGGATCAAACTTGGGACCTTGAGCTTCTGAGGCAGTTGGCGGAACCACTGAGCTAAATCCCCAGCCCTATTAGTATTTTTAAATCCTTTTGTTTGAGTCAGTACTCAAAAACACCACACTTTGCATTTGATTGATATACCTTAAGTTTCTTTTCAGCCATAATAATTCTTGTTATTTATTTATTAAATTAACTAAGTTATTTGTCCTGAAGAATATCCCACTTTTGGAATCTGATACCTTGCATTTTAATTGCTACTTAACCAACCTTCCTTCCTTTCTTCCTTCCTTCCTTTTTTGTGGTCTGGGCTTCAAACCTAGGTCTCGTGAATATTGAGCAAGTGCTCCACCACATCCCCAGCTCTTTTAAAATTTTTTATTTTGAGACAGGGTCTGGCTAAGCTGCCCAGGCTCGCCTCAAACTTTTGACCCTTCTACCTCAGTTTCCTGAGTAGGTGGGATTACAGGTGTATACCACCATGTCTGGCTTAATATCTTTTATCACCTGAATTTCCCATAAACTGGCTGTTACTCATAGAGGCTGGGTCAGATTCAGTTTAAATTTTTAGGTGATACTATATACTTACTACTTTGACATAAGAAGCAAATTTTTTTTTTTTGGCACCCAGGATTGAACTCAGGATCTTGCGCTTATGAGGCAGAAGAAGCAAATTTTATTCTCTTTTTCCACTGTATGTTTCTCTCCATCTCTTCTTTTATATTTCTAGATATAACTTCTTTTTTTTTTTTTGGTACCGGGGATCAAAC
Source organism: Heterocephalus glaber (assembly GCF_000247695.1). The sequence goes on from NW_004624743.1 coordinate 31,259,919, forward strand.
TTGGGTCCTTGCGCTTGTGAGGCAGGCTCCAGAACCACTGAGCTAAATCCCCGGCCCCTCTAGATATAACTTCTAAAAATCATAATATAATTTATATGACATTAAATTCTCCACTTGAAGTATACAATTCAATGATTTTCAGTATATTTGCAATGTTGTACAAACATTGGCACTACCTAATTTAAGAACATTATAATCACCCCCCAAAATAAATGTCTCTGTTAGCAGTCACTCCTCATTCCTGATCCCCCTCTCCTCACCTGACAACCATTAATCTATTCTCTGTCTCTATAAATTTGGCTTTTCTAGAGATTTCATATAATTGGAATCAAGCAATATGTGGCCTTTTGTGTCTGACTTCATTCACTTCACATAATATTTTTAAGGTTCATCCATGTTGTATCATGTATTACTATTTCATTCTTTTTGTGGGTGAATAATATTCCACTGTATGGACATACCACTTGGTGTTCAACTATTCATCAATTGATGGAGGTTTGGGTTGGTTTTACTTTTTGGCTATTGTGAACAATGCTACCGTTATATACATTATCTATAGGCATCCTCATGAATTTATGTTTTCAGTTCTCTTGGGTGGGTGTCTCTGTTTTTGTGATGTTAAAATTGATCGCTGGGCTCAAGTGTTATTGGTATTATAAAGTGCCCCTCCTATCTTTCATAAACTTGTTATAGGAACCCTTCCTTGACCCTTTTTGAGATGGGGGTCTTGCTGTGCATAGCCTGGCCTTGAACTCCTGAGCTCTATCAATCCTCCTACCTTAACCTCTTGAGTAACTGGGACTAGAGTTGTGTTCAACCACTCCCAGTGTTCCTCCATTATTGGCGATCCTAAGAAATCTCATTAGGAGTTGCAAAATGGTGATTTTGTAATTCTGTCATTCCATTTGTATTTATTAGCCAGAATTTTTTAGACTGAATCATAGGTGGCCAAAAGGCAGTATACACTGGGCCTGGTGGTGCACATCTGTAATCTTAGCACTCTCAGAAACTAAGGCAGGAGGAATGCAAGTTTGTACTCCAGCCTGGGCAACTTAGTGACTTAACAGGGCCAGGGATTTAGCTCAGTGGTGCTGCTGCCTGCCTCAGAAGCACCAGGTCCCCCTCGCTGCCAAAAAAAACCTTAGTGACTTAATGAGACTGTCTCAAAATAAAGAAATAAAAATTTTAAAAGGGCTGGGAGGGCCAGGGATTTAGCTTAGTGGCTCTGAGGCCTGCCTCGAAAGCAGATGGTCTCGAATTCGATCCCTGGTACCAAAAAAAAAAGAGGGCTGGGGAATGTAGCTCAGTGTGAAGGTGCTGGGATCAATCCTCAATACCAAAACAAAACAATGAATAATTGACTTGCTTCTTTCTCATATCAAATAATGATAATTTATAGTCCCTATATGGAACCCTAATAAAAATTTTGGATGTCTACATACTCAATGCTATCCATGGAGTTGAAAATAAAGAATTATGATTCTGGATCCAGAAAAATAAAGTTATTTCAATCTCTACTTGGGGAATTACAGGGTATCCACTTGATGTCCCACAGCAAAATTTTATAAATTTCCTTTCTAATTTTTCTCTTTTCCTTCTCCCTTCCCCTTCCCCTACCTTGCCTTTTTGTTTTTGGTACCGGGGATTGAACTCAGGACCTCGAGCTTGCCAGGCAGTCGCTGTGGTCCTTCTTTCTCTCATCATTTCAGGCTCTATATCTCATTCATTCTCATCCCCCCACCCCAGTTACCAGCACCCCCAATACTCTTTTGGATTCTGCATCACAACACATCTAGAACTAGCTGGCATGATAACATAGGCTTATAGTCCCAGATACTGGAGAGGCTGAGGCAGAAGGATCACTTGAATTCAGAAGTTCCATTCTAGCCTGAGCAGTATAGTGAGATCCCCATCTCAAAAACAAGCAAACAAACAATCAAACAAAGCAAAACAAACATAATCCTCAGAAGAGCCAGGACTAGGGCTAGGAAAGGCCAAACTCCCCTATCTGAAGAGTAAGCATGAATTCTGACCTGGAAACCTTTTGTAGATAAGTAAGAAAAAAAAAAAAGGGGAGAAACACACTGATCTCACTTCTATGATATGCATTGTCTTCAGTGAATATACATCACATGTGGTGGAATAAACAAATAAATAAAATGCTTTGAAAATCAATCAGGCTGGGCGTGGTGGCCCATGCTTATAATCTTGACACTCAGGAGGCTGAGGCAAGAGGATCACTGTGAGTTGGAGGCCAGCCTGGGGTACAGTGAGTTCAGGGCCAGCCTGATCTGCTAAGTGAGAGACTCTGCCTCAAAAACCAAAACAAACAAACAAACAAACAAAAAAGAAAATCAATTGAGGCCAAGGGTGGTGGTACACATCTGTAGTCCAAGCACTGGGGAGGCTGAGGCAGGAGGACTGCTGCAAGTTCAAGGCCACCTTGGGCTGCATAGTTAGTTCAAGGCCAGTCTGAACTACAGAGAGACCCAATCTCAAAAAAAAAAAAATCAATTGAGATGGTAAGAAAGGAAGTGAACACTATTCTTTCTCACTTTCCAGTCCCCCCTCCTCTCCACACAGACTGCTGCAATCCTTGACTTTCTGTTCCTGGGAAAGTCAAGTGGAACCTTTCCACTGACTCAGGATTCAAGTGTTTCCCACCCCACAAGCCTCTGCGGGTGGAACCAGCAGTCCCCTGTACCAGCACAGTGGAGCCAAGAAGGCCTCAGGGAGAGGGGTGTTGGCTAAGGAGGCAGCTCCTCCATCTCCCAGCCAGATGCTCCGCTCTCCACCATGTCTCCTGCCTGGGTTCCCCAAGTCCTCTGACTGGCCGTTCATCGAGACATCTTCAAATCTCTCCAGGAAACCTCAAGGCCTAGGGTGATAGTGGAGCCTTCTCAAGGCCTCCTCCTGCTACTGGAGTCTATGACTGGAGCAGGGAGGCTGCTTGACAGCAAGTCCCAAGACCCAGGGCCCCATGTCACCCCTTCCCACCCATCTCTCCAGGCCCTGTAAGTGCTCCAGTAGCAAGTCTGAACTAAGCCAGGCTTTCAGCTGTGTGCGGAATTCCAGGGGGATGAAGTTTGGCAGATTTCTGTGGTCTCAGCCTTTTGGAGCAGGAGCCCCTGGAGGGGTGAATAAGCCTTGGTGATTTGGGGGCAGCAAAGCAAAGTGGTCAAGCACAAGTACTAGAATCACAGGGATCCAATTTTTTTTTTCTCACAGACTCAAAGCTTTATTATCCATAGCTCACAGAAGTTCAGACTCCTATGAAACTCAACTCTCCAAGAAGGAGAAGGGAGACAGCAAGGGTTACCTAAGTCCCCTTGCTGAGACAGGCCTGCTCAGAACCCTCAATGGTCACCTGGATGAGGAAGGGCCTCAAAGTCCCCAGCACATGCTCACTTCCCCTCCCTGGTGGGAATGACCAGTGTGCATGGGACCCCTGGTGCACAAGGATCCTCCCAGGATACATGGGTCACCTACACCATCCTAAAACCATCCAGTGTACATGAAACTGCCCCATGTACACAGGACCCCCTGGCACATGCAGGGTCACTGGATATCTAAGGCTGTGCTTCAGTTGTGAAAATGGGTTTTTCTTATGTCTTCTTTGTGCTCCAAGTTCTAAAGGTGGCCTGTCTCCTCTGCAGGAGGAAGTATGATTGTCAGGAACTGAACTACAGTTGTACTCTGTCCTCCCAGGAAAGAAAAGGTCCATTTAAACAAAAGCTTACCCCTGCCACTTGACCAGAGCAAAGACCCACTGGCTAAAAGTGCATGTGTGGTAACAAGAGGTGCTCCTCTGCCTGCCTGGCACACATGTGTGGATTTATGTGTGTGCACCTATCCATGTACACGTGCTTGTGTGTGCACATAAATGTGTTAACATGAGCCCTATATGTGTATGTGTGTGCCTATGTAGACAGGCAGGGTAGACCCAGGTACATCCTTAATGTATGGCATACCTGGGGCTCCCCAGGCCTAGCATCAGACTCTGACACTCGCCATTGGCACAAAGGCAGGCCCTAAGCTAGGTACAGGGACATGGACAGGTAACACATAGATCAGAGGGCCCTGGGCCTAGAGGACACTGGCTGAGTTGTGGGCAGTGTAATATGGCCATGAAGATTCTAGTCCACACTGGCCTTGAGGCAGGGCCTCCCAGGAGCCCTGTTAGCTCTGTAGCATGAACTCATAGGTGTTTGTCTCCCAGCAGGAGGGAGGGATCCCAATTCTAATCCTTTCCTCTGCCATTTGCCTACTTAGTGATCACAAACAAGTCCTCTACCTCTCACAGGCTCGGTTTCTTGGTTTTCTTTCCCCACCTGCATTCAGGATCAAACCCAGGGCCTCATGAATGGAAGGTAAGTGCTCTACCACCAAGACACACAGCCCAGCCCTGAGTTTTTATCTATAGAAAATAGGAGATAGGCATGGTTCCATGCTGTTGGTTGTCATGAAGACTAAATGAGACAATATCTAATAGTGCCAGGGTACTCCCATTAATTGGGAGTTATTGAGGAGCTATAGATATCTTTTCTAGAGCAGGTGATAGAATGGTGATATAGTTCCTTTCAGAGTGTTTACCTAGGGATAATAGGATTTCCCTGAGGGAGGGGAATAAATGAGATAATAAGTGAAGAGTGTGGTTGACACACTGTAATAAGTATCAACTATTAACACACCTTCCCTGTTTTGGTTAAGGTCAGAACCTGACAGCCGTTCCTTCCTCCCTCCCTTACCTGTTCCAGTTGCCCAAGAAATGATCTTTGTGTGTGTGTGTGTGTGTGTGGTACTGAAGATTGAGGGCCGGGGATTTAGCTCAGTGGCGCCGCATCCGTCTTGCAAGCGCAAGGGTGTGAGTTCGATCCAGGATACCAAAAGAAAAAAAAAAAAAAAGAGATTGAACCCAAGGCCTTTGCACTGAGCTACATACCCAGCCCCTCTCATCCTTTTTTTTGGGGGGGGAGGTTTTGAGATAGGGTGTTGTTATGTAGTCCAGAGTGGCCTTCAACTTGTAGCAATCCTCCTGCCTCAGCCTCCCAAATTCTAGGATTACATGTGTGAACCACTATGCCCAGTTCATCTTTTGTTTTGAGACAAGATCTCCCTAAATTGCCCAGGCTGGGGTCAAACTTGCAATCCCTCTGCCTCAGCCTCTCGAAGGGCTGGGATTACAAATGTGTACCACCATGACTGGCTACCTTTCTTGTCTTCCCGAAAGAAGACACTGACAGAAGAATGACACTCAGACAGGAGCTGTGCCGAGGGGAAGAGATCCAGGGGCTCTCTCCTTTCTGAGACCTGCTTCTCCACACTGCAACCCAGGGCTTTCCTACTAGTGTCTCTTGAGGGCCAAGCTCTGCCAAGGGTTCATTTTAGACAGTTCACAGTCCCCAGAGCATCAGGGTTAATCTTCCTCATCTGCATGAGCGGCTGCTCAAAGCCAAGTGCTTCTCAGCCTGCAGAGAAAGACAGGAAGTTTCCTCTGTTTTGTGTATGTCTCTCCCCTCTCTTTTGCGGGGGAGCTGCCCATTCTCACTCTGGAGGGACGGAGGGAAGCCGAGCTGGTTCTAATGTGATTTTGCCCGGATGAAGCTGGCAGCTGGGAACCTCCTTCCCTCAGCTTGCTCTCTGCCGGGGAAACTCCATGACGGAGACAGGGCAGCTGGGAGGAGAAGCCTTTAGCTTGAGGCTGCTGGGGCTGCTGCAGAGGACTATGTGGGCAGAACGGGTGCCACCTTCCTTCCTGAGCGCTACCTAGAAAGGCAATGTCTCGAGGAAGGATTGCTTTCTTCATGGAAAAAGAGCACAGGGACCTCATGGAAAGAATGTGAACAGGGGATCTGGAGACCTGAGTCCAGTCTTCTTGGTGCTATCACCCTACTTTTTTGTTTTTACTCCACTTTTTTAAAAAAGGTTTTTTAAACAGAATCTTGCCATGTAGCCCAGGTTGGCCTCGAAATCACAGTGATCCTCCTGCTTCAGCTCCCAAGTGCTGGGATTACAGGCATGTGCTTCAAACTACATAGGGAGAGTGCCTCAATTTAAAAAAGAAAGATGAAAAGGGGCTGGGCAGGTGGCCCAGTGCAAAGGTCCTGGGTTCCAACTTCCCAATTTTTTTTGAATCAAACTCAGAACCTTGCACTTATAAGGCAGGCACAGTGCCACTGAGCTAAATCCCCAGCACCCAACTTCCCAATTTATAAACTGCATGTCATAAATCCGCCCTCAAAATACTGTGTGGAGGACCAGGAAATTTAGCTCAGTGGTTCCGGTGCCTGCCTTGCAAGCACAAGGTCCCAAGTTCGATCCCTGGTACCAAAAAAAAAAAAAAAAAAAAAAAAGACTGTGTGGTGAATTAGTTGAAATAATGTATGGGGGAAAAATAACGAATGGGAAACTGGAACACAGGAGATGGTTTACAAGCATTTATTCCATCGAGACATTGAAGCAAGAAAGGAAATCACTGGATTCTGAAGGCATTGTCACTTATCAGCTTATTCTACTGAATGAAGCACTGGGCATTATGCCATTTGTCAGGTGCCTGGTTTTAGTGAAGACATATTTATCATTCTCCATGAGATCCCAAGAGGCTCCCTAATATTCTGGCTTCAGAACTTGTTTCTCTGGGTAGCCAAGGATCGACTGCAGGGCAGAAGGAGGTCCAGTCTGCATCTCCCTTGGCTGCCCTCCAGGAACCAGTCTTTCCATTCTGTGGCCAGTGCCACATTCTGGTTCAGGCCCAGATGACACAGCTACTTGTCACCCTGTGGCCTACAGTGGGGGGAAGGATTTGCATCCATGCTGGAATTGAAAAGCATCCTTGAGGGGTGCAACTTTTACAGGAAAAGTTACCATGCCAACCACAGCTTCCTTGCCCAGCAAGGATGAAAGAAAACAAGGCCATGAGTGACACACATCTATTGTGTGTCTACAAATGTCCCTGGAACCTATGGGGCTGCTCAGTGCTGCTCTGCAGGCGAGCCCAGGGAGATTCAGGTTACTTTCCAGTGGGACTCCAGGACAGGCAGGACTGATGGGCGCAGGGCATAGCCAACCAGGGAGGATTGGGAAATGCTCTTCAGAGATTGATATCCATCTCTTGGTGAAATGTGTGGGTGTGGTACTGACAGCAGGCATGGGTGGGGACGGTGTCCTAGATACTAGGTTCTGGCTTTGATGGGAACTTCAACTTCCTCCAGGTTCTTTTTACCCTTGCCAGACAACCCAGGAGGTCAGCTCTGGTCTGGAGGAGGTAGAGAAGGGTAGCAGGTAGGGACAGCAGGTTACTGCAGCCCTGGCTGAACTGAGAAATGGGAACATCAGGGCTATAGATATGCTTCTGATGAAGGCACTGTATTGAGCTCAATGGTACAACACTTGGCTAGCAAGCTGGAGGCCCTGGGTTCGATCCTCAGGACCTGAAAAACAAATAAAACAATACCAAGAGGGGCAAGCTCCCCCAAGGGGGTAGTGCTTTAGAAAGAATAACCAGGCACTCAAGCTTGCACCTACCTACTTTTTTTTTTTTGGTACCGGGGATCGAACTCAGGTCCTTGAGCTTGCGCAGCAGGCGACAAAACTACTGAGCTAAAACCCCAGCCCTACCTACCTACTTCTTGTTAGGTACTTTACACACATTCCACTTCACTTGATTCTACTCCCAGAAGTCACTACAAACCTGCAAAACAGGAACTGGTATCCCCATTTCACCCAGGGAGGCCATCGAGGTTTGGAGAGGGTGGATACAAGCTGGTAAATTGAGAACCTGGGATTGGGAATCCCCTCTCTGTGAACCCTGGAATAGAAAAGTGACTTCTGAATGCCTGATTTTCTTCTGGAAAGAGCGCTTCAAAGCCCTCCTGGTTTCGCCCTTCATTCAGGGGCCCAGTCGGCTGGGAAGAGGCTAAGGGGATCTAGACTGCTGCTGCCTAGGAAAACGGCCCCCGCCCACAGTCTACAAACGAGTGGCCACGGCGGGGCAAGCCGACACGCAGAGGTGCTTTCGCCGGCATCTTCCCATCCTATCCCCACCACCCTCGGCTGCTGGGGACCCGGGGCTCAGAGACGAAAGCGTTTCACCCAAGGTCACAGGGCGAGCGCGCGGCACAGCTCGGAAACACAGGTGGCTCAGCCCGGGAGTGGGGCAGCGTGGAACCCCTGGAAGCACTGAACTCTCGCCGGGGGCACGGCCCGGGCCTGGGGGGAGGGGTCCCGAGTCCTCGGGGGCGGGACAGGCCGGGGCTAGGCCAGGGCGCGGCGCGGGCTCAGCGGCCTGCGGAGGCGGAAGCACCTCCATCTCTGGCGGTTCCCCGCCCCGGGCCCGCCTTTGCCCGCCCCGCGCCTTGTATGGCGCTTCCTTCCCGAGCCCTACAAGGCGCTTCCTTCCCTCCTCGAGGCCCATACAAGGCGTTTCCTTCCCGGCGCATCTGGCAGGCGGCCCGGCCTTCGGGGGCCGCCCGCGCCCGGGAGCCAGCGGCCCGGGGACCCTCCGAGGAGGGGGGCGGCAGGCGGGAAGCGCAGAGAGCGCCCGGCCTGGCCCTGGTGCTGCCTCCCGCCCAGGCCCGGCGGAGGGGAACGCGGGACTGGCCGACCTGGGAGTCCCTCGAGGAGGCGGTAGTGGCTTCCTCCACCCTCAGAGGTCAGAGGCTACCCCCCACCCCCACCCCGGCGAGTGGTTTCATATTTTGTCCCACTTTTCTCCCTCAGGCCCGAATGCAGCACGGCGCCAGAGATCCTTCAGTGGCTCGCAGCTCAGGCCCTAAAGCCTAACTCCTAAGCGTGGTGATAAAGCCTTCTGCTCCACGATTTACCTTTCCTCATTTGGCAAATTGGTCTTTGGTGATATCGAACTGCTTCTATTTCTTTCCTCTCTTCCTGCCGTTTTTCATTCATCCCTGTCCCTCTTACCACCCTGGAGACAGGGTCTCGCCCTATAGCCCAGTCTGGCCTCGAACTCCTCATCCTCCTGCTTCAGCCTCGCTTCAGTCCCTGAGTGCTGGTATTGTGGGCCTGCACCACCGCGCTGGGCTGCTTTTCCCTGCTTTTAGTCAAACTGTCCTCTCTGCCTAGAATGCCTTTCCTACACCATTCTGGTAGAATGAATGCTGCTGCTATTCATCTTTTATTTGGTTCAGACTTCTGGCCTTGTGGAAATCCTTCCCGCCCTCACCCTACAGACCTATTCACCCTACAGGCATTGCTTGTTTTTTGGTACTGCAATTGGTCTCATGTTTGCATACCTACTTGGCACTTGAGAAAATGATCATCATTATAATTGATAGTACAGGAAAAGGACCCCATTATCGGGCCTCCACTATCCCTTTTCATCTTGGGCAGGGGTCCTTGACTTTTAAGTCTGGTCCTAAGCTCTCCAGTAGCCATGCTCCTTGTGGTCTGGAGGTTCAGAAACCCAGAACCCTAAAAGTACTTTGTAGGGGAAGTTGGAGAAGTGGGGGGTGGGGTGGGGCGCAGCTAGGCCAGATGTTCTAGTGGTTAGATGTGGAACACTGCCCACTAGATGCCCTCACCATTCAAGTGTCCTCTCTTGTTCAGCCTGACAGCTCTGGTTAATGCACCACAGCAAGTACCACAAGCCCCAACACACCCTCCCATCAGCGCCTCAGGGTACTTAAACCTGGCCCCACCACCGTAGTTACCTGATCTGTCTGGAGCAAAGGTCATAGAGAGTGGTCAGAATTTAGAGGCCACAGCACAGCTGTCATCAAAGTCCAGACTTTCTGCTAGGAGGAGACAACCAAACCCCAGTGTTGCCAGCTGGACCAACTTGTGAACCCTGATTGTTCTGCCTCTCTTTACAACTGAGAGACCAGGAAAGAAAGGCTCAGTGCATGGGGCTGTATGGGGCAATGTGCCAGCAAAGGGGCTTCTAGTGCCATTCAAGCTCTGAATTTGATCCAGAATAAAATCACTCACAGGCTTGCAGTCTCCAGTAATACTGCTTGCTCACACTATGACCACAAATAAGGGCAAAGGTTAAGAAACAATACTCCCCTCCCCCGCGCCCCCCAGCTTGACTGAGTGCCCGTGGGTAGGGTCCAGAAATTAGGAAGCCCTGAGTCTCAGGCTCTACACCCTTGGCTCCCCGCCCCGCCCCCGCCTCCGCCAAGCCTCTGGTCTTGCTTCCCACCTAGGCTATAGACCCCTAACGTCCTCTTCTATCGTCTACCACCTAGGATTATGGGTAATGTGGGCCACGCTGGCGAGGCTCCTCGCGGTGTCTTCCGCCCTCTGCTGGCCACCCCCATCTCCTGTTCCAGGTTGAGGTCAGTCAGGGTGGGGAGGCGGTGCTTGCTTCCTGGGGTGGAAGATCCCAGGCTGGTAACCAGCAATCTGTTTATAACTGAGCCTAGCATAGGGGGAGGGCCTGAAAGGCGGTGGGGAACTCCTTCAGGCTGCTACAGAGCTTGCAGGAACCCAGCCTTCTGCTTGCTCAGGCCTTCTCTTCTGGGTGAGAGGGCTTTGAGCCCTTGAAAGCAAGCCCTATGAGGTGGCAAGGGACCTGGGCTGCTCTCTTGTCTTTTTAATCTTTTTTTTTGGTACCGGGGATCAAACTCGGCATCTTGCGCTTGTGAGGCAGGTGGCGGAACCACTGAGCTAAATCCCTGGCCCTGGTCTCTGATTTAAAGATGACAGAAGCCAGACAGGAGAATGAGGCAGGAGGATTGCTGCGAGTTCGAGGCCAGCACGAACTACAGAGTGAGGCTCTGACTAAACAAACAAAAACCAAAACATAAAACAGTGGTCTTGCCACTCAGCTTTTGAATCTCTGGAACTTTTTTTTTTCTGGTGTTTTTGAAACACGTGGCCCAAGCTGGCTTGAACTCCTGAGCCTCCTGCTTCAGCCTCCTGAGTCCTGGCATTATAGGTCTGCACTGCCATGCAGATAAGTGAGGTGGCTTGGGGAAAAAAAAATCCGCATAATACCCAATATAACAGTCACTGGGTATTTCCATGAAGTTTTCTTCTCATTGTTTTCCTATGCTTGCCTCTTTAACCAAATTATAGACTCTAGAGGCTTAAAGAGAGGAATCAAACTGAGGTGGGAGGATCGCTAAAAGTTCAAGGGCGGGGCGGGGGGGTGTATTTTTTTTCTCATGGTATCAGTCCCTCCCTACCAAGCCTGGATTGAGTGCCACTTTTGTTTCCCTGCCCCACAAAACCTGCACAGTGTTGCTTTTCCCTTGCCTGAGTTGGCTGCCAGATTGGTGGTCCTGCTTGACATGGATTTGTCTGCCTTGGCTATCACAGCCACATTTCCTAGCATAGAAAACAACTGTTGAATGAGTATGGATTCATAATAGCTAATACTGTTTGTAGAGTGCTTGATACATACTTCATGGTCACTTTTTTTTTTTCAGTACTAGGGATTGAACCCAGAGCCTTTGCACTGAGCTACATTCCCAGCCCCCCCCCCCCCTTTATTTAGAGACAGGGTCTTGCTAAGTCACCAAGTTGCCCAAGCTGGGCTTGAATTTGCAGTCATCTTCCTGTCTCAGCCTCCAGATTGCTGGGACTGTGGGGCTGTTCCTGGCTTCTCATTGTTATTTTTAATCAGTGTTATACCAATGGGAAAACAGCTTTGGTCCTCTAAGTGCCTTTCACGCTGATCTTAAGAGGGAGAGCTGTGACAGGACCTGGTGCCTGACACCGGAGTGGTGCTGAGCTCTGGTGGGGTGCTGCCTTCCTGCCAGACGCACTTGGCCCATCAGGCAGCCAGAGGGGCCAGGGAAGCAGACACGGTGGAGGTGCCAAGCCTTCCCTGCCATGCACACCTCACCTCAGTGAGTGTCCCCTGGCTGGCCCCATGACGCAGATAAGGCAGACAGCCAGGAGAGCTGCCAGGGAATCTCTAAGAAGCTTACTGAGAAAGCCCTGTGCTCTGCCAGCAGGGGAATCCTGAGGCTGTGGCTGTGGGGGTTGGAGTTGGCAGCCCGGCTTGGAGGGCTGAGCAGCAGTGTCTGGGGGCTCTGTAGCTGTTACCAGCGACTTCCTGTCTCTGAATCCAGACTTTGTCTTTCTTGACTAATTCTCAGTACCATGTGACTTATATGTGATCCTCTCTTCATGAAATCCTCTTTCGTATCTGTGTGTGCATGTGTGTGGGTTTGTGTGAGTGCTGAGGATGGAACCCAGGGCCTTGTACATGCCAGGCAACGACAGTAAATCAGCCACATCCCCCACATTTCCGTGTTTCGGTGGATAAAGTCCTGGTTTACTTCCACCTCTCCTGCTGCTCTTGAGCCTGCTCTACTTGGACATTAAGTAGCTCCAGAGTTTTCGGCCCCAGCCGCAGGCCCCTTTCTCAAACAGCATTGTGCCCAGAAGGAACTATTTGAAAAACAGATCTGAATCCATCAGCCCCTGTGTACAAGGCCTTCATACCTTCTCATATTCTTCAGGATGCAATCTGAAGTTATCAGCACTGTCTTGGAGGCTCAGCCAGGTCTGTGCAGCTGGCCTCTGCAGCTTCATCATCCACCACACTCCCTCTTAGATCTCTGGGCTTCATGCATGGTGGCCTCCAGCGACTTCAGCTGTGCTTACCCCATTCCAGGTTGCTCTCATTACCTGGCATGCTTTATTTTTCTTTTGTGGTACTGAGGATTGAACTTAGGGACATCTCTAGTTGTTTTTTTGTTGTTGTTGTTTTGAGACAGGGCTTTGGTCTGTAGTTCAGGCTGGTCTCAAACTCACAGCGATCCTCCTGCTTCAGCCTCCCAAGTGCTTGGATTACAGTCATGTGCCACCACGCCCAGCTCTAGTCGTTTTTTATGTTGAGACAAAGTCTTGCTAAATTGCCCAGGCTGGCTTCAAACATTGCAATCCTCTTGCCTCAGCTTTCCAACCAGGTGGGATTACAAAGTGGTGTGCCACCATGGTTGGCTGGTATGTTCTTCCAACCAACTTCCAGGTCAAATTCCCTTGCGATAGGTCCCTCCCTGGGGTGTTTCCTGCAGTTGGGATTTCTCATTCACTGGAGTGACCTGGTAGTCAGGGAGCCCAGGGGGACAGGACTCTGTCTCTTTTGCTCATGACTATATTCCTGGGTCTAGCACAGAGCATGACTGTATTAGGCACTTCTTTTATGTAACGAATGAAATAGTAACTTAATTTATTTAATAAAACTTTATTTATTTATTTATTTATTGGTACTGGGGATCAAACTTAGGACTTTGTGCATGCGAGGCAGGCGTGGCGCCACTGAGTTACATCCCTGGCCCAAAACTTAATTTATTTAATAGAACATTTAATAAAACAATTTATTTCTTTTTTTTTAAGTTTGTGTTTTTGTTTTAGTGGTACCCGGGATCAAGCTCAGGACCTTGTGCTTGCCAGGCAGGCACAATGCCACTGAGCTAAATTCCTGGCCCTTATTTAGGTTTTTTTTTTTTTGAGTTTTTTTTTTTTTTTGTAGTTTATGGCTAACCTTGAACTTGCTCTATAACCTAGACTGGCCTTGAACTTAAGATCCTCTTGCCTCAGCCTCCTGTGTGCTGGAATTAGAGACGTGTGCCACCATCCCCTCATCTACTTATTTTTTTGGTGCCAGGTATCAAACTCAGGATTTTGTGCTTGTGAGGCAGGCACGCATCACTGAGCTAAATCCCTGGCCCATGCTCATCTACTTTAAATTTGAGGAAACTGAAAGAAACATAATTTTTTTGGGGGGTACAGGGGATTGAACTCAGGTCCTTGCGCTTGCTGGGCAGGCAGTGGCACCACTGAGCTAAATCCCCAGCCCAAGAAAAATAATTTGCTGAAGGCCACAAAGGTAGTAAGTGGAAGAATTTAAGTATTTCCCTAGACCAGTGGCCCCAGTGTCTCAGTTGTTAAACTCCTGCACTACATTGTCCCTCCATCCCTTAAATACTTCCTGAAAAAAGAAAGGTTGAGCCAGGGATGGTGGCACACACCTGTAATCCCAGCACTCAAGAGGCTGAAGCTGGAGGGTCAGTTAGTTCAAGGCCAGCCTTGGCTACATAGTGAGTTCAAGACCAGCCTAAACTACATAGTGAGACCCTGTCTCAAAACAACAAACAGTGAAAGAGAAAGGGAAGAATACAGGTGTCAGGGAGTTTGCTATTCCTCTTCCAATCGTGGAAATGCAAAGTTGGAGATCAAGAAAGATCAAGCTTCACTAAAAAAAGATATCTAAATGGCTAATAAACATATGAAAAGATGCTCAATAGCATTAGTCATCAGGAAAGTGCTAATCAAAACCAGAATGACACCAGAAATGGACAATCTAAAAAATAAATTAAACAATTTCATTTTTAATACCATCCAGAATAATAAAATTTACATAGGAATAAATTTAACTGAGGACATAAAAGATTAATTTATACACTGAAAACTACAAACAATCCTGAAAGAAATTAAGAGCTAAATAAATGGAAAGACAGATTGTGTTCATGGATTGGAAGACTTAATATTCTTGAGATGGCATATTACCTAAAACAGTCTACAGTTTAATGCAACCCCTATAAAAATTCCAGTTTTTTTGGCGGGGGGGTAGTACTGGGGATTGAAACCAGGCCCTTCACACTGAGTTACATCACCTTTTCCCCTTTTGTTTTGAGATAAGGTCACACAGGAAGTTGCTAAATTGCCCAGGCTGGGCTCAAACTTTCCTCAGCCTTAGCCTCCCAGGGTGCTGGGATTACAGGCATGGGCCACCATTCTTGGGTCCAATGGGTTTTTTTGCAGAAATGGAAAAGCTGGTCCTCAAATTCATACGGAATTGTAAGGAGCTCTAAACAGCCAAAACAACACTGAAAAGAGTAAATTTGGAGGGCTAACACTTTTTTGCTTTTGGTTCCGGGGATCGAACTTGGGTCCTTGTGTTTGCGCAACAGGCGGCAGGCAAAACCACTGAGCTAAATCCCCGGTTCCACTTCTGTTTGTTTCTGTAGTACTAAGAATTAAACCTAGGTCTTGTGCAGGCAAAGTAAGTGCTCTACCGCTGACCTATGTTCCCAGCGAGCTCTTTCAGTTTTTATTTTGAGACAAAGTAGTTTCACTAAGTTGCAGTTCTTCTTCCTTCTCTTCCTCCTCTTCCATTTTTCGCAGGGTCAGGAAATTGAACCCAGGGCCTAGCCCATGCTTGGCAAGTGCTCCCACTGAGCTACATCCCCAGCGCAGGGAATGCAACATTATCTCAAGGGGCTTCATTTCTTCCAGGTGACTTTCTTACAGATCCCTCTGCAGGCCCTCCAGGTGGCTCATCTTGTTCCACGTGGGAAACCTTTGCCTATCCTGGTTGGAGACTTTCTCTGAAGTCTCTGCCCTCCTTCCCCGCTTCCTGGCTGTAGGTTTGCCCCTGCCTTTTCTTTGCATGGGATTGGAGAGCAAGCAGAAGGGGCTGAGATCAGGTAGGGTGTCTCAGCAGCATGGGACAGGGCACCAGAGTAGTTGGTGGCAGTTGGGGAACCTTAACTGGGGGTAATTTGGGAGCCCAGTGAAGCAAGTTATTCTACACACTTAAGGCAACCCTGACTCACAGGGAAGTGACTTCAAAACAGCTTTCATAACACCACTTGGCTGTTGGCCACCTTTCCCCTCCCGAGTTCTGTCTTTGGCTTTAGGACACTCATTTGTCTCCTCTGAACCTCCCTTTTCTTATCCATTATGTTGGAGAGAACAGGGCTTAGGTGAAGAATAACATGATCAGCCATGTGTTGAAAGCACTGGTTTTGGAGCTGTAACATCAGACAGTCATATTGGCTCTGGTAATTTGTGGCATGAGCAAATGAGATCATTCATTATGTTGCTTTCTGGGCTTCAACTTTCTACTTTCTTCAGTGAGGGGTTTACGATGAGGTTCAAGGCTTTTGTTTTCTTTTTTTGAGACAGGTATTCACTATACAGTTCAGGCTGGCCTTGAACTCTTGGTGATCCTCCTTCCTCAGCATCTTGAGTGCTGGGATGACAGCCGTGCACCACCGTGCCTGGCTTCAGGGCCCTTTTAAGGGCTAAAATTATGATTCCTTAAAAAATGAAAATATTAGTGTACTACAGAGAAGAGGTATATAAAGGGACAACTGTCTAAGCTTGTCTAAGAAGTCTAAGACTTAGGCTCTCATCCTATCTTGTAGTTCAAGCTGGTCTTGAACACACAGGGAACCTCCTGCCTCAGCCTCCTGAGTGTACCACCACACCTGGCTGACTTTCATAATTTCTGAGAATGGGCTTGAGAGCCTATGAGCAAGCTTTGCTTTCTTCCATCACCTTCAGGGTTGTTCACCTTGCTAGGGGTTCAAGGGCCACCCAGTGAGCTCTTGTTCTTCACACTACCTTATCTCACCCAGCTCCCAGCTCCAGACCAACCCCAAGACTGATTCTGTCTCCTGGCCCTGGCTCTGCTTCCTTCCAGCCTTAGCCTCTAGGCCCAGTGGTTGACTCCAGAGTAGGATTTCTCCTGAATCTCAAATCCAGCAGAAAAGACTTTTTATTTTTATATAATTTATTGTTTTGTCTTTTTCAGATAATGTCTCATTATGTAGTTCATGCTGACCTTGAACTTGTGGCAGTCCTCCTGCCTCAGGCTCCCAAGTGCTGAAATTATAGATGTGTGCTACCACTTCCTGCTATGACTTCTAATGCTGACCTTTGAGTGAAACCCAAATTCTGAGTCAAAACCAACCTGCAAATTCCAAATCAAACCAAAGGTTTAAGTGTCTTGTGAACCAGGCAGAACCTAAACACTTATTGCATTGTTCTATAATGTTCATGATGACCCTAAACTGTTGGTTATACAATGCTATGCTTTTCTTCTATATTCCTGACATTTTAAAAATTCAGTGAATATATCTTATTTTGAAGCTCTTGATTTATCAACATATATAAATTTCCTAAGAAAATCAGTATTCTCTTACATAACCACAGCAGTTAGCAAACATAGATTTAATGTTGATACAATACTTTTAATCTATAGTCCACATTTCAGTTTTGTTAATTGCCCTATTAAGAGTAGGGGCAAGCGGGCCGGGGATTTAGCTCAGTGGTTCTGCCGCCTGCCTGGAAAGCACAAGGTCCTGAGTTCAATCCCCCGGTACCAAAAAATAAAACAAAAAAACCAGAGTAGGGGCAAGCTGGGCATGGTGGCCTGCCAGTCCTAGCTACTTGGATGTTGAGGCAGAAGGCCGGCCTGAGCAACATAATGACACTCATATCTTAAAAAACAAAAAATGGAGGGCTGGGGATATATCTCAGGGTGGAACACTTCCCTTGCATATGTGAGACCCTGCATTCAATCCCCAGCAATGCCCCACCTCAAAGAAAAAGGACTGGGGATGTAGCTCAGTGGTAGAGCACATGCTCAGTGTGCAGAAGGCCCTGGGTTCATTCTCAGGACCACAAGAAATTAAATTAGCCCTTTGATTTGGCACATGCCTGCAATCCCAGCTATTTAGGAGGCTGAGGAAGGAGGAGGATATCAAGTTTAGTGCCAGCCTGGGACCTCAAAAGAAACAAGAGCAGGATGTGGTTGTACAGGCCTGTAACCGCAGCACTCTGAAGGCTGAGATGGGAGGATCGCCAGGAGTTCAAGGCCAGCCTGGACCACATAGTGACTTCAAGGCCAGCCTGCGTTACAAAGCGAGACCGTCTCAAAAAGAAACAAGGGCCGGGGATTTAGCTCAGTAGTTTCACTGCCTGCTTCGTAAGTGCGAGGACCCAAGTTCAGTCCCCGGTACCAAAAAAAAAAAAGCCAGGACATACACTTTCATATCTAAAAAATTCTCTTGTGCTTGTTCATTCCCCTGTGAAGATGTTGGATAAATTATAGGAGCCCTCTCCAGAGAGTCCTTGGGAGCGCCTTCTGTCCGTCTTCAACTACGGCTGAGGCTAAACTGGGCTGAGCAGTGTGAAAATATGTGTTGGAGGGGAGGTCGGAAGTGCTAATGGGCACCTTCCAGATGCAACCCCAAGCTGCTGGTTGTCTCTGAAAGTGTTATCTATGGTCCATGAGGCAAGTCTACCTATCTTATAACCCGTGCTAGCAACTGTTTTCTCTTTTGAGTGAGGAATGATCTGCATTTGCACTAGTCAGGGAACCAAATAGATCTGAATCCCAGATTCTGCTACTTAGTAGCTTGTGAACTTGGACAAGGAGATATAAACAGTATCTACCTCATTAAGTTTTTCCAAGGATCACATAACTATTCAACAAATGTCAGCGACCATAGGTATTTTACAGATAGCTCAAAACTCAGATTGCAGAGTGCTAAGAAAACTGGGCAGAACTGGAATGACTCCTAAACTGTCTTCTGTTCACTCATCCCTACTTCCTTCGGTAGACTGCCCTCTCCATTTCTGTAAAATTTAAGGGCAAAGCAAGCTGTCCTAAGCTCCCTTTAATACTTGTCAGAAATCTGCCCTCCTAGTTTGCTGTGGTGCTACATGCCAGTAGTCTCAGCTACTCAGGAGGCTGAGGCAGGTGGATCTCAAGTTAAAGACCTTTCTGGGAAACTTAGCAGGACCATCTCAAAAAGGGCTGGGGATGTAGCTCAGAGGTAGAGCGCAGCAGCACTGGGGAAAAACAAAACAGCTTTCCGGTGAAACAAATGCCCTGTAGCCAGTATCCTTGTGGTCCAGCACCACCTTGTGGTCATTAGGACAAGCTTGTCCTGGCCTCTTTTTTTTTTGTAAGACGCCAGGGTTGGTGGTAGAGGAACCATCATATTAGGAGCTCCCACATGAGCCCTGACTCTGTGCCGGGCACTGGACAATGGACTCCATGCCATTCTCTAGCCTTTACAAAGGAAGTATCATTTCAGATAGGAAAGCTGGTGCACAGGACATGGGTTGATCTGTCAATCTCCTAAAGCCAGGTTTTCAATCCCAGTCTCAGGGTTTAAATTACACTGATAGGAAAATGGCTAGAAAGGGACTTACCTGAAGTTACAAACCCAACTAATGGCAGAACCAGACCCTGGCCGCTAATAAAACTTTTTGTCCTAAGCTTAGCTGAGGGTACCACGCAAGTTTCTGGAAAGACCCCCAGAGATGGCTCTACTTGAAATAGTTTACCTAGACAGGGCTTGGACTTACAGCTGAACTATCTGTATGTGGACCTCCAGTTCAGCCACATTCTTGGCGACCTGTGGCACCCAGACTGCAATAAAACTAGTCCCTGTGTCCTGCTCCACTCACTGGCTCTGGTGTAAGGCCTGTGTACCTCTTGGCTGGTCAGTTCCTATGTTCCTTGAGGCAAAGTCCCATCAGAGTGGGACTTGGCAGATGGGAGTCCCAGCTGGCACTCACTCAAGTTGGCTACAAGGGACAAGCTGGCATGGGGGTTAAATTCCACCTTGGCACTCGGCCCTGGATCTGCTGGGCCTGTCTGGGAGCGTCATGGCATGGGAACTACAGCTAGAGAACAAAAGATGGCAAGTACTGCAGGCCCAGACAGGCAAGTGCTGCACCCCACACATCCGGCCCTCCTGTGCCACCTTTCAACAGTTTGGCTTCAAGAACATCACCCAGGGATGCACTAGGAAAACTTATACCTCGCCTGCATAGGCATGCCTGCCCCTTCCCAGAGGGTGCATGGGTTTCATCAGGCTATCTCCTGAATCAGAGGAGAAAATGAGTGAAAAAGTATGCTGAAAAAGAAAATGACAAAAAGCCAAAACAAAAAGTACTGCCCTCGTTCCTGAATGAGGCTTCCTAAATTACCAAGTAGAAGATTCTAAGCACCTCGAGAAAACAACAGGAAGACATCTTCTCTGCTTTCACCTGACTCAGAAGCCTGCTCCCCTGGGCTGGCTGGCCTTGCTCTTCGATAGTGCTGTTATTCTCCTACTCAGAACAGGGTACACAGGGTGGGGATTGGGGAATGAAAGGCCCCTCAAAAGCAAACAGATTTAGAATCAACTTTTGAATTAGGCATGGGATAAAATTTTGGCTTTATCACTTTTAAGCTGCTACTTAACCTATTTTGGTGTTTCATTATTTAAAAAAAAATAGTTTTGGTAATGTTGGGGATAGAACCCAGCATCTCAAACATGCTAGGTAAGATCTCTTTCATTGAGCTGTACTTCCAGCCCTAATCACCTATTAAACATCTACCTCTGGAATACCTGAAATATCTTTAAAAGACAAAAAAGGTTTCCTTTTGAAGTGTATGTGGAATAGGAGGACATGCAAATCAGTTTGGCCCGAACTATCATCTCAGTACTCTGGGAGGCAAGAGGATCAGAAGGTTAAGTCCAGCCTGGGCAATTCAGCAAGACCCTGTCTCAAATCTTCCCCCCCGCACCAAATTTTAAAAAAAGGGCTGGGAATGTAGCTCAGTGCAAAGGCCCTGCCTGGATTCCACCCCCAGTACTGCAAAAAGACAGACAAAAAAACCCCACATCAGTTTTAGCCCTAGCAACTCGAATCTCTCCTCTAACACCTTTGGATTGGGACCTCAGACATCCTTTGCATATACCATGACATAAGACAAATGTGGTGAAAACAACTTAAATCTAAGGCCAAAAATGTTTCAGCCGTGACTAATCTGACATTTGCTTTGGAGAACTCACAACAATGTCTCCACAGTTCACAGATTTTTCTAGGAACAGTCCTAAAAAATCTCAAGCACACAAAATATATTCTTAAATATGGTTTAATACTCTTCTCCATTTCTGTACATCACAACACCAAGATTTCGCTGCTTAGGATCTCTCTGCAGAGGCTATAGAGAATGCAAAGGCTATGGTTTTCACCCCCTCTTATTTATGTGTTTGTATGTGTAAGTGTAATACATATCAGTATATATTGATACACACATCAATATATAATGCAATATATATCACCGAAGAGAACACATTGATTAAAGAAATACAAAAATTTGGCATCATTTCCAAACTTAA
>NW_004624743.1:31293144-31325549 GCF_000247695.1 Heterocephalus glaber
ATGCAGTTCCAAACTCATCTGCTAACATTTTTGCTACTCGTGAAATCTGGTCTTTGGGAGGAATGATCAATGATATCATGCTGGTGCCATTGCTGTGGAAGAAAGGATAACTTCTTAGTGGCTCAAATATCACCTGAGAATAGAGTTTAAGGGGCCGGGGATTTAGCTCAGTGGTTCTGTCGCCTGCCTCGCAAGTGCAAGGACCCAAGTTTGATCCCCAGTACCAAAAAAAAAAAAAAAAAAAAAGAATAGAGTTTAAATTAATGTTTATCCTTAGTAAAATGAATCAAGGTTGAGATGCCCTTGAAATAACAGAAACAAGTCACTCTCAACTTGACCAGGATGTAGTTTCACCCACATATACCCAAGAGCTAGGAAGTGTTCAGAATATAGCAGGTGCTCAATTTTTTGGATGAAAGGAAAAGCTGTGATAAGGAGGGCCAATAGGTTGGAATTTGGCAGTGGGTGAAGCCTACCTATGCCAGAGACTTGGAATCTGGAGGCTCTTCAGTGGGAGATGCTATGCCAGGACAACAAAACAGATCACTCTAAAGTCTAGACAGAATACCAATATTAGCTGGGCGTGGTGGTATATGCTTATAATTCACTTGGGATGCCAAGGCACAAGGATTTCTGTGAGTTCAAGGCCAGCCTGAACCACCTGTCTTAAAAAAACAAATACAGGGCCAGCGATGTAGCTCAGTGGTGGTGTGCTTGCCCGGAAAGCTCAAAGTCCCAAGTTCTATCCCCAGTACCAAACCAAACCAAACCAACAAAAAATACCAGTATTATCCCTTTTAAATATTTTGAGACAGGATCTCACTAGGTTGCCCAGGCTGGACTCAAACTTATGATCCTTCTGCCTCAGCCTCTCAAGAGTGCTGGGATTACAGGCATGTGCCACCATGCCCAGCTCTCCCATTTCTTTCAATTCCAGGCTTACCACGAATATTTATAAACACTAACTGAGGACCTCCTAAGTGCTTTGATGATAGGAAAGGACAGCACTGGAATTCACACAAACATCCCAACTATGAAACCAATCTCTCTTCTTGCACGCACATTCTCCCTAAATAGCAATGTATCACCCCCATCCTTACAGTGGGAACTGAAACCAGGGCTTCATCCATACTAGACAAACACTACCACTGGGCTACATCCCCAGGCCTAAACAGCAATGTATTTTATATATCAAATGCACTGATTTGATTAAAAAGAGCAATGTATTCTGACCTGATCAACTCTGGGTGCCCAATCAAGTTCAAGTTTCTAGAACAAAGACAGACCAAACTCTGAAGTATGGAGAATACCACTAATGCCCTGACAGATCCCCATGATTTCTAGTCTCAATAATAGAGTCCAGGAACATACCTTTTTCACTTGCATTCTCCTAAGATACTCATCATCACTACCATTAAGAAACACCTCATTTTAATATTTTAGTATTCTAGTTTTACCTGAAACACATACATTAGTATATATATCAATGAGCTGGGGATGTGGCTCAGGGTAGATGATTAATATGTGCAAAGCCCTGGGTTTAATCCCCAGCACAACTACCCCCCAAAAAAGAAAGTGAAAAGACAACCCACAAAATGGAAGAAAACATTTCCAAGTCATACATCTGATAAGGTTCATGTGAAGAATAACTAGAATATATAAAGAACTTTTATAACTTAACAGATAAATTAAAAATGGGATCAAGGGGCCGGGGATTTAGCTCAGTGGTTTTGCCGCCTGTTGCGCAAGCACGAGGACCCAAGTTCAATCCCCAGTACCAAAAAAAAAGGATCAAGGCTTGAACAGACATTTCTCCAAAGAAAATATAGACTGAAACTGTTATTCAATGCTGTTGGGGACGTAAAGTGGTATAATCCTTTGGAAAACAGCCTGCAAGTTCCTTAAGGGTTTTTCTTTTTTTTTGGACCGGGGATCGAACTCAGGACCTTACGTGTCCTTAAGAGTTTTAACAAAGAGTTACTCTATGACCCAGCCATTCCACCTATGTACCCCAAGAGAAAAGAAAATATATGTGACAAACAAAAAAGTTGTGCCTGAAAGTTCAATGAAGCACTCGTTACTCAATAAAAAAGTGGAAACAACCCATAAGTGTAAGAAATAAATGGATAAACAAAATGCAGGGACTGAGGATGTAGCTCAGTGCTGCTGTGCCTGCCTGACAAGCACAAGGTCCTGAGTTCCATCCCTGGTACCAAAAAAAAAAGTGGTATACTCATATAATGAATTATTCAGCAATAAAAAGAATGATGCATACATTTATTTACATTATACCAAATAAAACCGGTCACAAATGATCACATACTATATAATTCTATTGATATGAAACATCTAGAGCAGGTAATCCAGATAGAAAGATTGGTGGTCGCCAGGGGATAGGAAGAGGGAAGGGCACAGTGTGACTGTTAAATGGTGTATGTAGTTTAATTCTGGGTTGATGGAAATATTTAAAAATTAGTGGCGATAACTGCACAGCCCTGAAAAATCAAGGAGCCGGACACTTTATTTTTCTTGCTTTCCTGGCAACTGAATGAATGGCCTTCACAATGATCTACCTCCCCAGAACATTCTTTTGAGACAGGGTCTAAGTTACTAAGTTGTCCATGCTGATCTCTTGAACCTGTGATTCACTTGCCTCAGCTACCTAAACTGCTGGGGTCAAAGGTATTTACCACCCGCCTAGCTAATTGCACACTTTAAAGGAGGTACATTTTATGATAGTATAATCCTTTGGAAAACAGCCTGGTAGTTCCTTACGAGTTTAAACAAAGTATTACCCTATGGTTGAACATATATATATTGGGGTGATATATATTTATTTTGGGGTGATTTATATATTAATAAAGCTGTCATAAAAAATCTATGGGCACACACCCATAATTTTAGCACTCCGGTGACTGAGGCAGGAGGATTGCTGTGAGTTCAAGGCCAACCTCAGCTAAATAATGAGTTCAACGTCAGCCTGGAATACACAGTGAGACTGTCTCAAAAAAAAAAGACTTCAATCTTACAATTTATTTTAGAAAAACCAAAGCATGGTTTCTTGAGAAATGTTAATTTGTTTTCACTAATTACTATAATATGGTATGTCATGAAAACTAATTAATAATTTATAAGAACAAAATCACACCTTCAATACACAGAAAATTAAAAGCCACAAATCTGTCCTGACCAGATATAAATAAGCTAGCTTTTACTACAACAGCTATCAATATATAATGAAGTGATTTACATTTTGACGTCAAAAGCTGATCTGACACGAACCAAAGCATGTTAAAAAAATATGGTACTGGGCCGGGGATTTAGCTCAGTGGTTCCACTGCCTGCCTGGCAAGCACAAGGTCCTGAGTTCGATCCCGGTACGAAAAAAGGGAAAGAAACATGGTATCATAGCTGGGCATGGTCACTCATGCCTGTAACTCCAGCTACTTGGGAGAACAAGCCAGAAGGATTGCATGGTTGAGATCCTGTCTCAAAAAGAGCGAAAGAAATGCCTGGCTTAACAGAATTTCACATATGGAGTTCAGTGAGAGCTGGCATGAAAAAATTAGAAAGCTAGGACTATCCAGTGAAATGGGCTCATATGCCAAGGAACTACAAAGGGAAAAGCACTGAGGGAGAGAGAGGAACAACAAAAAGAAACACTGTAACTGCAGTTGTTTAAAATCTGAATATGCCTGAAATTAGTTCTTAGGAGAGACTTTTTTTTGACAGGGTCTTGATGTAGCCCAGGATGGCCTGGAGCCAGTGACACTACCGCCTCAGCCTCCTGAGAAGCTGGGATTATAGGGGTATACAACTGTAGCCTGGCTGGGTATTTTTATAGTAAAATTAACTTCATTCATGTGTACCACTGCAGTTGTTTTTCCCCTGGATTTACATTAGAACAGGACTTCATTTACACAAGATTCCACCCTGAATGGTTTCCCCTAGTGGCAAATTCTACAAGTCCTCTAGATTGAGCAGATACATCTTTTCAAGTAGATAAATGGGAACCAAGCACAGGTGGCATACGCGTGTAATCCCAACACTTGGGAGGTTGAGGCAGAAGGATCACTGTGAGTTCAAGGCCAGCCCGAACAACACAGAACCTGCTTCCAAAAAAAAAAAAAAAAAGAAGCTGGGTGTAGTGATGCACATCTGTAATCCTAGGATTTGGGAGGCTGAGGCAGGAGGATCGAATTTGAGGCCAGCCTGGACTACACAGTGAGTTCAAGGTGAGCCTGAGCTACATATTGAGACCCTGTCTCAAAAAACAAAAACAAGGGGCTGGGGATTTAGCTCAGTGGTTTCGCTGAAGGCCTTGTAAGCGGAAGGTCCCGAGTTCGATCCCTGGTACCAAAAAAACCCCAAAACAAAACAAAAAAGTAGATAAATTGGTTATCTAGTGTTTTCACTACAGAAATAGTTACTCTGAAATTGTCAGCCAAATTATACCTCCAAAATCAGTTGTGTTTTTGCTGGTCTACCTACAGGCTAGTTTATAACCTTTGTGATATTTTCCCCCATAAAGTACAAGCTAATTAAATATAGTACATGGGAAGAGTATGGTGTGTACTTTGCTGCCACCCCTTGGATAGGGGTGCAAATATTCTAGCCAAAACAAAGAATCAAGGATATTTAAGATATGCAGCTTCAGCTGTCATCACAAATGTGTAAGTTTCTAAAACAAAATTTCCAAAAATAAAGTTTTGGAATTCTATGTCAAACTTTACAGATCAAGGAGGAGAAAATGAGTCTGTTCTGGGAAAGGCTGGAAATACTGGGCAAGTGAATTTAACTTCATCAATACTCTAACGGTTAGGGGAACAGCTCAGTGACAGAATGCATGTGTGAAGCCTAGATTCAACCCCTAACACTCAAAACAACAAAAGCAATCTAGATTGTAGATGCCAACTACCTGTCTTCTGTGCAGTGGGGGTCAACTCATGTATGTAGACTATGAAGAGAGGATAGGAAGTTTGAGTATCAGCTTTACTGGCTTATGCTTGTCTTCTGATGAAGCCAGGAAGAAGGGGAGGAATTCTATCTTCATCCTAGGGGCTCTTCAGGGGTCAAAGGAAATTTTTTTTTTTTGGTACCGGAGATCAAACTTGGGTCCTTGCGCTTGTGCAGCAGGCCGCGCAAACAGTGAGCTAAATCTCCAGCCCAGGAATTCTCTCTTAATGCCTTGCTGCTGGCTTGAACCACTGGGTGTACAAGCACAACTATCCCATAGAGTGATTCTGAGCCGCCTGGCAGCCAGACATTATCAATTACCTTGCCATCGTGCATGTGTAAAAGAATGGTTCACTGGGCCTGATGGTGCACCCCTGTAATCCCAGCACTTGGGAGGCTGAGGCAGGAGTTTGACACCAATGTGGGCTAAATAGTGAGTTCAAGGTAGTTGCTCTGTAGTTAGGCTGGCCTTGGTTTACAGAGTAATTTTGTAGGAGATAGAACTGGCAAAGAGGTGATCAGTAGGGAATGGAATGAGAAGGGGCTCTAAGAATAGCAGGGGTGAAAGCTCAGAGCTGCGGAAATAGGCACCAATTCCTAAAGGATTAGAAAATTTGAGGCTAAAAAGAATGTTAGGACAATTTAACTGAATGAATCTAAAATGCTTGAAAGCTATCTTTTTTTGTTTTTTTTTTTTGGTACTGGGGATTGAACTCGGGTCCTTAGCTTTCGAGGCAGGCGGTGGAACCACTGAGCTAAATCCCCAGCCTTGAAAGCTATCTTTAAAGCAAGATAAAGATGTAGAGGGCAAAGCAATGACCTCAAAATAAACAGCTATTAAAAAAAAAAAAAAAGATAAACAGCTATTTGCTTTCCACTGCAGATAGGTTAAGAAGATAAACATTCACTAAGCAACTATACTGTATAGCACAGCTGGGCAACTTTACACACACATATCCATGAATTGTAATACCCCAGAGAGGACAAACTAGTAAATGTACCTAAGAACAAAATCTTGTTATAGGAATCCCTTTCTAAAAAGGTTTAGAAATGTAGCCAGGGATTGTAGTGCACACCTGTTACCCCAGCTACTAAGGCTGAGGCAGGTAGATCACTAAATTCGAGCTAGGCCTGGATACTTTAGTGACTTAGCAAAACTGTCTCAAAACAAAAAGGAAAAAGGGCTGGGGATATAGCTCAGTGTCCCTGGATCCAAGCCCCAGTATCTGTGTATATGTGTGTGGGAAGCAAGCTTTTTTGGTGCACACCTGTAATCCCAGGACTCAGGAGGCTGAAGCTGGAGGATTGCTGTGAGTTTGGGGCCAGTTTGAATTAGATAGTAAGATGCTGTTTCAAAAAGCAACAAAACCAGGGCCAGGGATTTAGCTCAGTGGCACCATGCCTGCCTGGCAAGCGCAAGGTCTCTGGTACAAAAAAAAAAAAAAAAAAAAGCAACAATACCCCACCCCAAAGCATATTTCTACCAAGTTACTACATTTGAAATGTTACTGCAAAATCTTGGACTCTTACTTTTGTTAGTTTCCTCGAAGGCCTCTCTGCACTCTGTGGTGGAAATATTAAGTTTCTGAACTCAACCTTTTATTATAAAGTCCCTGACTGGTGAGGGGAAATGCAGATTAAATACATGGCTTCTATTTTAAAAATTTAAAGGCTACTTCAACAACCCCTGATGTTTGTCTGTTAGGTTTAATAAAAGCAGATTAAAGTTTTTCCAGGAAACATTTCCAAACAAGATAAACACTCACTTACCACCCCCCAGGCAAGCCAATCAAAGTTGTTAGACCAGTTCTTGTAAACACAAAAATTAAGGAAGCTAGTTCACATTAAAGTAAAACTAAAGCCTTTCTGCAAAGTGATATAAAGCTTGAAGGAGCTACTGGCTACAAAGGCAAACTACAACTTTTTAAACTTTTAGTGTTAAGCCCCCACCCCTTTGGTATGGGGGACTGAACTCAGGACCTCGAGCTTGCCAGGCAGGCGCTGTGCCACTGAGCCAAATGCCCAGCCCTTTATTCACTTTTTTGCTATCATATTCCTATTCCAGCTGGGACAGTGAGTGGTGCACACTTGTAATCCCAGCAGTTGGGAGGCTGAGGCAGCCTGGGCAATTTAGTGATTCTCTATACTGCAATAAAAAATAATAGGAGCTAGGGATCTGACTCAGTGCAAAGGCCCAAGCTTTAGTCCCCAGTACTACAAAATGAAAACAGACAAAACTCCCACAAAAACAAAAATATAAAACTTATCCCTTGTCCAAAATCAAAAGGCATCATCCAGAAGAGACAATGAACTTGGCACAGTGGTGTATGTATGTATGTAATTCCAGCTACTGAAGAAGCTGAGGCAGGACAATTCCAAGTTTGAGGCCTGCCTAGGCAACTTAGCAAGACCTTGTCTCAAAATAAAAAAGCTCCTAGAGGCCCCTCTTTTCAGATCTCCTCTTGTTCTCACTGGTTGTGTGTACTTTTCCATCAGCCAGGTGTAGTGGCACATGCCTGTAATCCCAGCACTCGGACTGCTGTGAGTTCAAGGCCAGCCTGAACTACACACAGCGAGACCCTGTTCCCCCCACCAAAATAATTCATCAATCCTTCACACAGAGGATTAGCTTCTGAAAGTCAAATAGAGGAAGACAAGAGGAAGAAGCAGAGGCAGTTGGTAGGGTTTTTATCTCTAGGGCAGAGTAGAACTACCAGTTACACATCCAAGGATTCATGGTCCCTGAATACTGTGGATCGGGAAACAGTTATGTGGTTACTAAACTGGCAGGACCTGAAGATATCTAAGGAAGAAAATTTGAGGCAATAAGAGCAAACCTTGGGATGCACTGGGTGTAGATACATGTCTGAGTAACTTTTTAGGCTTCTCAGGGTCCCATAATCCAAAAAAATCACAGACAAGCAAATCTAGGCATCCTTTGACCTATAAAGATTTTATTGATATTCATCAGCAGCAGCAATGATTAAGAACAGTTTAGAAAGGTAGATGAAAAAAATGTGGTTCCCATAAGATTAACCCCTGACCAGGTTGCTTGTGTTGCTTTCTGCATCTCCAAGCTATCAGATAATCTCTTGGTCAGCTGAAGGTAAAAAGCTTCCACAGCATTAGCCCTCCTCAAAGAACAGGAACCCGGAGAGCTGACCTGCTTTATTTACTCAATGCTATAGTTTGACTGTGTGCCCCCAAATTCATGCACTGGAAACCTAATCCTCAAAGCTACAGTATTGGGAAGCAAGGCATAATGAGGAGCATTTATGTCCTGAGGGTGGAGCCCTCACAAATGTATGTGTTGATAAAGGTGTTTTTCTTTTAATTAAAAAAAAATTTTTTTTTGGTACCGGGGATTGAACTCAGGTCCTTGTACTTTCGAGGCAGGCAGCGGAACCACTGAGCTAAATCCCCAGCCCAAACCATTGGTTTTTTTTTTTTTTTTTTTTTTTGGGTACCGGGGATCAAACTCGGGTCCTTGTGCTTTCGAGGCAGGCGGTGGAACCACTGAGCTAAATCCCCAGCCGATAAAGAAGGTTTTGTAAGTTGTCTTTTTCTTCTTCCATGTGAGGAACAGTGTATTCTAAGGCACATCTACCAAAACCTTCCAGCCCCTTGATTTGGACTTCCCAAAGTCAAGATTCCAGAATTGTGAGAAAAAAAGTTTCTCTTCCAACAACCAGTCTGTGGTATTCTGTTGTATCAGCACAGACTAAGATAATCCTACTTATGCAGTGCAACTGAAAAATATGGTGAATAAAAAAGTTACAGTGAAAGATACTGTGATCAATTCCCCTCAAATTACTCCCCCTCATTTCAAACATATTCTGTCCCCGTTGTTCCTGCCACTTTCTGAAGCAGTATGAAGTTCATACTTCATAAGCATCTCTCTAAGCTACAATCAAAAATATAGTGAATGCTGCTGCTCAGTACCATCCAATGGAAAGGCAGGCTCATAAAAACATCGCAGTGTGTCCTCATCAACTTATTCCTCCAATCTGGCACCGTGCGACTTCTAGCTATTCTTCAAAATCAAAATGACCAAAAAGGTACATGTTTGCAGTTAATTCAGGACATTAAGGCATCCAGGACAGTGCAATTGAAGACACTCTCAAAAGGGAACTTCCAGAACTGCTTTAGGAAGTGATAAGGAGGATGGGATGCATTTCAAGCTGGAGGAGTATTTTGAGGGGGGAATTAATGGCAATGTGTCTTTTATGGGAAGGCATAAATTAATATTCACTGTATTTTTCGATCAACACCATGCTGAGTGGTGTTGAACAGCACAGAGATGCCCAAATTTTATGAGCCAGAACACCCACATCTTATTAAATGCCGTTATGCAGTCCATCAATCCAAGTAATGAAACTGTTTTCAGATTATTTTAGATACTGCTTACTAAAATCCCAAATTGAGATTTAGGTTATAGGCTCCCCAAGAAGTTTACATCCCAACATTCAATAGTTGGGGGTATCTAGGGTAGATGGCCAAGGTTTTTACCATTTCCCCTTCTAAGATCACATGTACTCCTGTCTCACAAAGTTCAAGTCTTTTTTTTTTTTTTTCCTTTGGTACTAGGGCTCAAACTCAGGACCCTGCACTTGTGAGGCAGGTGTGGGGCAACTGAGCTAAATTCCCAGCCCCTCAAAGTTTAAGTTAAATCTCAGCTTGATCATTTCTGGGAAAGTCACTAAGCTAGCTGGATCACCACCTAAAAATTCAAGCTTTGCACAGTAGCAGTATCGCAGCCATTGAGGTTTATCCCAGGTGCGACTGTTAATTGAAACCATCTGAAAATCAATCAATTCCTCTCTAATTCTTACTCTAATTCCAAAACTGTCCTTATTTGATTAACTGTAAGATTTCTATGTTTCTTCTCTCAAATATGAAAACCTAAGCCAGGTGTGATGGTGAATGCCTGTAATCCCGGCACTCAGGAGGCCGAGGAACGAGAATTGCTGTGAGTTCAAGGCCAGCGTGGAATACAGAATAAGACTCTGCCTGAACAAAACAAAACAAACAAAAAACCAAAAATGAAAAACTAAGTTTAAACTTTTAAACTAAGGCAATCTTTTAAAAGGAGATGAGTTAAATATGGGAACACAACAGGCAGAGTAGTTTTTGGACACAGGCACATTCAGGCTCATGTCTTATTCTGTTATTTATGGCTATATAACATAAAGTAAATGCTATAAATCTCCATGAGTTATGGTTTCTACGTATTTCACAAGGTCATGAAGATTTTTTCTTCCTTTTCTTTTGGTACCGGGGATCGAATTCAGGGCCTTGAGCTTGTGAGGCAGGAGGCAGAACCACTGAGCTAAATTCTCAGCCTCATGAAGATTTTTTAACATTATATATACCAAGTACAAAGCCTGATTAGCAAATACTAAGTGATCACTAAATGGAAACCAGATAGAGGTCTTGCCCTCCCCGCAACAGTACAAGTGAGAAAGAAGCAGCACAGACAGAAACGAGAGAGGAAGGCAGTACTGTTACGTGGGATGAAGCCTTATTTGAATTTAGATAAATCTAAAAACCACCTTTTCTGGGTGTGGTGGCACACATCTATAATCCAGCACTCTGGGAAACTAAGGCAGGACGATCAGTAAGTTTAAGCCTAGCTAGGGCAACTCAGTGGCTTATGGAAATCCTGTCTCAAAACAAAAAATAAAGGGGCTAAGGAAATAGCCTAGTGGAAAGCTGAGGCAGGTGGACCATGAATTCAAGGCTAGTCTGGGCAACTTAGAGACTGTCTCAAAATATAAAAAGGGTAGGGGCCAGGGATTTTAGCTCAGTGGTTCTGTCGCCTGCCTTGCAAACAGAAGGTCCCAAGTTCGATCCCTGGTACCCGCCCCCACAAATATATAAATAAAAAAGGACAGGGGGCCGGGGTTTTAGCTCAGTGGTTTCGCCGCCTGCTGTGCAAGCGCAAGGACCCAAGTTCGATCCCCGGTACAAAAAAAAAAAAAAAAAAATGGCTAAAGATGTAGCTTGGTGTGAAGACCCTAGGTTCAAACCCCAGCTCCAAACAAACAAAACAATGAACAAAACCTCACAACCCTCCCAAACAATAACATTAAAACAATACAAAAAAACAAGTGGGAGAAAAAAGAAAAGCAAGCATGCCCTTCCATGGAAAGGAACAAACTGTTTCCAGCTTTACTTCACTAAAAGCTCAAACCATCAGACTATTCTTTCACCATTAACATTATTTTTTGAGACAATGTCTTGCTATGTAGTTCAGGTTAGTCTCAAATTCATGACAATTCTCCTGCCTCAGCTCCCGAGCTGGGATTACAGGCCCAGCTACAAAACACTTCTTACACAGTCTGATCCTCACCTTAACGGCGCATCACCTCCACTGCTACTACCATCTCAGGCAAACTAGGAAGCAGACGGGGCTACTTTTTATAAGAGGTTGGTAAGAATACTAAACTAGGAAACAGGATTCTATTACTGTTCACAGGTGCTAGAAGCTATCTTAAGTTGGTTTGAACTGACCTTAGGATAGGATAACACTCCCAGTTGGGAGGAATGTGAAAATTCGAATTTACAATTCCAGCACTGGGGAGGCTGAGGCAAGAGGATCTAAAGTTTGAAGCCAGCCTGAGCTACACAGTGAGTTCAAGGCCAGCAATGACTACATATATGGTGAGGCCCTATCTTAAAAAAGAACCAGGCATGTTGTAATCCTAGCACTCTGAGAGGGTAAGACAAGGGGCTTACAAGTTTGAGCTCAGCCGGGACGATTTAGTGAGATCCAGTCTCAAAATAAAAAGGGCTGGGCATACAGCTCAGTGGAAAGGACCTGTGGTCAATCCCTGGTACTGTAACCAACGAACCAACCAACCAACCAACATGTTTAGTACCCCAGTTCTTCCTTTGGTAGATGTGCAAATAGCATGCCTATTTTCCTTCTACCTTTGCTCCAGGGTTTTAGCACACCTGCTCCCTCTAGAAAATTGTAAGATTTCCTTGGACAAGAGCCTTCCTTCTGGTAAAGAATGGGGAATGGGAGATGTTTCTCTTCAGCAAAAAGCAAAGCAGTGTGGTATGAGGATCACAGGTTTTGAAATCAGCAAAGTGGTAACAATCTGGCACTGTGTCTCACTAAGCTGTGATATTAGGCAGCTACTTAACTTTTTCTGTACTTCAATTTCTTTTTTCTTTATTTTCCTGGTACTGGGGATGGAACTCAGGACCTTACACTTGCCAGTCAGGCAAGGTGCGACTGAGCTACATCCCTGGGCCCTTTACTTCGAGTCCTTTCTATTTTGAGACAGGGTCTTGCTAAATTGTTTGGGTGGGCTCAAATTTGCAAGACTACTGCCTTAGCCTCTTAAAGAGTGCTGGGATTATAGCATGCCTGGTGGTTCTTTTTTTGAGTCAGGACCTTACTGTGTAGTCAAGGCTGGCTTCAAACTTGTGATCCTCTTGCTTTCACCCTGATCACTTTCTTGCACTAAATCCCCTTTATCATGAACTGTGCTATTCTTTACTTATTAACATGAGGCCAAAAGCACTAACAGCTTTCCTCACAGTTCTATTATTAGAAGTAGAAAATGTATGCCATTCATTTACTTATCTTTGGAAAACTAGTTTCATTACTTGATTAAAACACATCTCAGGCTGGGGGTGTAGCTCAGTGGTACAGCAAATGCTTGGCCTACAAGATGCCCTGGGTTTAGTTCCCAGCCCCAGAGCAACAAAAGCACAACTCAGCTATAAACCTCTAAACCTGTGTTTTTATTAAGGACCCACTTTGCTCCATTAAGAGTTAGAATGACTAGAAGACACTAGAGTAGCCTAAAACTCAATAAAAAACTAAAAATATCAGAAATAGTAGTCTGAAGGTCAGTATTACATTTTTATTTCTTGTAAACTGAAATTTACTTAGGGTGAAATGCAAACTTGTGTTGACACAGTCTTAAATTCTGTCACGTTGACCTTACTAACAAGGCACGCATATGCAAAATGCACTAGTTTAATATCCTGAGAGCTCACCACCAATCATCAGAGAACACAAAGGTTTTAGATCTAATTTTTTAAATCAAGAATGAATTTTAAGGGCTGGGGATTTAGCTCAGTGGTTCCGCTGCCTGTCTCGCAAGCACAAGGACCTGAGTTTGATCCCTGGTACAAAAAAAAAAAAGAATGAATTTTAGGGGCTTAGGATGTAGCTCAGTGGTAAAGTGCTTGTCTAGTAGCATCACAGAAGCCCTGGATTCAACAGCCAGCACCACCAAAAAAGGAAAGGAAAAGAAAAATGAAAAGAAAGTAGGCTGGGGTGGTGGTATAGCTCAAGGGGGTAGTGTGTGCTTAGTATACTCTGGGTTTGGTCCTCATACCTACCTAGCACTCTAAAAATTCAAAGTTACAGCAATTAAAGCTCTAGTCAACTACTGTACCAAAGAGATACTAAATTAACCAACCACTTCTGATGGCCAAAGTAATGTTCTTTGATATTAGCCTTGTCTAGGAAGTTTGCTAATCTCTTCCTTTTTTGGAACATCATATACCTCATTCAAAACTCTGATCATTTGCTTATACTAAAACTCCTTTATCACAAACCATGCTATTCTGAAAATGGTTTATATTATCACTCCAACGATGTACAGCAGATCATTTTCTCATTTTATCACACATTTCTTTCAAAATGCCTAGTACCCAACTTATAAATGTTTGATGAAGCTTTTTAGCTGACTCGTTAATAGTAAAAATGCATACAATGGTATTTTTTCACATAACCAAGTATGCAGGGAAAAATTTGTTAGGTCACAGACATGGCAGGAAGGGACTGGAGGTATAACTCAGTTGTACAGCACTTCCTGGGTATGGCAGGAAAAGTCTTTTGCTTTGACCAAGATTATTTTTTGAAAGGAAACCTCAGAAAATCAAATGAAAATGTGAAAAGAGAAATGTACACTCCTAACAGCCCTGCTTATCTTCATGGCAAGAACCAGTTGTCAGGCACCTGAGAAATATGAAGTGCTCTAAACTGGTAGGAAGGACTGTGAGAACAGGTAGTAAGTAGGAAAGGGTCTCAGATGTGTATAAGATAAAGCTGACACCAAGCCAGCCTCAGCATGTTCTGAGAAAAGTGCCCCACTGAGAAAATCTCATACTCTCATACAATTTCTAACCTGCTGGAAAAGAGCCTCGAACCTCCCAAATACTTTCTGCCCCTCACACTAAGATAGCAGGCTGCTGAAGAATGCAGAGACACCTACAGTATCCTAGGAGAAGCTTCTATTCTGAGATCCCTGGAGAATAGGTTGACCTCAGGAAATTTCTGCTGTCCAAGTTTTCAGCTAAGCAGATCTAGCAGTGTGAAGGCAAATTTCTCCTTCCTACTCTTCAAATAGGATCTAAAACTATTTAGCCCTGCTGTAAAGCTGACAGTTTTAAGCCTTTTTCCACAATCAGACATGTTTCCAGTATAGGGTTATGATCTGCTGAGCATATCCTCATCTCCAAGTTCAAAGAAAAAGTGTCTTCTGTCAAATGTTATTTGTGAGGAGGGCGGACAGGAAAAACGTACAACCCATGGCACTCTGGCTTAAATGGTATTCTAATTAGGTACTCTTGTTTACCTAAGGGTGTGTCCAAAGAAAGCCTTCCTTCCCAGGAAGGGTAAGTGTATCTGCTATTACAATGAGAAGTCTGTCAAGACTTGAAATTCAAAGACAGTGATTGTTCATTAAGTTCACAATGCATAGAACACGGCACCAGAATACTGTAGTTCTCTGGAGCAGTTCTGAGTTGACATAGGCCGCCAATGACACTTGGAGGAGACTGAGACACACTAACACATCCTGGATCAGATCTGCTATAACATCTGTATCCTGATCCTTTAATAATATAATAATTCTCTATCAGATATTTCTAAAGGGTCAAAGTTTGGGTACACAACAGGAAAGAACCAACATTTGTGGAACAT
Source organism: Heterocephalus glaber (assembly GCF_000247695.1). Next base: position 31,308,053 of record NW_004624743.1, read on the forward strand.
GACGGGGCAAATGTGGTGGTAGATACTTAAAACTCAAATCATGCTGATTATTATCATCTAAACCAAGATTACTGTCTATAGTTATATGAGTAAAAACTGAAAGTTTGCAGAGAAAAACTTGCCACAGTTCAAGCAGGTAGTTTACTAAGAGCCCACAGGTAGTTTACTAAGAGCCTCAGCAGTTTGTTCTAAACTCATCTATCTCACAAAACTTAAAATATTCTAATTTTTTACTTTTCTCTCAGAAGGTGTTTTATAGGCCTAATCACCAGAAATGGAGAAGAGGAACCTAGAACAGAGGATGAAAAAAGCCATCTTTATTTTTGAGACAGGGTCTGCCTCTGTAGTTCAGACTGCCTTGAACTCAAGAGGATCCTTCTGTCTCAGCTTCCCAAGCACGGAGATTATAGGCATGGACTACATTCCTCGGGGGGGGGGGGGGGGGGAGAAAGAAAAGAAAAGCAATCTTTAAAAGCTTGAACCTTAAATGGCTCGATTTTTTTTTTTTTTGGTGGTGGTGGGGATGTAACCCAGGCCCCCTGAGTTACATGAAATACTCTGTTGCTGAGCTAGACTTCCCAGCCTCCAGTCTATCACTTCCGTTGCACTTTAGTTAAAATCAGCCCTTCAAAAATACTGAGAAATACGGCTGGAGATGTAGCTCAGCAGTTAACAGCATTTGCTTAGAATTAACAAGGCTCTGGCTTTAATCACCAAATATAGGGGAAAATTTTTTGAGAAATAAAGTAAAAAAATGACTTGAAATTCAGTGTTCTGAGAATATTTCTTTTATGATCAATTAGGTGATGACCAATCAGTAATCTTCACTTGGGGAAGGTACTCCTATGCATTTAACACTTTATTCAAACTGTGTACCAACAAGTTTATACTTGATATATACAAGGCTCCCAAGTGAAAAAATATCCTAACACCTACAGACACAACTTAACCCAATTTAACACTCTATTCTGCTGTCACATTTACTACCACCCTTGGCTAAACAGGCTCTAGTTATTTTATTGTCTGAAAGCTATCATGCTTCTAACACTATTTCTGGGGCTATCTCTTGCTTGCTCAGAAAATTAAAAAAAAAAAGCTTACCTTTTTTTGGTAACTTATGTTCACCTGCTTTAGTTCCTTATTTGAAACCAACCACAGTTCAACTCACATAGCCCTAGATCCAGTTTTGGCTATGTATTTATTTGTTCTCATAAACCAACTGTTAAGAATACACCAGGGGCAATCATAAATAAGGAGGAACTACCATTCAGTTGGAAGCATATGACAGCAGAATTGGCTGGTTATTTTATTAGCATACATAAATGAACACTGAACCCCAATTATATAAAACCAAAATAGGTATGTTGCACCCAACTTAAAAATCAGAAGATTAAGTATGATGCTAGATATAAAATAGAATGCAAGTAAATCCCCCATTTAGTAACCTGGCCTTTATAAATGCTCTTCTACAGACATAACACAGTCTGTTATAGTTCAGATCACATTTTGGATAAATTTAGTCTTGCATTATTTTAGAAAACAGAAAATATATCCAGCATAGTACATTAGTTCAAGTTCTGGACCCTGCTACATTTTTATTCTGTGACATTATGCACTATAAGTTATCTAACCTCTCAGCCTCAGTTACCTTATCTATCAAATGGTAGCAATATTTATTGCTGTGAAGATTAAATGACAGTTACTGCATAGGACATTCTACAACACACTAAGTAACCAATAAATTGACCAGGGGTCTCTTTCTGTTCAAATGTATTTTATTACTGACTATTTTACTGGTGGTTCTTTTTAAGCTATAAAATATTTGGGTCATATGTCAAAAGATAATCACATATTGACTAAATTTCAGAATTACTCTTATTCTAGCATACTTTAAAAAGTGGTGTAAAAAAAATCCTTGATTCTCACGTCTAGAATTCTACACTGCTGGGGAAATTCCATTAAAAACAAAAAGCCTGTAACACTAAGTTTCATTATCATGTGCTAATAATTGTGCTTGAACACGGCCTGTTTTCTCCTGAAACCTACATGGTGCTGCATGCCCAAACACCAGCATATATGGACTCATTTTGCCAGTTTGATTTTTTAAAAGCTCATTACAATTATCCTAAAAAATATTTTAGTGTTCAGCAAAGAAAGAAAAATATTTCTACCGAGATACTCATGTAATGGTACAAGATCCCAATGATGAATGTAACTGTTATTTTATACCTAAAATGTATCAATAAACTTAATGGGAAAAAAAAAAGAAATATTTCTCACTATATGCTAAGAAAATCTAGTTTGACTTTAACAAAACTCTGCAATGAAAATACAATCATGCCATTTCCCAAAAGAAATTGGTATACACCTGGAAACTTGAGCCACACAGAATAAACTTGCCAAGATTTTAAATTTTCATGGGATTAAGATGCAACCAAATCCTGACTAAAAGCAAACAGGACATGATTATTAACCAGTCTGTTTATAGAAAAGAGTCTCTGGCTATTTTAGACAGCTTAATCCTGTCTAAAATGTTCAAACTGTTACCTAGAAGACAAGTTGTGCCTAAGAACTTTTTAAAAGTAGGCTTCAAACTTTACTGAACTTTGTTAACAAGAGGTAAAGTCTTCAAAAGCTTCAAAAAGGACTTAAAAAGTAGCTAACACAGCTAGTAACAAACTTAAGAATGGGCTGGGGATTTAGCTCAGGGGTTTCGCAGGCGCAAGGACCTGAGTTCGATCCCCAGTACCAAAAAAAAAAAAAAAGGATGAGTTTCCCTCATGAGCAGTAGAAAGGAATGCTATTACTTATCAAGTAATGTTATTGTCAGTTACCACAGTCAGACAACAGACAAATCAATCATACTCATCTTTTAGCTGGCTTCAAAGAATAAAATGCATGTAAATTCTAATGCCTCCAAATGAAAGAACAAATGCACAGATCACTTCTAACTTTAAACAACATGCAACAACAACAATCTATAAAAGTCAATATACAACCAAAGCTTCAAGTAACACAACATAATATCCTAGTGAAACAAAAGTACCTGGCAAATTTTTGGTATTGTGTCATAATGGGTCATGAACTATATAATAACATTTTGAGAATAGTTTTTCATTCTATTACTTGATACAAGTTCCTGTAAGAGTAACAAGTAACAAATGTGAACATCCTATTAAATCCAGAGAAAAAAAATAATCTAAGGTATAAAAAACAAGCTGCTACCTTTAACTCATATTAAGGCTTTTCAACACGCCAAAGGAAGGAGCAAAATTCCACGACACTGAGAAGGGCCAAACTTTCAGAAGCCTAATCTCAAAAACAACTGTTAATTTATTAAGAACATAACACCACAGCAAAATGGCCTGCTAACCCTGGGGTTCGAGCACAATCAAGCACAACCCATTTTAAAAAATAATAACAAGGAGTTTGGTGGGGTAGTCATCCTCACTCTAAGTGTGTCAATGACAACTCTGGGCTGAAAACCACAATGCCTACATTCTCGTGCTGAAATCAACTTTCCACAAGGACTGGGGCAAACTTCTCTGCTATTCTAAGAATGCAGAGATGTACAAATATGTAATGTTCTATTTTTTGGGGGCACTTCCGGTAACTAAAAAGTCTCAACGATTGGGAAATAAACTGAGGAATAGGGATAACTCTGGCACACCTTCCTCAAGTGAGCAACGTTGAAGAAAGAAAAAAAAAGCACACACAGCTACTTTTAATCTAGTTTACTCTTCCCAGAATGGACACACCTACAGGTTCTTATCAAAACTTACGAGACACAAAACTCACTTAATTCAGTTCTAAATGTCAACAAGTATTAATACAACACGCACCTCTACAGTGACAGCCCAAGAAGTTCCACACAGGGGCAAGAACTCCACTACTATGGTTCCTATTAAGCAGCCCCACTGCCAGATTTGTCAAACATAATAAGCCCCCGCCCCCCATCCCGCACACGCTGGCATTTTCAGTTTATAGGCGGGTCCTGAAACAGCTAAAACCAGGAAGCTCCGGAGTAATTAGAGGACTTAGGGGAAGTCATCTTGGGAGAGGTGGAAGATCCAGAGAAACCAAAGGGAGCCAGAAAGTGGATGTTCCTGGCCACCTCCCCTTCACACCCCATCACCCCATCCAAACTTCACCCACTTGGAGTTCAGAAGTCCAGGAGGGGTAGGCCATTTTAATGAGGCCTGGCTGAGAAACGTGAAGAGAGTGGAAGAGAGAAAATCAGGGAAGGGCGTTCGGAAAGGAAGGCCGAGTACCGTACCTTCCCCCAACAGCACCCGAAGCCTGAAGAGTAAGGAGCTGGAACTAACAGCCTGGGAGAGGTACAGAAGTAGAGGTGGCTTATCACGAGGGGAAAAGTCGAATGGTCTGAGCCCCGGGAGCGCGGGACCCTTACCCCCAAGCGGGGGAAAGGACCCCTTCTCCGGCCAACCGCGCCGACCCTCGCCCCGAATCAGGGGCTACTACCCAGACGTCCAGAAGGCGGGAGTTGGCTAGTGCCTGGTTCTCATCCGGCCATGCGGCGCGGGGGCGGCCATCCTGAGGGGTCCCAGATCCGAGAGGGCACGGGGGGGCCAGACGTGGCGCTCACCCGCGGGCCGCCTCCAAGCTCTTAATGAGCTTCTTGATCTTCCAGATCTCCACGTTCCTGTCGGCAGCACTGGGGTCGTCCGCCATCTTCTCGCCTCCTCCTCCCTAGAGCGGCCCGGCGGGGCCGGGAGACACCAAGACCACAGAGTTAGCGCCGCCGCTGGGGCAGAGCGGCTCCCTTCCTCATGTCCCCCGAGAGGCCCTCCTCTCCCCGCCTCGTGAGCTCGCCGCTTCGGTCGCTGGTCTTTCCTTCCCCTGCCTTACCTAAGGGCCCAGTCCTGGGCGGCAGCGGCTGCTCCTCCCCGGCGGCAGCTCCGCGGCGGCGGCGGCTCTGACGTAGGACACCGGCTCCCTCTCTCCAGGCAGCTGCATGTGTTGCAATCGGCTCACATGGGGCCTGTGACATCACTTCCTGCGCCAGAGGCCGAGTGGAAGGCAGCGGGCGGAAGGGAGGGGGCCGTGCAGATGAAGAGAAGCTCTGCGCGCGCCACGACTTTCCATTGGTTCTCTGGGACGCGGCCTACAATGGGCTCGATGATTGGCTGCAACTCGGCCGCGCAGTCTTGTGAGGTAGGAGGGGGGGCGGCAGGTACTGCCTTCCTTCCGGCCGGCAAGCTGAGAGAAGGAAGCGGGCGGAAGCTGGCGGCTCTCGCGAGGGTGTGTTCGGAACCCCCGCCTGGCTCCAATGGTGGGGGGGGTTGCTTCTTAAAGGGCGAGGTACGGGGGTCGTTATCTGCGTTCCTCCTCCGGGAATAGAGCGGGCTTCCGAAGCTTTGTGACGCAGAGCTTGGGCCCCAACGCGTGTTTTGAGAAGCGTCTCGCGCCGACAAACTTCGTTGCTGACCTGTCTCTCCGGCCTTTGTGCGTCACAGCTTTGCGGACTGGTGTTCAGAATCCGGGCCAGAGAGTCCAGAGTGGGAGCCTCCCCAAGGTTGGTCCGGGAGGCGAAGGAGGCGTGTTCCCTGTCGCAACTAGTATGGGTTCACTTTGGGTTTGGAACTTTGTGGGGTTGAAGAAAGCAGGGGCTGCCTGAGGTTGGAGACCTATGGTATCTAATCCCATTGAGGATTGGTCTGAGTTAATGAACGTATTGGTGGGAGAGTGCTGAAGCAAAACGGGCGGCTGTATATGTTAGAACTTTTCTATTTGAGTTCAGATTTTTTGTTGGCTACCTGTGTCCCTTCTGTTCAGTTGGGTTCGTTCAAATATTGGAGCCCAGACTGTGTCTTAAACCCTGGTTTCCTGGGGATACAGGGATTAACCAAACAGATAACAGTGCCCGCCCTAAGGGAGTTTGCAGTCATTTGGTTTCCAACCGTTTGTGATTTTTTTTTATGCTTGTGTTTAATAATTGCTCAAATATTTAAGTACGTAAGAGTGCTTTGAGAGTGTATAGGGGACCCATCTGTAAAATGAGGCCTAAAGAATGAGGAAGAGTTTGTCAGGAGGGACTGTAACACATTTGAGTAACTATAAAGTAACTACAGTGCGCCAGAATAACAGCAGGGATGGGGGGAGTGTTATGAAGACACCACAGGGAACGAAGTCCTGTAGGGGCCTTTTAAGCCAGGCTTGGCTTCTTTGTCTTACGAACAATTCCAGACTGCCCCTGCTTGGGTTAGAGAGGGCAAAAGTGGAAGCCTAGGCCCGTTTTTGGCCGCTTCAGTGTCACATGAAAGATTGTAGTTTAGAGGGTAGGGACAATGCAGATAGAGGTGAATGGCTATTCTTAGAATATGGTAGACTCAGGTAGTTTAATGGCAGCCTCAAAAGGTCTTTTGGCTCCTTCCTGCAAATTCACCATCTCTGCATTTAGAATTGGAAATCAGTTCCATACAGGCAAAGGCTGTGATAGATTTCTAGCAGAAGAGATTTGGAGGGAATGGAGCAAGGATTATAGTCTCTTCTGGTGTGCAAAGACTTTTAACCTCTCTGTATTGGGGATTGAGCCCAAGTCTCTTGCATCAAGCTGCAACCCTAGACATCCCCCACCCCACCCCACAGGGTCTCACTAAATCATTTAAATTGCCTAGGCTTAAGATCTTCCTGCCTCAGCCTCCTGAGTGCTGGGATTATAGCCATGTGCCACCACACCTAATGCACTCAGTGTTTGAGAAAGAACCTTCTGTGACATCAGGTGATAAAGATATTTCAAACTGCTATAGAGTGAGATTAGAACATATAATCTATTATCTGAAAAATGAAGGAATTGCTTTGATGAATTCAGAACTTCACTGCTTTCATGTTAGTAGTAAAGGGTTGGGATATAGATGACATTCCTAGCTAGTGAGTTAGTTGGGAAGGTGATGCAAATACTCTACCACTGAACTACATTCTGGGCTCTGTAAAAAATTTTTTAAAATTTTGGAACAGAATCTTGCAAAATTGCCCAGACTGGCCCAGAGCTTGCAGTGTTCCTGTCTTAGTCTACAGAGTAGCTAGATTTTATTTTATTTTATTTTATTAGTTTAGTTTAGTTTAGTTTTGGTACCAGGGATTGAACTCGGGACCTTGTGCTTGTGAGGCAGGCACCAGAACCACTGGAGTAGCTAGATTTTAGATGTGTTAGATGTTGTGAAAATACTGGGTATTTGTATACCCTAACTGTGGTGTATATGGTAAAAAAAAAAAACCTTGGAATTTTCTGATAGCAGTGTTTTGTTTTTTTTTTGGTACCGGGATCGAACTCGGGTCCTTGCGCTGCAGCAGGCTTCGAAACCACTGAGCTAAATCCCCGGCCAAGCAGTGTCTTTTGTTATTCAGGAGTCTCTTCTCAGAGTTTATGTTAATGAAATTGGGCTTTTATTTAGGATAGTGGCCTGCAGAAAGCCTCAGGAGGGGCCTCATCACTGGAAAGACCAAGTGGTTAGAGGTTTGGAACTTTCAGCTCACCCACTGACCTCTGGAGAAAGGGAAATGATTTGCAAGATTAAGCTCTTGCATACTATATAACAGTTCTTTTTTTTGGTACCGGGGATTGAACTGTGGTCCTTGCGCTTGCAAGGCAGGCAGCATAACCACTGAACTAAATCCCCAGCCCTTATATAACAATTCTTAAACTAGAAGACTAGATGAACTTCTAGGTTGGTTGAATGCATACATGTTTTTGTTTTTGTTTTTGGTACCAGGGATCGAACTCAGGACCTTTTGCTTGCGAGGCAGGCAGTGGAACCACTGAGCTAAATTCCCGGCCCCTTGAATGCATACATGTGCTGTTAGAGTGGAGTACAACAACTGTATGGGATCTGAACTCCAGCACTCAGGCATCTCCTGGACTTTGTTTTATGTACTTTTTAATCTTTCATAATAGCCTTTATAATGAATGGGTAAATGTAAGAAAAATTTCCTAAATTTTGTGGGCCACCCTAGCATATTATCAAACCAAAGGAATGGAAGTAATAGGATCCCTGATTTATAGCCGGGTAGTCAGAAGCACAGCTTAATACCTGAAACGTTTTTTTTCAGACAAAGTCTTACTTGGTAGTTTAGGCTGGTCCTGAACTCACTAGGTAGCCCAGATTGGCCTCCAGCTTGCTATGATCCTTCTGCCTTGGCCTTAAAGGCTGGATTATAGGCCTTTGTCACCACACCCAGCTACAACCTGAGACTTGTGATTGGCATCTGAAGTTGGGGTAGTTGGGCTGTGACGATGACTCCACATAGATAGTGTCAGAATTGAATTGTAGGATCCCCAGATGGTGTCAGAGTTAGAGAATTGCTTTGTGTGGGGAAAAACCCACCACATATGACAACTGAAGTGTACTGTGTTGAGAGTATATAAAGGGAGTTTGATTTTCTTCATTAACTATATAAGTAAAATGAATAACCTTTTCTCAGAAGTGTTGATAGTCATATGTATATTTTCTCCGCCCTGATCAAAGAGTTCTATATAAGATTGTTAAGGGCTAGGGTATACATCAGTAGTACAATGCTTTGATTACTCCTACAGGACTGGGGGATGACTCTGGTAGAGCAGTTGCCTAATATGTGTGAGGCCCTGGGTTCAAGCCCTCACAGTGCACAAAACAAACATACACAATACTAAAGAATCACCTCAGTCTACAAACTAGCAAATAAAAAGATATAGCTTGCTTTTCATATAGGAGCTGTATCTCATCATAACATGGTACTTGTGAAAAAGGGAAGCTTCAAAAATTAATAAAAAGAGGGCTAGGAATTTAGCTCAGCGGCAACATGCCTGCCTCGCAAGTACAGGGTCTTGAGTTCAATCCCCGGAACTGCAAAAAAAAAAAAGAAAAAAAAAATTAATAGAAAGGGCAGTTTCTTCATATCCTGGTATTCCAACTAAATATGAAGATAGAATAGTATGTTCTTAGTGAAATTATAGGTCTAGATAGTAATCACCAGTAGCTAACAAGACTTATGGTTTAGATCTAAAATGTTCCCTAAAAGTCTCACATGTGGATGTGGGTCCTGGTGAGGAAGGGTTGGGTCACTGGGGGTGTGACTCAGAAGTGTATATTCTTGTCCCTGGCTCCTCCCCTCCTCTCTGCTTCCTGGCTGCCGTGCTGTGAGTAACTTTAGTCCTTTGGGTTTTTCCACCATGTTATTTATTCCTTGGAGCCAGTTGAACATGGACTGAACCTGGTGAAACTGAGCCAAAAGAAACCTTGCCTTTAAATTGTGGGTGTTGGGTATTTTGTCCTATCAACAAGGGACGGACTAATAAAGTTACAAAAGAGCCAACCAGAATTACGTATCTTTTGATGGAAGTATATACCATCTATTGTAAAAAACACACACAAAAACAAAACTACAAGAAACCAAAAATCCAAATCAAACAAGTTGAATCAGAGCAAGAAGCAATTCAGGAACATGTTAAATAGCATTACAAGCAATCCATAAAACCTACAATGTAGGACATGTTACAGAACCAGTGGTCTGGTTTCTTCAATAAGTAAAGTGCAAAGGAGACTGGGCGGGAGGAGCAGGGAATACTATAAAATAGATTTGACCGGGGATATAGCTCAGTGGTGAAGTATGTGCTTAGCATATGCAAGGTCTTGAGTTTGATCCCAGTATCATATTAAAACAAGAAACTTTTGGGGGAACATCAGCCATACAGATGTGATTCTTGCTTGGTTCCTGACTCAAATCAGCTTTGAAGTTAGGAAACTGTCGGAAAAGTGGAATACTCAGTGTTTGCTATTAAGGAGATATGTTTTGTAGAATAATTCTTTTATTTTGAGACAGGATCTCACTGTAGCCCAGGCTTTGAACTTGTGGTGATCCTCCTGCCTCAGCCTCCAGCACCACCATCCCTGACTGTAGAAAATCCTTTTAGAGGTTCATACTAAAATCCATAAAATTATAGTTTCTGGAATTTGCATCAAAATAAAGGAAAAGTGTGAGTAAGTGTAATAAAAGATAAGTTGTTGGATTAACAGTAAGACTTTGAAAATTAAGAGTATAAGAATTTGAGGGCTGGGGATGTAGCTCAATGGTTCTGCTACCTGCCTCGAAAGCGCAAGGTTCTGAGTTCGATCCTCGGTACCAGAAAAAAAAAAAAAGAAAAAAAAAATCATTGTGAGCTCAGTGGGAAGATTTTCATGGTGGAGTTGGATAGACCAACTGTCTTTAAAAAATGCAATAATTGGGCCGGGGGTTTAGCTCAGTGGCACTATGCCACTATGCCTGCCTTGCAAACACAAGGTCCTGAGTTCCATCCCTGGTACCAAAAAAAAAAACCAAAAAACCGGTAACAAGGTGGGCACTGTGGGTTCATACCTGTAGCCCCATCTACTTGACAGATTGAGGCAGGATGGCTTGAGTCCAGGAATTCATAGCTAGCCAGTGCAATAAAAAAATGCATAGACAAGGGCTAGGGATTTAGCTCAGTGGTTCCACCACCTGTCCCGCAAGCGCAAGGACCCTAGTTCGATCCCCCGGTACCAAAAAAAAAAAAAGTGAAGTTCTGCAGAAATTGCATAGGATAGAGGGGATGGCAGATGAAAAAGGGGCAGAGAATAGAAAGGTATGACTTATGTTTAGGCCAGCTAGGCTTGTAAGATAGATTGATTTCCATATAGGAAATCTATGGTTCTTAAATCCATTGTAGTTCATGAGTCAGATGTGCCACATGCATGTAATCCCGGCCATTCAGGAAGCTGAGGTAGGAAGATTGCCAATTTAGAGATCTGCCTGAGCAACTTAATGAGATCCTGTCTTAAAAAATAAAATGGGCTGGGTGTGGTGGTGCACAGCTGTTAAGAAGAAAAATGATATGGAAAAAAAAAAAGAAAAATGATATGGCCATGGTGGTGCATACATATAATTCCAGGACTGTGGGAAACTGAGACAGGAAGATCACGTTAAAGGCCAGTCTGGGCTATTTAGTGACTTAGCAAGATAGAAAATTTTAAAAAAGGGCTGGGGATGCAGATCAGTGTGAAGGCCCTGGGTACAATCCCCAGTACTGACAGGTGGGAGAGGGGTATATCAAAGAAATGGAATGAACTGACATTTATTCCTCCTGAGAGTGGGTATATTGATATGACACAACATTATGTAGATTCCTACTCGTATACTACAAGGAAATAATCAGCTGATTCAAACTGATTGCATCCACATCAAATGATCTGTGCCCTTAAAAATGTCAGTGCCAAGAAAAGACAAAGGTACAGCTAGGAGAAGTGGTGCAAGCCTGTAAATCCAACACTCTTGGGAGGCTAAGGCAGTTGAGACCCAGTCTGAGTAATTTAGCAACTTAGTGGGACTCTCCACATTTTAAAAGGAGCTGGGGCTGTTGCTCAGTGTTAAGGCCCTGAGTTTAATCCACAGTACCACCTGGATTATAGCAAAGGAACTATACTCAGATGAAAGAAGAGGAAAATTACCATACTGTTGATACCAAAAAATACCCCTAAATTAGCTTTATCTTATAAACTATTGGATATTGAGACAATTAGGGAAAATTGAATATGGACTATATACCAGAGGGTAGTATTAGTGTTAAATTTCCTGATTTGATATTTGGGAAGGATGTTTTAGTTGTATCAGATGTAGCTGAATTAAGGTGAAGTGTTAAGTTGATCAGAAGAATGTGTGCATACTTGGGAATGTGCAACATAGTAAAATATTAATATGGTGTTCTATGTATATGTGTGTGTACATTACTCTCATAGCTTCACTAAGAATAGGTTTGAAGGGGCCGGGGATTTAGCTCAGTGGTTCCGCTGCCTGCCTGCCTGCCTTGCAAATGGAAGGTCCTGAATTGGATCCCCTGTACAAAAAAAAAATTGAAAAGTTTAGTAAATTGAGGAAAAAATTCACGTAACTAGCATAAATCTTTTTTTAAGATCATGCAGAAATCTGCAATGGAACTGACCATATTGCCTACCTGGGAATTATAACTTAAGTGGTACAGTTTGAAAGTATGCCCCTCAAAATGTGTTGGAAACAATCCCCAAAGCAAATCCTGGGAGGTGATGCTAATGTGAAGTGTTAAATTCAGTGTATCATGACTGGATTCATGCCAAAGGCTTGAGGCTGCAAGTCAGCTTATTTTCTTGCCCACTTTTTGCCCTTCTGCTTCGGATACAAGGATCTTGTGAGGTGTCAGCTATTCTTGGACTCTTAAAGCCTCCACAATTGTGAGCCAATAAATTTCAAAAATTTATCCAGTCAAGCATCATCTGGTTAGAGCAGCACAAATGGACCAAGATAGAATTGCTATTTATTTTGGTCACTCCAATTCCCTTTGCTGTCCAGAAAAACCTTGAGCCATTTTTGGATCCATTTCTCCTTGGATTCCTTTTCTCAGAACTTTTGCTGAGTGCAGTGACGAACACCTGTAATTCTAGGTACTTCAAGGCTGAAGTGGGATCACTTAAGCCCAAATTTTGAAAGTAACTTGGGCAATATACGGAGTTCTCCTCTTCCTGTTTGTTTTTTTTTTAAATCCACCTTTAATTAACTTTATTTGCTGGGTCTGGTAGAGGTTGCCTCTCCCCCCCCCCAACACTACGGCAAATGAGGGTATAATTTATATATCAATTTAAAACAGAAGGAACTTGAATCTCTGTAGTGGAGAGAATGATCCAGATAGACAGTGGAAAAGATTTGGCAAGACTTAATGTTTATGTACTAAGCAATGTTCGAGGTTCCAGGAAAATGTACTGAATCAAGTTTTTGGCCTTATAAAGCTGTTTTAGTGGTGGTGGGAGAACAAATGAAGTGGTAATAAATGCTACTGCTTTTCCCTAAAAATAGCATCTAACTGGAAAATAAGCGCTACCATTTTTCAGGATGCTAATGTAAATTCTGTTCCCAAACTAAGACCCAGTTAAGATGGTCAGCCAGATGGGATAAATTTGGTATGTCTGCTGCAACACGATGCATGTATTGAATTGATAGTATTAATAGGTATATTTACATTAATAATTAGTATTTGTAAATACCTGTGCCTTACACTTATGTAAACAGATGAACTCAAGATGGTCAAATAACCCAATTGAGAGTACAGACTTGACACACACATATACACACTTGCCAGTGAACAGATGGGATCATCTGATACGACTTCTGCATGTGTTGTAATGGATGTACTACTTCATGCACTCATGTGGAACTGTTTTCTGAATTCTTATGCTTGCAATTTTGTCACTTGTGTGGACCATTTTTTGGGGGGGTACCGGGATCGAACTCAGGACCTTGTGATTTTGAGGCAGGCGATGGAACCACTGAGGTAAATCCCCAGCCCTGGACCATCCTTCCTGTCGTCATTTTTGTTGCCACCCTTGTTTCCTGTCTTTAATTAATGCTTGATTTAATGGAAACCTTGTGAAGGCTAGCCTGCAAAAGCTTGAGATTTAAATGAATTGATGAGATAAAATCACCAACAGCTGTGTTGCCAATCCACTAGGAGTAGTCTACATGGACAAGTGCTCATTTAAGGAACGCTTGCTCAATTGCTGGACAGGAGATCGGGGCCATCAGTTCTACACAAAATGGAGTTGCAAGAAATTAAGAATGGAATTCAGGGTTTGGAGAGTAGGACAATGTTCCAGATGATATGGCTGTATTTGAATAAATGTAATTTTTCTACATTGATTTTTATATATCAGTGTTGTACATGACAAAATAAGACATGCCCTGAAAATAACTGTGTGTATTTTGGAGCAAAAAGTGTAAGATTCAGTACTTTCAGAGAAATACAACAAAAAGGTAAGAAAAGGAAATGACAGGGACTGTAGGAGGGGCTATTTAACATTTCATAACTGTTAAAAAAGCAGATTAGGGCCTGGGGATTTAGCTCAGTGGTCCGCTGCCTGCCTTTCAAGAGCAGGTTCCCGAGTTCATCCACAGTACAAACAAAATAAAAACAGATTAGCCAGGTGTGGTGCATGCATGTAATCCCAGTAACTCAGGAGACTGAGGCAGGAGTATCACAGTTCTAGACCAGCCTGGGCTAGTGAGTTCAAAGCCAACCTGAACTACATATACATAGTAAGACCCTGCCCCAAAAGTAGCACCTGAAGTTGAACCAAGTGTAAATATTGGGAAGATTGTTCTGCCATGGACAAAAGCCACAAGATAAAAATGGCAAAGGAAGAGGTATTGAGGGGCTAGATATATGAAGCCTTTAAGCCTTGGGGGAGCAAGGGAAGTGTGGTTAAAACATGGAAGTAATTAATGCAAGTGGTAGTTTAAAAGTGGAGATGGTAATTCTCATGTACTTTGCTAAAATTTGACTGTTTTTGTTTGCGTGACCATAAGCAGGACACTGTTATTTTAGAACTGGGAAAGACCAATCAAGAAAAGTAGGCTGGAGTTAAAAGAAAATGTGAAGTTACTTCTGGCATCTCATCAAGCAGTAACAAAATGAGACTTTAAAGCAGTTCACCCTCCCCAAAGTGTATGGGCATCATCTAAGCAGACGAGGCTCCAAACGAAAAACATAAAAATCAGAGTAAAGCTGGAAATTGTATGCATGTTTCATCTGAGGCATAGGGTTTATTTACACTATTGGTGTTCTGGCATCTCTAGCCAGTAGGATTTCTCAGGATCGATAATTGTTAGCTAACTCCTTATAGTAAGTCTATCTCTAAATAATGTCCTATCTTTGGGGAATCCTAAAGTGTTAGTAATTTCACAGTAGGTAAATAAAATAACTTGGTTTGGTGTTCAATCCTACCCATTGCACAGCTTGAGACAGTTAAGAGCTTCCTGTACAAGCAGCTTTTATTCCTTTTTCTAAATCCAAATTTTGCTCAGAGGATGTGTGGCTCCTCGGATACGGAGGATAAACCTTGACTGATATATTATAGTTCTCAATTGGGATACCCTAGGAGTCCTGGAGGATTTTTGTTTTTTTTTTTGGTACCAGGGATCGAACTCAGGTCCTTCTTGCACTTGCAGGGCAGGCAGCGGAACAACTGAGCTAAATCCCCAGCCCCCTGGAGGATGTTTTTAGCAGCCATACTGATTAAGGCACAGTAGAGGGATTCAGTTGGCAAGGGCCAACCAGAAATGCTCAATATCTTCCAATGCACCACAAGACAATCCTTCATAATTAAGAATTTCTGTACAGTTTTCCCATCAAGTGTTTATGTGGCTGAAAATGAGCCTAAATTGTTTTTCACATAAATCTCAAGACACTTTCATATGGTTATTAATGAACACTGAATTTCTCAAGTGTGAACCACTTCCTTCATATTAGAGCATTAAACTCATTTCTTAGATTGAGCTTAAAAATAGGAATTTCATTTCTAAATACTATTACAAAATGTTAAAGGAGATATTCCAGTCTAAGGCCATCTTCTCAAGTGTCCACGAAACATGAAGGGACATCTACAGAGAGACTTGGAAAATATCTGATCACTTAATGGGATGTAATGATGATGCAGTCACCTTTCCAACTTAAGGCATCAGTTCTACTTAACACTGGGAGAAAGGGATGTAAAAAGAACTAAGATGTGTTATGTACATGTACAAACTCCCCATAGTGAACACAGTCATTATGTACTGCAAACATACTAAGAATTTTTTAAAAACTTTTTTTGGTACTGGGGACTGGACTCAGGGCCTTGCACTTGCGAGGCAGGCAGCACCAGAGCTAAATCCCCAGCGCAATAATAAAAATTTTAAAAGAAAAAATTGGGACAAGCCAAGGAACCAAGGTTCCTCTTATGCCTGAGTCACTGAATCATATATTGGGACTTACTAGATTAAAAGTTCTTTTAACAGAAGCCAATTCTGGTTTTTAAATTTGTTTTTGTTACAGCTGAAAACAGCCTTGGTTTGCATGCTAAATAAAAATCTTGTAACCAGATTTACCTGTGATGGCACATTTACACTAGTCCTAAATTTTGCAATTTGCATTTTTAGTCAGTGTTACAAAATCCCATTTCCTCCTTCCCTTGGGAAATGGAGGAAATATACAGTTTAGTCCTTTTAAACAAGAGATTGAGGTGCTTTTCACGTTTATTTAAAAAAAAAAATACTCAGAATGGACTAAAAAGAATCAAGGTGCCAGTCATAGGCCAGCAGGCAGCTAAAAAAGTATACCTTAAGAACACCAGTGACTTTATCAGTGCCTTGTTTTAAAAGCTATACTTAACAAATACCTTAGTTTTCTATTGACTTAGCTGCCTCTACCCCTTGTACATGGCACAGCTAGCTGGGTTATGGACTCCATGTCCACACAAGATCATTCCTTGTAGCAGTATTTTGGAGCAACAAGAAGGATCTTCATGCCCGTATGGTCTCCTTCCAGGTCCATGGTCCACCTCTTCCACTGAATGTGAGATGGTTTCACCCCTTAAAAATATGGCTACTTCTACACAAACCAATGCTAAGTCTTTATAATGATCAGCAATTAATCATTCTATTCCCCCTTTACATGCAACTGAAAAATGACAGGGTAGGGACAGAACAATGTGAACTCTGTACTGTTAGAATTATCCATTAAAAGAGCATTAGCTAATGGTCACTAAATTTACATATTAAGGAAATTATATATAGAATACTGCAAAAACACAGTAAAAAGACTGGAGTTTGCCCATTTCTGCTCAGGAAGTCCCTCTACTCCCAAGCTTCATAGTACGTTGTCCTTTTGACTCCAAAATATACTGCTACTATTACTGTTTCTCCTCCTTTTGATCTTCCTTTGGTTCTCCAGTGGCAGAACTTCCAGAGCCTTCTCTTTCAGATGCCATCTGTTAAAAAATTTGAGAATCACATTTAATGTTAAGCAATAGTTTGCTCTCTGCTTAACACCAAAACATAGGAGGAATATATATACCTAATCCTGTGCCTTTTTAATTTCATTCCCTAGCCGTACAGCATTGATGTTTCCTGGGATGACTTCTCTTTTGACACTATTCCCATGCCCAAAGTAGAGTCAAAAGAGCAAAAAAGTATTTCTAACTCTTAATAATCTCTCAATCCCATAAATAGTTATGGAGGGAGCCACCAGTGACAATAATTAAGAGCAGTTACAATCAAATACAATCAGAATCAAGTTAGGACCAACACAACCTTTAGCCCTGTACCTTTTTGTATGCCATTTCGAAGAGCTTCAGTGATGCTTGCTGGAGGGAAGATGCTGCCTGCCTGATGTTTTCTCCTGTTTCACTGTCTTTTCGAGCCAAGAGCTCCCTCATTTTGGTAATCTCTTCCTTTAGCTTGTTGCACTTAAAATAAAACAAAAATTCTCACTTTTCCAAGCCTATCTCATTACATGTAGCAGTAATATTCAGAATATTTTAAAGCCTGAATCAGTGAAATGAACTTCACTGATGTTTCTAATTTCCCAAGTTATTCTAAAACTCACCTCATCAGCAGGCAGTTGGTCCTTGAACTCTTCCATCTTTGTTTCTGTGTCATGAATTATTCCTTCAGCCATATTAACTGCTTCAACTCGTTCCTT
>NW_004624743.1:31330204-31398178 GCF_000247695.1 Heterocephalus glaber
CCTTCTTTCGCCGGTCTTCCTCAGCATACTTCTCTGCATTTTTAACCATATTTTCTATATCATCTTTGCTTAAACCACCAGAAGACTGGATTACAACTGTAATAAAAAGCCATCGCATTATTATTTATTTATTGAGACAGTTTCACTATGTAGTTCAGGCTGACCTTGAACTCACTATGTAGCTGAGGCTGGCCTCAAACTTGTGGCTATCCTCCTGCCTCAGCCTCCCAAATGCTGGGATTACATTCGTGTCTGCCACCATGCCCAGCTTCATTAGTTTTTTTAGATAAATGATCAAAACTGGGCTTCCTAAGGAAGTCTATAGAAACTTCAATCCAGACGCTCTTGTCTGTACGGTTTTGTGCCCCCTCCCCCCTACACTTGTAAAAAGCAAATCTGATAACTGAAAAGGAACAGAGAAACTACCACAAAAATGGTCTCTTTCCCAACAGAAGTCTCACCTTCATCTTATAGTCTAATAAATGAAGACTTACTCTGCTGCTCACGTCCTGTACCCTTATCTTTGGCAGAAACATGTACAATCCCATTTGCATCAATGTCAAATGTAACTTCGATCTGAGGGACTCCACGAGGGGCTGGGGGAATGCCAACCTAAAATACAGATCTTGAGTAAGCTTTCAGAGGGGCCCAATGTTATTACTTCCAGATCTATATGGCTGCCAAGTGAACAAATCACGTGTTTCCTAGGAAGAACAGGTAATATTTTCACTTGGCGTAGAAAAACACAAGTTAAGGGGCCGGGGATTTAGCTCAGTGGTTCCACTGCCTGCCCCGCAAGCGCAAAGACCCAAGTTCGATCCCTGGTACTGAAAAAAAATACATCTAGTATTCTAGAAAAACACAAGTTTGTAAAGTAAGTGAGGGCAGTACTTTCACTGTTGCCTGAAATCAACAGGGATCATACCAGTGAGTTATAGTAACTAACCATGATGACTTAAGACCCCAGAGACAATGAAATCACCCAACTTCAATTCATAACACCAAGCATCAAAAAGCAGTGCTGACCAGAAGTACCAAATATCTCTTACATGAGTAATCACGGGCCAGGCATTTAACTCAGTGGCGCTGTGCCTGCCTCACTAGCACAAGGTCCTGAGTTCAATCCCTGGTATCACAAACAAACGGTATTTCTTGATGAAGTTCTTAAAACATAAAGCATAAGCAAGCTTTTCGGGTAAAACAAAAGCCAAGGATTCATCTGCATAACTTCTTTGGAGTAACACAGTATATATGTATAAGTCAGCAATGTATAAGTGTCAGAATACTGTGTAACTGTACAACGAAGAGCTTGTGGAACAACCTATTAAAATTAATAATACCTACCAAAGTAAACTGCCCAAGAAGCTTGTTGTCTCCAGCCATCTCTCTCTCACCCTGACACACTTTAATCTCCACTTGAGTCTGTCCATCAGCAGCAGTAGAAAACACCTGAAAAGAAAACTTCCTGGTTTGGCAATCTGATTAAACTGTTCTCTTTATAAAGAAGAAAAGCAAATCAGAAAAAAATTCAGATCCCATGAGCCAGGGATTTAGCTCAGGGGCATAATGCCTGCCTGGCAAGCGTGAGGTCATGAGTTGAATCCCAGGTACCAAAAAAAAAAAAAAAAAAATTAGATCCCAACACTGGAAACGTCCTTATGTACACTGTGCTTGTAACAAAGGCTTATATGTCTTTACAGGGACTAGGAGTAGGATTAGTACAGCAAAACAGCAAATGCACTGTACAGAGATGCAGCAAATGCACAGAAGGGACCAACACAAGGAACCACAATGTTGAAGCACAGTAATCTGGGGAAACAAGGATCAGTGGCAGATGCATTTTGTGCTCAGTCACAGAAGTCACCACACAGTTTTCTTCAGAATGATGTGTTGACAAATACATCACTGCACAAATACAACTCCGGCCAACATTCAAAAAAACATCAAGATTTAGATATATTTCTTTTTTTTTTGGTACCAGGAATTGAACTTGGGTCCTTGTGCTTGCACAGCAGGCGGCGAAACCACTGAGCTAAGTCCCCAGCCCTACATTGAGAAATATTTCTTACCAAGACCAAACCATGCCTGAATCTTTCTGCTTAGTATCTCAGTAACGTCCCCCACCGCCATCATTCTCCCAGAAGACAGGGATAGTTTCATGGCTCCAGCCAGGGTTTTCTCCAGCCTCTGAGAAGATTGCAGTGAAACTGGTACCAAATGGTGTGACTTTGTAGAAGCCATGGCTATTAATATCCTCCCTAAAATCATGACTGCAGACATAAGAACTCTTCCAGGAACAACAATAACAAAAGAAGATTCTCAGCCAGGTGTGGTAGCACACGCTTGTAATCCCAGGCTGAGGCAGAAGGATTGCTGTTTGAGGCCAGCTGGCATTGCATCTACATAGTGAGTTCAAGTCTAGCCTGAACTACACAAGACATGATCTCAAAAAATCAAAGACAAGATTCTCACCACCCATAGTCAACTAATCTAGACTGCAAACAAAGTGACTGTTTAATGAAAGGCAGAGCAAAATGTCTACAATCACATCACTCACAGACCCTAATACTTCTGTGATTAGGCAGGGAACGAATGACACTCTTACCTGGCTCTTCTTGGTTGGAATAGTGGTATTCCTGTTTATAAGTTTGGTAAAGACACCTCCCAGAGTCTCAATACCCAGAGATAGAGGAGTGACATCCAGGAGCAGCACATCTGTGACATCACCAGCCAACACACCTCCTTGAATCGCAGCTCCAATGGCCACAGCCTCATCAGGATTGACAGCTTTACTTGGAGCTCGGCCAAAAAGATCCTGTACAGTCTGCTGAACCTGAGCATTAAGGAGAAAGAACCTGTTACCCAACACTTAGGGCAAAACTGCCTTAGGACAGACAACATGTCCTAAGACACCAGTGAGATTTCAAGACAGGTTGGTTCAGATCCAAAAATATTTACTCAAATTTTTATTTTATAGTTGAGTTCTTAATGATCTGAAAATACACACTCTAATCACTGCCCTTTTAAATCTGGAAAGGATTTGCTTAAGTTTTACTACCTGTTTTCCCACACATTAAATTATGTAAAACAATTTACATGGCAAGAAGACTTATACACTTTGTAGCCCAAGTCCTGTTCTAAACATTATCAACAGAAGGCCAATTTAAAGAAGGCAGTAGGAATAACTCAATACTATTGGCTAACATGGGGCATGTCCTTCCATCCTGTTTATTAGTGCTAAAGTGCTAGTTAGCATCCTGGTTAATTTCTTAACATAATTTGTCCTCCTGACCCAGAGTCTTTTATCCCAGATTGATTCTGTGGTCATTTTCCCATGTATTTTTATGAAACAACTAAAAATACCAAGACCACTGACTTGGGCACAAGGTAATTCTATTCAGGCTGCCAAGAACTGCACTTTCAATAAGTCTGTGCTCAGTCATTAGTTTTCCACACATGTGTATTTTCAGAATGATGTGTTGAATAAAATGCATCATTGCACAAATCTTTGTTGAAGATAGGCAAAAAACGAACCGTAGCCACTATGCTATAAAGACATGCCCAAAAGATCCCCTGGGATCTTGTTAGTATAGAGGTTTTACATTATCTTTGACCTCAAGCTTTGTTTTCATTCCTGAAGATTTTACAAGACTGAGTTCAGGATCTTTCCTGTTAATATTGCCAAAGATATTCTGATCCTCCTAAATCCTTTTTCTTATAACCTTTAATTAAAAGAATATAAAAAGCTAAAAACTAAGGGCCAGGGATTTAGCTCAGTGGTTCCAGCACCTGCCTCGCAAGCGCAAGGTCCCGAGTTCAATCCCTGGTACCAAAAAAAAAGAGAAAAAGCTAAAAACGAGAGAGGACACAATTTCACTACCCCTTTAAGCCACTCTGGAAAGACAGGCCAAGTATTTATCCACATACAGTATAAGTCACCTGCCCCAAGAATACACTGTGTGTTGGTTTTCTCTTTTCTCCCCGCCAAGAATTCTCTTAAGTCCTTACCTTAGGCATCCTAGTCATTCCACCAACAAGAATCACTTCTCCTATGTCACTCTTGCTGACTTCGGCATCCTGCATAGCTTTCTGGCATGGAGCAATAGTCCTCTTGATTAGATCAGTGACAATTCCCTCAAACTGAGCTCGAGTCAGCTTCATATTCAAATGTTTGGGTCCAGAAGCATCCATTGTAAGATATGGCAAGTTAATGTCAGTCTGCAAAAGAAATATTTAAATGCATGTCAGTGGGGAGACCAACAGTAGTTATAAGGTCCATAGATAACAACCATTTACCAGTCCAATTATTTACAGGATGACCAGAAATTGCTTTTCATTAATTTTTTATTTTTTTGGTTAAATTCTTTTATTGGTACATTTTTTTCCATTAATTTTTATAAGACAATTATCTTAGGAAATGCAAAAACGATAATTTTATCAATACAAAAATCGACTGGTTGAAATGACACCTGCCTAAGGAGTGCTTGAGATAGTACATAAATAAACATGTTGCCCACATGATGCTTCGGGTAGACTGTTAAGTGGTTAATAAGAATGAAGTAGAAAAAAACCCCCTCATTCAGGAGATAAATGAGCTGTTCTACCTACACTTAATACTAAGAACTGTACTACTATTTTCTTTTACCAAGTTTAAAAAATAATATCACATGGGCCAGGGATTTAGCTCAGAGGTTCTAACGCCTGCCTTGCAAGTGCAAGGACCCAAGTTCAATCCCTGGTACAAAAAAAAAAAAAAAAAAAATAATATCACATGTACATGAAGAAAAATTTCTAAAATTACTCTCATTCAAAAAAACCTAGTACTAGTCCTAGGCTTTATCTGTTCCATGAAGTTTACAAGTATAAGAAAGCTACAGAAGGGCTGGGAGTTAGCTCAGTGGTTCCACTGCCTGCCTCAAAAGCACAAGGACCTGAGTTCGATATCCGGTATCAAAAAAAAGAAAAAGCTACAGAAGTGCTCTCTGCTTATTAGATGTACAGAGACTAGTACTACCATTACACGGAAAGCAGCTAAGTAGCCTCACTATGCAACATCCAGCATTTAATAAATCTCAAATCTTTTTTTTTTTTTTTTGGTACTGGGGATCAAACTTGGGTCCTTGTGCTTTTGAGGCAGGCGGCAGAACCACTGAGCTAATCCCCGTCCCTAAATCTCAAATCTTGATAGGACATGGGATCTTATAATGTGTAATTGAGAATATTAGATTAACAATTCCCAAACTGTGCTTCTTATAAAAAACACCTGTCAGGTTTCTTCTGGTGATTATAAACCTAACTATGCCTTTGTATGAGTTGTTACATTGACAGTAACATATATTCATTGTACACCACCCTAAGAAATTAATCTGGTAATCACAATGCTAACAGAGAAGGTACAATTATTATTCTCATTTTGTAGATAAGAAAATACAAATGTTGAACGATTCTTAAGATCACACAGATTATTAAGTGATGAAATAAGGAACTCTAGCAGTTTACCTCCAGAACTGTTTCTCAGTGTTGAGAAATGAAACCAGGGCCTCGTGTGCTACCAGTGAGCTACACTTCCAGCCCTGAGAAACAACAATCCTATTTTGTATCACTTCTGGTTTGACATTTATTAATGTCCATCTTCCCAAACTACACTACACTCTGCAAGATCATATGTTTCAGGGCCAGGGATGAAGCTCAGTGGTGCCACACCTGTCTGGTAAGCACAAGGTCCCGAGTTCAATCCCAAGTACCAAGAAAAAAAGAAAAAAATAAAGATTATATGCTTCTATGAATTTACACATGCATAAAGATTATCAATACATAATAACTAAATCCTAGGGCCAGGGGTTTGGCTCAGTGGTTTCATTGCCTGCTGCGCAAGTGGAATGATCTGAGTTCAATCCCCGGCACCAAAAACAAACAGAAAAAACCTAAATCCTAAACCAAATAAAATAAACACCAATTTAAATGACCATCAGTAAGAAATAGCCATATTTAAATTAACCTCTTCTAACACTTTGACCCCTCAAAGTGTGCCAAGTTGGTGGGAAGAATTATAAACCATCTTCTGGCAATAAATAAACCATTTCAGCCCTAACTCACACCATGTCGCAACATTCTACCATTCTACGTGATGGCAGAGATAAAAGAGCAACAAGGATAATGTGGGCAACTTTGTCACTCCTCATAGCCATTTAAGAATATTCAAATTTGAAAGCCAGGCATAGTAGCTCAGGCCTTAGCAGCAACCACTTTACCAATACCATGACAGCTACCATAAATAACTCTTCCCTGCACTTAAACGAACATCTAGTAACAGCTCTTCTTCCCACTGTAATCCAAGAACCCAGAAATAGATCACTGGACTTCTGGGTCTGCAACCTAGATACAGCATGGTTTGTAAAATTCTATACTTTGTGGTTAAAGTAGAGTGAAGCTTCACTTCTAAGAAATGAAGTCAAACACTTAACGTCTTAAAACATGCTGAGCAAATCTGATGTGCAGGTGTATACACTTCAGACTTGAGCCAGGTTCTATCACTGTTTCTCACTGCTAGGAACTGAAACCAGGGCCTGAGGTATGCTACCAGTGAGCTACATCTCCAGCAGAGAAGGATCAACTCTTAACCCCTATTTTGTTTTTTTTTGGTACTGGGGATCGAACTCGGGTCCTTGTGCTTGCGAAGCAGGTGGCAAAACCACTGAGCTAAATCTCCGGCCCTCTTAACTCCTATTTTGTATCGCTTCTGGTTTGACATTAATTAATGTCCATCTTCCCAAACCTCATGTTCTCTTGTTCTAGACTGGTGATTCAAATTATTAAATGAAGAAACATTTAAGTGAAGATAGTTTTCTAAGCTAGTACTGTGATTCCAATTCCGTGCATTGCTAGACTTGTTTGGTACTGAGGAATGAACTCAGGGCCTCCTTGTGCATGCTAAGCAAACACTACTTCTGAGCTCTGTCCCTGGCCTACTAGGAATCAATGCCTTGGGCTGGGGTTATATTGCCCAGTATAAGTCCCAAGTTGATCTCCAGCACCAAAGATAAATGAATGAATGAATAAGTGAATGTCTTTTTGTTTTTTTGAGTGTTAGAAATCGATCCAGGGCCTTTCACATGCTAGGCAAACACTACTACTGATTATACATCCAGCTCTGTCATTCAGATCTTCCCATCTGAGTCTAGTATAAGCACCTCTGATTTTGGTGTTTAAAAAACAAACTGATAACTACATCAATCCTTTACTCTCATGGCAAAGGTTCTTACTAAAGCAGAAAATTAAAGGGACTACACTACCATTAGACCAGTTAGAATAGGCCATTCAAATAAACTCAGGCTAAAAATAAAATATCAAGGCTTCTGTAGTTTTCTATGTCTCACCTGCACAGATGAAGAGAGTTCACACTTAGCCTTCTCAGCAGCTTCCCGCACCCTTTGAAGTGCCATGTTGTCTTTGGTCAAATCAACTCCTGTCTACAAAGTGAAGACACACAATAGTAGCAATCAGTGAAGTAATGAATAATATTTAAATTGCAGTAACAAGGCAGAATACAAAACAGCTATACTTTTATAACCAAGTATAAGCTACATTTTATGCCTCTTAAAAATCTATAGGGATGCCGGACATGGTGGCATACGCCTATAATTCCAGCACTCAGGAGGCTCTCTTTTGAGTTCAAAGCCAACCTGGACTACATAGTTCAAGGCAATCCTGTACTACAAATCCAGACCTCGTCTCAACAAACCAAAAACAAACAACCCAAATCAAATAAAAAAATACACAATAACAAACAAACATCTATAGGGAAAAAATAACCTATTCTGAAAAGGTATATATCTCCATGGAGTCAGACAACTGACAGCTCTTTCCAGCTCTAAAGATTCTAGTTAAAAAAGGGTTCGCAAAATTGCTTTTCCAGTATTATACACTGAGTACCATACATTTCAAGTCATTTGTTCCCAATCTGAAGTTACAATAACCCAAACAGTTCACCTATCAACCTACAATGCAATTTATTTTCACTTCAGTTAAGAGCAAAAATTTCTTTTGGTACTGGGAAACGACCTTGTGCTTGCTAGGCAGGTGTGGCACCACTGAGCTACATCCCCATGCCTTAAGAGCAAAATTTTTAAATAAACAAGAGTGATCGGAACAAAAATTATCAACATCCCAAAGCCTACACATTAACCACAATGCTTACTAACCTCTCTCTTGAACTCCTTCACAATGTGTCGTAACAAGGCCTGGTCAAAGTCTTCACCACCTAAGAAAGTGTCCCCATTTGTAGATTTCACTTCAAATACTCCTTTCTGAATTTCCAGGATAGAAATATCAAAAGTTCCACCACCTAAATCATATACAGCAATGCTAAAGGCAGAAAAAAAAGGGGCTTAGGGAAAAAACTCATCACAAGGGAATGAATTTAGCTATTTTTCTAAGGTATAATTATGAAATCTTGCAACTGCCTAAGTAACATGTCTGTCAATAAATAGCCCTGATAACACACAAATCTATATAGAGCGGAAATGAATTCAGTTCTTAAAATACAACATTCAACTGAATTTTGAAGGAATAACTTGCCTACATGTATACCAACAGAACCAAGGCATCAAAGTAAACAGTGGAATGATCTTGAATGTAAAGCCTTTCTTTTGGGGAGTACTGGAGATTGAATCCAGGACCTTCACACTGAGCTACATCCCCAGCTCTTTTTTACTTTAAGACAGGATATGTCACTAAATTGCCCACAATGGGCTCAAATTTGTAATTCTGCCTCACCCTTCCATCACCAGACTGGATTGCAGACATGCATGACTGAAAAACAGTCCTTAAGAAGGTAAAGGACATATTTTTATGTAAGTAGAAAGCTCAATCCCTATGATATGAAGATGATGCTTTAGAATAAATCTCAGAGTTATATGACCTTATTTTCACACATTCATTTAGAATTTTTTACACAAACTTACATTTTGTCTTCGGATTTATCTAGACCGTATGCCAGAGCAGCAGCTGTTGGTTCATTAATCACCCGAAGCACATTCAGTCCAGATATCTGGCCAGCATCCTTAGTGGCCTAGAGGAAAGACAAAAGCATGTTTTCACCTTTGTGTCCCAGGTACCATTTCTTTTTATAAAAAAGCTAATTGAGGGCTGGGTGTTTAGCTCAGTGGTTCCGGAGCCTGCCTCGAAAGTGTAAGGACCAGAGTTCGACCCCCGGTACCAAAACAAAACAAAAAGCTAATTGACCTCACCTGTCTCTGCGAGTCATTGAAGTAAGCAGGGACTGTGATCACAGCATTTTTTGCAGTGTGCCCCAAGTAATTTTCTGGAAAGGAATCAAGAATGAAATTCAGTTATGGTATTGTACCAGATAAAATAGGCGACAATTATTAATGTAGCCTAACAACCTGTGTATCTTGTTTTGGAGTCATAGACAATAACCATTAGTTTCTTAGCAAGTAAAATGCAGAGATTGCTGTAGGAAAACATTCCAACTAAAGATACTGATTCAAAATTCAGTATCTCAGGGCTGGGGATTTAGCTCAGCGGTTCCGCCGCCTGCCTCGCAAGCGCAAGGACCCAAGTTCGATCCCCGGTACCAAAAAAAAAAAAAAAAGAGACAAAATTCAGTATCTCATCTTTTTTTTGTACCGGGGATCAAACTCGGGACCTTGTGCTTGCGAAGCAGGCAGTGGAACCACTGAGCTAAATCCCCGGCCTCATCTCCTAACATTTTAGTAAAGGTTTACAAGCTACAATGACCTTTAGACTTAAAACTCCCACTAGTTTCTTTAAATGGAAGGTCTAAATTTTACTTAATACAGACAAAACTTAATATGCAGCCTCTGCCTTTCAATACCGAATACTGCCCCATACTACAAAAAATAAAACAAGCCAAGCACCATTAGAAAAATCTGATGTTACACAATCTGCAGGTTAAACATGCAAACTAATGAACTTCCCATTCCTAGAGTTTCTGTAAAGATGATACACCTTCAGCTACAGAACAGCAGAGTATGGTGTTAATAATGAGAGGAAATTGCCCAGTTATCTGAAATTGGCCAGACAGGAACTAATTCACTCACCTGCAGTCTCTTTCATTTTCATCAACACAAATGCTCCAATCTGACTTGGAGAATAGAGTTTTCCATGAGCCTCAACCCAGGCATCACCATTGGAGGCACGGACAATTTTAAAGGGTACATTTTTACTGAAGGACAAAAGTTACGAGAAAACTGGTCAGTGCAAAATACTGTGACAAACATCATACATCACGAATGGCTACTCTCCATCCCACAGACACATGGCCAACAAAGGAAATCATTTAATGAAAATCTTTCAAGTCACCAACATGTAAAAACCTCATCCCAATGAAATCTAAATATTATTTTCCACCAACTAAAACATTTTTGCAGCTACTTTGCAGGCAGTCTTTCAGGTCCATTTGAGAATGAAACAGTTATCATATAACCCAGCATTTCTTTCTACAGGAGAGAAATGAAAACACT
The DNA here is from genome assembly GCF_000247695.1 of Heterocephalus glaber. Next base: position 31,340,710 of record NW_004624743.1, read on the forward strand.
TTCATACAAAAATCTGTAGGGCCAGGGATTTAGCTCAGTGGTTCTGCCGCCTTCATCGCAAGCTTAAGGACCCGAGTTCAAGCCTCGGTACCAAAAAAAAACCAAAAAAAAACCAAACCTGTATATATAGGGCTGGGGATTTAGCTTAGTGGTGCCAGTGCCTGCTTGGCAAGCACAAGGTGCTGAGTTTGATCCCCGGTGCCAGAAAAACAACAAAAGAAACCCGTATATAAATGCATATAGCAACATTATTCATAACAGCCAAAATGTGCAAACAACTTAATGTCCGTCAACTTATAAATGGACAAATAAAATGTATTTATCTGTACAGAGTACTATTGGGCCAGAAGAATGAAGCACTGACACACATTACAAGATAGATAAACCTTGAACTATTAGGTTAACTGGAGAAGCCAGTCACGTAAGTCCTCATGATTCATGTATATAAAATTCGTATTCCGTTCAGAACAAAGCAGTTCATAAAAGTAAAAGTTAAAAAAAGAAAATAAAACTAAACAGGAAAAGTCTATGCTTGTGCGTGTGTGTTTTTTGTGGTGCTGGGGATTGAACACAGGGCCTCGCAGGTGCTAGTTACTGAGTTACATCACCAGCCCTGCTTCTAGTGTTTTAAAAGCTGAATAAAGGAAAACCAAGTATTCTTTTCTGTGTATCTGATCAACACATGATAGAAGTATGCCATTATCTGCCTTTTGCACTCAAAACTTAAGTGAGCCCTCCCCACTTTTTGGTTTTTTTGAGACAGGGTCTCACTATGTAGTTGAGGCTGACCTTGAACTCACTAGGTAACCAAGGCTAGCCTCACTCACAGCGATAATCCTGCCTCAACCTCTTCAGTGCTGGGAGTACAGGCATCAGCCACTTTGCTCGGCTTTTTTTTCTACTTTAAATAAGAAGGAGTTGGGCCAGGGATTTAACTCAGTGGTTCCGGCACCTGCCTCGAAAGCGTGAGGACCCAAGTTCGATCCCCTGTACCATAAATAAATAAATAGGAATTACTCTTCTGGCAGGGGCGTGGGTTTCCCCGCAGGGTTAATACATAAAGTGACTAAAGCAAGGTGTCCAAAGATCTGGTTAAAAGTGTTAAAAGACTTCGATTTGGCTCTTACAAATAACTGTTTCTGCTATTACTCACATGTCTTTCTGTACTTCAGGGTCATCATAGCGCCGGCCAATGAGTCGCTTTGTGGCATAGAAAGTATTGTTTGGGTTGGTGACAGCTTGTCGCTTTGCTGGCATGCCAACAAGTCGCTCCCCATCTGCTGTAAAGGCAACAACAGAAGGGGTGGTTCTGGCACCTTCAGCATTCTCCAGCACCTAAAATTCCCCAAGTAAGACAAAGACTCTAATCAGTGGCATCTTTTCAGCAACTGTTTAAGACAGCACCCAAAGAAGAAAACAAATGCTTAAGAACAGTTATTACTTGGCATACTTGATTACCATGAATGCTGACTTAGTTAATACCTACCACTGAAGACAGATACTTAATATATCTTGGTATTTTTAGTCTTTATTGCTACATCCCAGCCCTAGCTCTTCATGTTGAACACTTCACAACTAATAACAAAAAATTGGGACAACTATTGGTCAGGTTTTTTCTGCTCAGTGTTGGAAAAAGTATCTCCTTCCATGTGGAGAATTAAAACTTAAAATCTGTGGTGGCTACAAATTTCAGGTTTATAGAAAAAAATGTCAAAAAGCATAAATTAGGGCTAAAGGAGGGATTATACTTTTAGTACCAAATACATGAAAAAACACTTCTAGACAGCTTATTTTAGGGGGAGGCTTGGGAGAAAAGGAAGACATGAATGTTCATGAATGTAAGAGGTGAGATTCTAGAACCCCAGGTACTCTAAATCTTGATAAAAACCCAGAGGGAATGAAGGTTTCATGTACAGAGTAAGAAGGTTTCAGAATAAGGCCTTTACATAGAAAAGAGCCTTTAGTGTGGAGTTCTGCTTGCTTCTGACCTGAACCTCCCACCTGATTCAAATGACTTATAAAATTGCAGGACTTTGATGACAGTGCAAACCATTCTAATTCCTTCAAAAGGTAAACGAGTCTCACCTCTATCCCAGGAGAACAAACTTAATTCCTACCGTGGGACGTCAAACCCATTTAATTATAGTAGTACCTTCGTTCACAAACTTAATTCTTCCCAAGAGTCTGGGTTGAAAACCAAATTGGACAAGAAACAAATCAAACTTCTCCATGAGGTCAACACTGAACCTAATCACTGAATTTGATTCGTTTCTTGTCTGATTCAGTTTGAGACCAGAATTGTGGAAGGAATTAAATTCGTGAAGCCAGCTATCACTGTATCAGCACCACAGTTTCACTTGTGGGTCCTAAGAAACCAAAAGCAGTGCCAGGCATGGTGGTGCATGCCTATACAGTACTGTAACCCCAGCACTCTAGGTGGCGGAGGCAGGAGGAAAGCATTTTCTTTTTCTTTGCATGGTACTGGGGATTGAACTCAAGGTCTTCACATTGAGATATATCCCCAGGCCTTTCTTGAGACAGGGTCTTCTTAAATCACTATGTTGCCCAGGCTGGGCTCAAACTCACTCCTGCTCACACTCCCAGTATGCTGAGATTACAGATGTGCACATCACACTCAGCTCAAGGGAAGCTTTTAAAATTAGAATCTCTTTAACTAAGTTCAAGTGGATGTAATTCTGGCTTGGGTACTAAGTATGGCTAGGTGGCCCAAAGCTTCCAATCACACTTACCTTTGCTTGTTTACCCTCCATTACTGCCACACAGGAGTTGGTAGTGCCCAAATCAATACCAACAACTGCACCCTTGATTGCTTCTGATCTGTAAAATAATACCATGGTTAAATACTTTAATATTGGTCTCCAAAATGACAGAAATACATAAAAAACTTGATACGGGACATGTCTGTGACATATAATCTACAAATCAAAAGGATAATTATAAAAGACTAGTTAACCACATATGTACAGGCCACTACTCTGCGGTTCAATAGGTATTCTCTCAAAGAAAATGAAGTTATACTTACGCATAATCTCTGCTTGAAACAAATCTAAATGCCTCATGACTAAGGCCATTCCAGCCATCCTAAAAAAAAAAAAAAATTGCATTAGCCATCGACTACAGGGGCTTGTCCCAATTCTAAGGAAAACATGAAAATGTAGCTTCATTTTGCTGAGTAGCTATGCTGCCCAGTGCTCAGTGTACAACAGAACTATATACTAAACAACAAATTTTTCAAATAAACCAAAATTAAATAACTACTGTGTATATACAATTTTCTTAAATCACAAGGAGATTTTTCAACCCTGACATTACTAATCTTGAGCCAATTTTTGGAGTCTTGCCACATTGCCCAGGCTATCACCAAGTTTGTGATCCTCCTGCTTCAGCTTTTCAAATAGCTGGGACTACGAGCTTTGAGGCAAATTTTTACTGTGGAGAGCTGTTCTGTGCATTGTAGATTACTTAGAAGCAACCCTTGCCTCTGTACAACTAGAATCCAGTAGACATCCCTCTTCAAGTTGTGATATCTGAAATCTCCAAGACCTTCTTTGGGGGCAAAAGTGCCCCCAGGTGAGAAACTTACAGTACTTCTCAATAATGGTGTACTCCTTAATCTGAATATGTATTGAAGTACTCAATTTGTTATTCATTTTCTATGACCTTATCATTATTAATTTCGGTAATCACTTAAAAAAAAAGTTTAAGTTGGGCTGGGGATTAAGCTCAGTGGCGCAGCGCCTGCTCGGAAAGCGCGAGGCCCTGGGTTCGATTCCCGGTACCAAAAAAGAAGTGAAAAAAAATCCCCTAAAAAAAAAAAAAAAAAAAAAACTTAAATAATGACTTTCCACAAGGACAAAAGACCCTTCTTATAAAACGCAGACTACTTTGAAGATCCACATGTGAGTGGTCAGTTCACATTCCCATTCTCCAAAGATTTATTTTAGATAAACGCTACCACTCCATGACCTTTACTCTTTTCCGAAAACACAACAGTCATAGACCTAGGACTTTGAGATATTCCTAACCACGAAAATTTGAGTTGGAATTAATTTTCGGACTACTTCATTGGGTGCTTTTCTTCCTTTATCTCATCACAGCAAGAGCATGCTTGCTCAATCTACCGTGATGAAAAGAGAAACTACCTTCAGAGCTCAGGTGAAAAAAACCCTAAAATAGAGACTCCTAATTCACTGCATTGCTCTTCCCGAGGCCCAATCGACCTAACCCGCCACAAAACGGACCATCAAAGCCGCTACCTCTTAATTCGTTACTACTCTAGACCGCAAGGGCTGTGACTCAGCAAGTCTGAAGGCACAACCCCGAACGAGGTTTTCAGCTGGCAGCGCTAACTGCGAAGGGTACATTATCTTCCTCACCTTCCGGTATTTTTCAAGGAAATCTGACTCCGAAGGCCAGGGCCTGCTTACCTAGGCCTGAAGCGGCAAGCCCTTTCAGGAAGCCCCGGCAGTTCCTTACCTGGTGGCGGGCGACCGTGCCCCAGGAGGCGGCGGCCCCTACGAGACGGGCTGCTGCAGCTCGGCTGGCGCTTATCATGGCGGCTACACGGAGGGAATACGAAGAAGATAACAGCCGTTTAGGTGGCCGTAAACTGCGCTACGCGCTGGAAGCAACGCTTCTGGAAACCTCCAGCCACGTGGGGGCGGGTGCTAGTCACTGCAGCCCAGAGGCCCGCTCTTCCGCCGAGGCGCCGCCCGCGCTGCCTGAGCACAGATTACCGGACTGCAGCTCCCAGAAACATGGCGTGCCGATAATTTACTCCTTAGAATGATTATTGAAAAAACTTTGGCCTCTTGTTCCATCCGTGGCTGCTGCGGGATTGGTGAGAAGCGAAGGGAGGAAAAATGAAGGAAATTCAGGCAGTACATACGACAGGCCCGGTCCTTCGCAGCGGAAAGACTCAAGGTCACACGGGATAAATTGCGAATCGATTACAGGCTTCTTGCGTCAGTTGCGCAGGAGGAGGAGCCTGTTGCGCTTGCGCAGATGGCATCTGGCTAAAATCCTGTGGCGCGCGTGCGCAGGGAGTGGCGGAAAACAGCGTTGGAGACTACACCTCATTGGGTATCCGTAAGCGCACGAGAGTTTGGTTGGAGCGTAGCCCGGACGATCCGGCGCGCGTCCTTACAGTGCGTGTGGACGTTTTCTCTGCTTCCGGTCCGCGTGGAGGGCGCCATTTTGGGGCTTTGTTAATTGCAGATCTCCGAACTTCTATTGCTCTGTCCTAGTGTTTGATCACAATTTGAATATACTTGGATATGGAGACCTTAAACAATTTCATGCAGTATTTTTACCACTGGAGTTTCGAGTTTCAAAATTTTTTTTTTTGGTACCGGGGATCGAACTCGGGTCCTTGCTAGGCAGGCAGCGGAACTACTGAGCTAACTCCCCGGCTCTGGGTTTCAAATTTTTAAAGCAGCGTTTTCTTTGGTTTTTGGTGCCCAGGATCGAACTCGGGACCTTGCGCTTGTGAGGCAGGCCCCGGAACCACTGAGCTAAATCCCCGGCCCAAGCAGCGTTTTCTTTTTTTCTTTGGTACCGGGGATTGAACTCTGGTCTTTGCGCTTGCGCAGCAGGCGGCGAAACCACTGAGCTAAATCCCCGGCCCAAGTAGCGTTTTCTTTACATCCAGCTTTGAGTAGCTTTCGGGCTAACATTGGTCATAGATTATAGAGATTCTAGGAGTTTAAAAAACAAACAAACAAACCCGCCCACATCTTCCGTAAGTATCAGCTGTTATTGTCTTCACTAGTCTACTTAGGACTCTTTTTTTCCCCCCAGTTTCCTCAGAGGCCATCAAAATTATAGGCTCATCACCCATTTGTAGAGATTTATATACTAAAACAGTACGCAAGAGACCATAGCAATGACAAACACTATGAAACGTTGAAACAAAATACAAACGTTACAGCTTTACTTTGTATATGACCAGTAGAGCAGGTAAAAATAATTGAAGTAACTATTCTCCTAACTTTCCTTTTCTCTCAAGAGTTTTGTGCCAGAGATCCCTGTAGTCAGGTTCCAGTTCCCACCTGCCCAGTGTGTGAGGCAGGCCTGAGAAAAAATACACTTAAGAGACAACTAGGAGAGAAAGAGTGTCAGGACTACCAATACCAGTGCAACAGACAAAGGCGCTGGCCAGCCCCAGGCACTGACACTGGCAATCAACTGGGGTAAAGGCTACGTGTGGTTTCTAAGGAAATTAATGTAAAGGCTCAAACGACAAGACAAAGCATTCTCGAATTAGGAATAGAATAGACAAAATATATGGTTGTAATTAGAATGTCCTCCTAGTCTGAAGGTTTTAGTTGTGGGAAGAGAATTTGGGTGAGAGTTACTCTGACCTCCGCATGTGGACTTCAGCTAGACTCCTCAAAACAAGCCAATTGTGGGGTTAACTCTTTACAACCTGCTTTGGGCATAATCAGTATTATGGTCCTCTGCAGTTGTGCTTGTTATTTTTCCTTGCTTCATATACTAAAAAGCTATGGAGTATTTTATCAAAAGGATCTTAGAATCAAATGGTGTTATCTAAACACTGTTTAGGTTTAGGGTATCTGAGGCTCACGCCTGTATTCCCAGCACTTCGAAGGCTGAGGCAGGAAGATCCCAAATTCAAAGCCAACCCAGACGACCTAGAGAGACCTGGTAACAACCAACAATGACGAGGACGAAGTGATTGACTTTCTTCTTTGCAAATGCTCTCTATGGCCACAAGGGGGATATGGTAGCTAGTTAGAATGAAGGTTTTTATTTGCCAATGTGAAAGGCTTCTGGACTGCCTTGCAAATTAACATGGCTTACAGCCTAAAGGCTGGAAGAAATGAATCTGATTCTAAGAAAACATAGGGTTCAAATGAATGAGAATGGACAGATCCACAGCTAAGTGTTCTAATTGTTCACTATGAAGCACAGTGTTTCATTTCTCTGTCAGCATCTCAGTGTCACACTGGGAAATGGAAGGAGCTGGTGCATAATTTGCATGAGGGTAAATTTTATCAAACTGAACAGGTGACTGTCCAATGCCTATGCATGCTATATTTTTAATGATATTCTGGGGCCGGGAGTGTAGCTCAGTGGTAGAGTGTGTGTTTAGCATGCACAAGGTCTTGGGTTCAATCCCCAACAATGCCTCCCAAAGGTATTGTTCTAACTGATACGATTATTTTAGCATTTTTGATGACAGGTAACTGTTTCAACTTTCAAGTATTTAATGACCAACCATTAAAAGGGATTTTCATTAGAATAATAATCATTAGTACAGTAGTTGTTAAGTGCCTCACAGGTCCTAAATGTTTTATGTACATTATATAATGGCCCACAACATGGTCTCAAGTAAATACTGAATTTTTAGATATGAAGACTGAGGCTTAGAATGGTTTATATCTGTTACCTGGAGTTACTTAGCAATTGAATAAGGCCAGAATTTGAAGTCAGCGTGTTTAACTTCAAAACTTACACTACTGACCACTAGATTCTAATGCCTCATAACCAAATGGGATCATCTTTTACCTCTGTGTTCATAAATGTAAATGATGAGTTTTTAAACACTGGGCTAATCCATTAGTAACAGTTATTTTAGGCAGTGGAATAAAAAAAAGTTAGAAATATTTTTTAAATTTTAAATGTAGTTTAGGTTTCAGGAAAACCCTAAAGAAAGTGTAGGGTTGGGGCTGTTAGCTCAGTGGTAGAGTGCCTGCCTAGTAAACAGAAGGCCATGGGTTCAATTCCCAGAACTGCAAAATTACAACAACAACAAAGGTTGGGAGAAAATTTAGTCTGTAACACAACTCCTAGGATCAAGTTTGTATTTTTTAAAGAAAGTTTTTTTTCTTTTTAAACTGGTGACTCAGAAGATGTTTGATTCAGTCTCTCTAAAGATGAATATCATGCTGTAGCACCTTCCGTCTTCAGGGAATAAAAATGTAGCATACTGCAGGGATTTGTCACTTTTGTTCTCCTTGGAATTTTTCATGTTCCTGCAGCATATTTCAGGAGTAGTTCATACTTTTCCTATTTAGCATTCGCTTCACTATATTGGAGTACATTACACAGTGTTGCTTCGCTCAAGTCTGCTTCAACAGAGCTTGCCAGGGTGAAGAGGAAATATTATGTCGGGTGATGTCCCCAGGGGTGATGAAAATTAGCAGGTTTCATTCTATGCTAAGTTCCTAGTCACCCAGATAGCCTGCCAGCTTTCTGATAGGAGAAAAGAGAAATACAGGATGACCCTGATAGAAAAGTAAGGCAGCATAAATCAAAATAAAATGTCACTTTAATTAGATAGGACATTTACATTCTAGTGATAATGCAGTCATATTGTACAAGGTAAAAAGCAGTTTTGCTCTGGGTTTTCATTTAGATATGGAAAGTAGTTGGCTGTGGGAGATAAAGGATCCATATAAGAATCCCCTATTTGAGGAAAGAATGGGGCTGAGAAAAATCTGAGATTTGTTGTTTATAAAAATCTATGTAGGGCAGGGGATTTAGCTCAGTGGTTCCACCACCAGCCTCTCAAGTGCAAGGTCCAGAGTTCGATCCCCGGTACCAAAAAAAAAGCCTTTGGATTCTTAAAATTTAAATAGATTTTTTTTTTTTGGTACTGGGGATTGAACTCTGGACCTTGCGTTTCAGAGGCAGGCAGCAGCACCATTGAGCTAAATCCCTGGCCCAAAGGCTTTTTTTTAGGCAGTTTTGCTACATAGCTCAGGCTGCCCTTGAAGTCATGGTCCTCCTGAGTGCTAGGATTACAGATGTGTACTACCATGCCTGGTCTCAGTAAGGTCCTTTTCTAAAGTGTTTAGCTTATTTATTTATTTGTGATACAGGGCACTGAACCCAGGGCCTTTGCACTGAGCTACATCCCAAGCCCTTAAAAAATTTATTATCATTATTATTATTATTGTTTGGAGACATGATCTCACTAAGTCACTAAATTGCGCAGATTGGGCTTGACCTTGTTATCCTCCTGCCTCAGCCTGCCAGAGTGATGGGATTATAGGCATGGACGACCATACCTGACCATATTTTTAAAGTCTAAATAGCCACAATTTTCATTTATTCTTGACCAGCATGGTATAGTGAAAGAAATCTTGAAATGAGAGTTGAGCCAGAACTTGAGTTCCAGGTACACACAAAGGACTCAGAGAGAATTTAAAGAGCACAGAGAATCAATAAATTGTCCAGTGTCACACTAACAGTGTCAGCTTCTGCTCTGCAGCCTCCTTGTGTGAGTGTGTGTGTGTGTGTGTGTGTGTGTGTGTGTGTGTGTGTGTGGAGGGGCAATACTGAGATTAAACATAAGGCTTTTGCAATGAGCTACATCTTCAGGGCTTAAAAAAAATTTTTTTTTAAGGACAGGGTCTTGTTAAGTTACTGAGTTGCCCAGACTGGGCTTGAATTTGTGATTCTTCTCAGCCTCCCAGAGTGCTGGGATTACAAGAATGAGCTGCCACACCTGTTCAGCCTCCATTTTTTACTTGGTATGCTTTTTTAGAAATCACTCACATGGCTTCAGATTATTCACACAGTACAGGACCTTTTTCAAACGTTTATAGACAACTCATATCCTCTCTCCTGTTCCTTACAGCACATGATTAGTGAAATTATGTCAGCTGTCTTCTCACTTTGCCTGGATTACCTCCTCTATGGTGAGGGGCTGATGGTTTTTGTTATAGACTGAAAATTTATGTCCCCATAGTTAATATGATAAAGCCCTAATCACCAGTGAGCTAGTGTTTGGAGATGTGTAATTAGATCATGAGGATGGGCCCTTTAATGGAATTAGTTAGAGAGGTATGAGAAAAACTCTTTCTTTCCTCCATGAAGAGAGATCTCAGTAGGACCCAGCCATGTCCTGATCTCAAACTTCAACCTCCCGAACCACAAGAAATGAATTTCTGGCCAGGCATTGTGGCACATGCCTGTAATCCCAGCACTGGAGAGGCTGAGGTCGGAGGATCATTGAGCCAAGCTGGGCTGCATAGTGAGTTCAAGGTCAGCCTGAACTACATAGTGAAACCCTGTCTAAAAAAAAAAAAAAATGGAAGAAGAAATGAATTTCTGTTGTTTAGTGCAGATATTTTGCCTGAGCTGCTCTTCAACTTTCAGGAGAGGTATGTTAGCTTTTCCTTACCGGGACAAAATACCTGAGAGAAACAAAGGGGGAAAAGTTGATTTTGGTTGTCCGTTTCAGAGGTTTCCCTCCATAGTCAGCTGGTTCCATTGCTTTCAGGCCCATGGTGAGGCAGAAAGGTGTGGTAGAGGACCATTGCTCACGGCGGCCAGGAAGCAGAGAGAAGGAAAAGAGCAAGAGAGGAAGGGGATGGAAACAAGGAATACCCTCAAAGGTGCACCTCAGTGATCTGCTTCATGCTAGCTCACATGTTGATGAGGTTGGTACCCTCCTGGTCCAGTCACCTCTCTTAAGTCCTACCTCTGGGCCTTGCTTCACTGGAGCTCAAGCCACATAACTGTCAGGGAGGACACTTCATGTTTAAACCACAACAGATTTCCCTGGGCAGTGAGGGTTAATGGAAGACTAGCTGGGAAGCACGGGCCTGATCTCAACACTCAGATCAGAATCCTGGAAGAATAGGGTGGCTTTGTGGCAGGACCAGTAAGGCCCAACTTCCTCTCAGAAATGGGCTTCATGTTTGGTTAGTAGTAACTAACTCAGCCCTTTTTGAATTTGGCATTTGTTGTTGTTTTTCTGTTCTTATTTTTTGTTTGTTTGCTTTTTTTTTTGGTGCTGGGGATTGATACTAGAGCTTTGCACATGCTAGGCAAATGCCTTACCACTGAGCTACACCCTCAGACGCATATCTGCTTCTCTAGTTCTCCTACTGCAGTGGCATGAAGAGCCCTGGCCCACCCCTCATATTCAGGTATTGTGGATCTGAGGTGGGCAAGGAATCTCTGTGTTTAACAGGCTCCACAGGGGATTTTGTTGAGGTGAGATTAAGGGCCATATACCTTATTTGAGAACATCCCGAGCACTATGATGTCTTCTTGTCTCTAAACTTTTCATTACCCATCTCTATTAGAAAAATGTGTGAGGGAATGGGATATAGCTCAATGGTAGAGTATGTGCTTAGCACGCACATACAAGGCCCTGAGTTTAATCTCCACACCACACACACACAATTTTTGAGCATATACTCCAAGATGTATATATTTATAAGCTACATACATGTGTGTAGGATCTTTATTAAATATATATGAAAGTATAGAATAAAAATGGAAAAGATATAGATTTGAATATATCTTTTTCTTTTCTGTGTGTGTGTGTGTGTGTGTGTGTGTGTGTGTTTGTGTGCGTAGCTGGAGATTGAACACAGGGCCTTGCACATGCCAGGCAAGTGTTCTACCATTGAGCAACATCATCAATCCCCTTTTAAAAATCTCTCTCTCTATATTTGATTTTTATTTATGTTTTAGTGCCGAGGACCAAACCCAGGGCCTTGCACTGCACTCTACCACTGAGCTAAATCCCCAACCTCACTTTTTTTTCATTAAGTTTATTGGTACAGGGCCAGGGATTTAGCTCAGTGGTTTTGCCACCTGCTGTGCAAGTGCAAGGACCTGAGTTCAATCCCCGGTACCAAAAAAAAAAAAAGAAAAAAGTTTATTGGTACATTTTAGGTATATAATACAGTTACATTCATCGTTGGGATCTTGTACCTGTACATGATATATCTTGGTTCTTATTTTTTCCCCATTTCCTTGTCCTCCCTTCCCTATTTACAAAGACTTTGTTTCCATTTTTTCCTTTTCTCATATTTTTTTCTTTTCCCTTCTTTCCTTTCCCCTACCCGTCCCACTTCCCCTACTCCCTTAGACCTTTTCTTCCTCTTTCACATTATCAATTATACCATTTGAACCTTATTTACACTTTTAGTTTTTCACTATTTGGTATTTACATATGTGTGTTTATTTCACTTAAGAGTATGGCCTTGCCGGGGATTTAGCCCAGTGGTTCCGTCGCCTGCCTCGCAAGCGTAAGGACCCGAGTTCGATCCCCAGTACCAAAAAAAAAAAATGTTAAAGAGTATGGCCTCAATGTGCATCCATTTAGCTATACATGTCTCAAGTTTCTCATTCTTTATGGCTGAGTAGTACTCTATTTTATAGAAAAAGCACATCTTCTTTATGCAGTCTCCAGTTGATAAGCATTTGGGCTGTTTCCAAGTTTTAGCTATTACAAACTGTGCTGCTGTAAACATATATGATTCTGTTAATTCTGTTAATTCTTTTGGGAAGATACCCAGCAGAGGGATAGCTGGGTCAAATGGGACCTCTAATCCTAGTTTGTTTGTTTGTTGTTGTTGGGTTTTTTTTTGGTACCGGGGATCAAACTCAGGACCTTGCGCTTTCAAGGCAAGTGCCGGAACCACTGAGCTAAATCCCTGGCCCTCTAATCCTAGTTTTTTGAGATATCTCCATATTGGTTTCCACAGTGGTTGCACCAGTCTGCGGTCCCACCAATAATGGAGAAGGGTTCCTTTCTCCCCACAGCCCTGCCAACATTTGTTATAGGTTGATTTCTTGATAGTAGCCATTCTTTCTGGGGTGAGGTGGAGTCTCAGCATTGTTTTCATCTGCAACTCTCAAATGACCAGTGATGTTGAACATTTTTTCATATATTTATTTGCTGCTTTTACTTGTTTGTCTGAGAAATGTCTGTTCATTTCAGATGCCCATTTTTGAATCAGGTCTTTATATTTGGGGGGTCTGAGTTTTTTGAGTTCTTTATATATTCTAGATAGTAAGTTGATTTTTTGTGCAAGTTCCCATGCTACTGAGGATTTGTTCATAGTCTTTTCCTATGCCAATGTCTTTGAGAGTTCTACCTAACTTATCATCCAGCAAGTTTAGTGTTTAGTGTTATCTTCCAGCAAGTTTTTTGTTTTTGTTTTTGTTTTTTTTGGTACCGGGGATCGAACTTGGGTCCTTGCGCTTGCGCAGCAGGTGGTGAAACCACTGAGCTAAATCCCCAGCCCTCTTCCAGCAAGTTTTAATATTTAGATCTTTAATCCACTTCAATTTTAGTTTAGTGCTTGGTGAAAGATAGGGACCTAGTTTTAATCTTTGACAGGTTGAAATCCAGTTTTTCCAACACCATTTATTGAAGAGGCTATCTTTCCTCCAGTGAGGATGGTTGGCTCCTTTGTCAAAGATGAGGTAGCTGAGTATGTCTGGAGTTGTTTCTGTATCTTCTAATCTATTCCACTGATCCTCGCCCAACCCCACTTTTTGAAACAAGGTCTTGCTAAATTGCCCAGGTTGGCCTTGAAGTTGGGATCCTCCTGTCTCAGCCTTCTGAATAGCTAGGATTACAGGCATGCACTGCCATGCCGTTGTTTGAATATTTCTTTCCTGTAATCCTATGTATCCCCTAGGCTGCTTGCATCTCCCTTGTTACCTTCTCTGTAGTCTTGAATTACACCATCCTGTATGGAATGTCTTTAATAGGCAGAGTAGGGGCCTGCTAAAGGGCCAAATTATTATTATTATTTTTGAGACAGGGTCTTGCTATATAGTTCAAGCTGGCCTTGAATTCACTTTGTCGCTCAGGCTGACCTCGAACTCACAGCGATCCTCCTGCTTCAGCCTCCCGAGTACTGGGATTACAGGCATGCACCACCACAACTGGCCTAGAAATACTATTTATTTTGATACTTTGTGGATTTTTTAAAAGTGGTACTAGAGATTGAACCCAGGGCCTTCACACTGAGCTCTTTTCTTAGTTTTTGTTTTGAGAAAGGGTCTCACTTTTGCTAAATTGCTTAGGTTGTATTCAAATCCACTCTTTTTTTTTCTTCTTTTTTTGGTTCTGGGAATTGAACTCAGGACATTGTGCTTGTGAGGCAGACAGCGGCACCACTGAGATAAATCCCTGGCAACTTAGGTTGTGTTCAAACTTGCCTATTTGAGCCTCAGCCTCCCAGAGTACTGGGATTACAGGTGTGCACCACCATGCCCAGCTTGTCACTTTGTGTTCTGGGTTTTTTCCTTACCGTTACTGTGTCTTGTCTAAGGATCTCTGCATGCCAACCTGGGACCATATAGTTGTCATTCTTAAAGGCTGTCCACATAATCTTTTTCTTTAAATACATAAGTTTATTTCACTGAATCCCCTTCTTACCTTTTCTATTCTTTGGTAGGGTATAGGGAGAAATCTGCTGCATTTCTAAAGTTCTCTGAAAACAAGTCGCATTTCAGAACCAAAATCAGCATTTGATTTTCTTCACTTTGGGGGTGTATTCAGGAGGCCATTGGATACAACAAGGTATTGAATTGTCTTCTCTGAAGAATACATCTCTGGGTATGGCTGGGCCACTTGATGAGAAATCTCAGCAAGAGGCCACAGACACCATACTGAGGAAAAAATTAAACCGACGGTGCTTGATATATCCAAGGAGTCTCTTAGGTTCTGTCTATTACTGCAGCGCTGAAAACATAGACATAGTTCAGTACTGTGATTAAAGTGACTTCTGGTGTTAGCCTCTTTGTTCATGAGATATAGTGGTGGGCTGTGGCCATTTCATCATTTGAGGGTATAATGGTTAGCTAAAGATATTTTTCTCCAAAGGGCCAGTTATTTCTTTAGTTTTTCTCCAAAACTCAGCTTCAGCAGGAAGGAGCCATAAATTCTGTGACATAGCTGCCTTCTTATCTGTCTTGGGAGTTATAGACTATACATATAAGACAATTCATGTTCCTCTGCATAATGAGGTGAGTTTTATAAATCATAAATCTTCACTTAACATGCAGGTGGGTGCCAGGTTTAGAAAAACTGATGTAGTTGCCAGGTTCATGAATGTCATAAATCATTCATGCTAAGGTAGCCCAGAGTCATGCTGTGTCCTCTGAGGCAGACCAATTTTAAGGTGGTTGTTAAACACAAAAATGTGAGTCTCCATGATTGTTTTTCAAAATCAAATGTGCTTATTTGAAGATTAAAACCAAGTTACCTTTTTTTAGTTGAAGTCAGTTTTCTGACACCCTTCTTTCACCTCAAAAAACTTAGTAATAATCTTTTCTTCCCTGATCCCTGAATCCTATCAGAAATACATCACAAAATACATTACCTGTACATTTGCAATCTAGATCTTTAATGTGCTGAAAATGAGATTTAGACATTTCAATAAATCTTGGGGTATATTATTAGGAAAAAAAAGCCTCTGGAGTTTTAGGGGTTATTTTCTTCTGCTTCTATACCTTACATGAAGTTGCCATGAATTAAAGATACCCTGTGGTTAGGAGGCAGGTATGGATGGCCCTCTGCCATACTGCCTGTCTCTTCCAGGCAAAGGCAGCGAGGGGTAGGGCCAAGAGAGAAGTGAGCCCAGGACAGCAGACTCAAGGTGGTGCAGCATGTATGTGCTGCTCTAGGTTCTACACTTTGCCCAGACTCCTGAACTGAAGTGGTTTTATTCTGAGAGTTCTTCACATAGTATATGCAGAAAGGAATGAAGTTGGCTATTATTAATATTATTATTATTGAAGAAAACCTGTTATTACTTTTGGTGAGATGCCCTGAATGAGAAAAACAGAGAGCAAAATGGTTTTGCCTGAGGTTTCCTGAGAGTATATAACAGGGCCATGCAGCAGATAACATGTGGGTTCTTCCCTCTGATGAACCTCAGAAGTCTAACAGCTGCATATCCTGTGTTCATTATGTGCGCAACCTGACCTTGGTTAAATATTATGGGAGCTGGTCCCAGGCAGAGCATCTTTTTCACTGAATGCAGTTGAATTTTCATCTATGTTATGGCTTGGATGTGGTTTGTCCTCCAAAGGTTTGTGTGTTGGAAGTTTGCACCAAAAAAAAAAAAAAAAAAAAAAAAAAGAAAGAAAAAAGAAAAAAAAAGGGCTGGGGATTTAGCGCAGTGGTTCCTGAGCCTGCCTCACAAGCGCAAGGTCCCAAGTTCGATTCCCGGTACCAAAAAAAAAAATGGAAATTTGGTCTCCATGTAGTGGTGTTGAGGTGCTGGACTTTTAAGAGATGGGGCCTAGAGGGAGTTGTAGGTCTTGGGGCACTGCTTTGAGAAGGGGTTAATGCAGAATGAATCACATCTCACAAGAGCCGATTGTTATACAGTGAATATACCCCATATTTCTGGCCTCTTCAGCACCTAGCCAACTCCTTTTCCATTTCTCTGTCATATTATGATGTAGCCAGAATGCTCTCACCAAAACCAAGCAAATACCATACTCTTGAACTTCCAAAACTATAGTCAAATAAATATTTTTTCTTTATAACATATCCAGCCTCAGGGTTTTTGCTATAACACCTCAAAACAGACTAATACAGTCTTTAATCTTTGAATTCTAACTCTGATGTTTAGAAATATCTCATTATGAATTTGCAAAATCATATATTATAATTGAATTAATTGAATTTTTTGTAATTGAATTAATCTTATGAAAATATTGCTAAGCTTGTTTCCTGCCAACTTCTGTGGCCCTCTTTTCTCCTCTCCCCTGAAAGCTCACCATTTTTTTATGCCTCCATACTTTGTGCATATTTCCCCTAATGTCTAGAAAGCTCTTCTCTTTCTTATCCAGATGTTGAATTTCTACTCATCCTGTAAAATTCACTTAAATCTCACCTTCTCTTTCAGGTCTTCACTGGCTTCCTGAGGCAGAGCTTGTCACTCAGTCTTCTGTGCTTTTAGAACATTTGTTTACAGTTCTGTCATGATACATCACAGGGGATTTAATTTTTGTTGACATGTTCATGCCTTCCACTGGACATTAAGCATCTCAAGAACAAAGTTTTAGGGCCGAGGATTTAGCTCAGTGGTTCCGAAGCCTGCCTTGCAAGCACAAGGACCTGAGTTCGATCCCTGGTACCAAAAAAAAAAAAAAAAAAAAGGAACAAAGTTTTAGTAACCTCAGTATTCCTACTACTGTTGTGTCTGACACAGAGTGGAAACTGACTAAATATCCTTTTTTCTATTATACTGTGCACCTGAGCACTAGCATAGATAGCCTCGGGAGAGAACAGAGTGTTTTAAAGTTGTATTTTATCATAACTTATAGATGCTAAGATAATGCATAAAATATTTATCTGTTTCCTATAGGAATGCTTAAGGATAGAAAGTAACAGAGCCAGGAGAAACTTCCTGGATTCTCAGGATGTCCTGGGATTTTCTGTACATTCTGGGTAGGTCAAATCCTATTCTTAATTCCTACATAATATCACTATAACTTTTATGTGCTTTCTTTCAAGGTCTCCATATATAGCCCAGGCTGGCCTGGAACTTGCCATCCTCCTGCCTCAACCTACTCAGTGCTGGAATTGTGGGCATGAATCAGCTTGAACTTTTATGTCTTTGTTTTCTCATTGCACTCATTTTAATCTAAGTCTTATTCTTTCTCACTTGAACTGTAACAAATATAGCAGGTATGATGTTCAGTTTAGAAATTCATATGTGTAGGAAGTACCCCATTTATTTATATTCTTAAATAAAGGTAAACTACAATTATATCCTCTTATCTCATCTGACTGGTGGAAAGTAAACCTCACCTATTTCTCATCCTGAGGATTTTGTACTTTGTGTGAAATTGGAAGGGAATTTGAGTTGCAGATTGTCACTGAGACAGCTGCTATCCTACCAGGCACTCTGTCCTTTCAGGTCCAAATACTGACTCCCTGCTCTTCATCCTTGTCTTTTTTAGGGATTTTTGTTGTTGTTGTTGTTGGTACCAGGGATTGAACTTGGGACCTTGCGCTTGTGAGGCAGGCAGGGGCACCACTGAGCTAAATTCCCGGCCCTTTAGGGATTTTTTATGAGGTCAGGGCCTTGTCTCCTAGATGTACATGGTCAGTCCTCTCCGGAGTCTCGAGCTCTCCTTGGGAGATGGCCGGGAACAAAGCCTGGGTTTCCCTGTTCCAGTCCCTGCACACTGTCCTTATTCTCAGCTCAGGAAAGATTTCTTATCTACATGGAGTGTTTTCCTGCACATGCCGATCTGAGGGTACTTTCCTCAAGTGCCAGCCTCTCTCTTATTCTTTTATAGTAGTCTTTTAGATCCCAAACCCCTATCACTATGGCCACAAAGCAGTTATTTTACCTTCAGGTCCATGTGTCTACCCTCCTTGTGTAGATTTGTGAGCTTCTCAGCCGCAAAGACTGCTGCATTCTTTTTGTTGTTGTTATTGTTATTGTTGTTGTTTTACTGGGGATTTTTTTGTTTGCTACTATTATTGTGTCTGATACAAAGTGGAAACTCAGACTAAATATCCTGATTGTTTGTTTATACTGGAGATTGAGCCCAGGCTTTCACACTGAACTATATCTTTAGTCCTTTTTCATTTTCTCTCTTTCTTTTTTTTTTTTTGGTACCAGGGATCGAACTCGGGTCCTTGCACTTGCGCAGCAGGTGGTGAAACCACTGAGCTAAATCCCCGGCCCTCTTTCTTTCTTTTGAGACAGGTTCTCCCTATGTAGTTCAAGCTAGCGAGGCTGACCTCAAACTTGTAATGATTCTCCTGCCTCAGCCTCCCAAGTTTTGGAATTATAGGCATGTGCCACTACACTTGCCTCATTTCCTATTTTGTGACAGGGACTCATTAAACTGCTAAGTTTCCCAGGCTAGGCTCAAACAGGCAACCTTCCTGCCTCAGCCTCCCAGAGTACTGAGATTACAGGTGTGTGCTACCACATCCAGCTTCAGAGACCCACACATTCTTATATCCTAAGGCACCATCGGGCTCATCATAGTGTGGGGTATTTATTAAATGCTGATGAATGATGATAATGATGATGATGACATGAACAGGGGACCCTTCCTGAGCACACCCAGCTCTGCTGTATAATGAAGGTCAGGAAAATGAAGGGGCCAGGTCTCATTACTGTGTACAGATGCGTTCCGCTTGTTTGTATCACCCCGAGTAGGGTCCTTGTCCTTCTGCCAGCACAGGAAGAAGCACTTGCCCTAATAATGACGTCCAGGTTCCATTTGTCAGAGTGAACAGGTGAG
Source organism: Heterocephalus glaber (assembly GCF_000247695.1). Next base: position 31,359,742 of record NW_004624743.1, read on the forward strand.
AGCTGCTCTGGGGAGTGTTCACTCTGGCTTTGCTGTTCCGGCCTCTGTGTAGGCTGTTTTGCCCAGCCCTCAACAGCAGGTTTCTGTTACTATGCAAATGAGGCGAGGCAGGCCCTCTTGAACAAACCAACCTCCCTGACACCTGCTCAGAGTCATTATCCTTCCAATGAGCTGTGCTTAATAAACATGAATGACTGTTGCCCGCTTTTTGGCAGGCCTGTGAGGAGTCTTCATGCAGGCTGCCCAGAGCCAGCTCCAGCTTGCACTCTGGGATCAGAGAAATGGAACCAAGAATGCCCTTGCCTCAGCCCTGGAGGCTTAATTGACACTTAGTTCACTTGTTCCCTTCCATCAGCCTCCTGTGACCTCGTGCTAGCCCTTTCTGGCCTCCATGTGTAGGGAATGGGCAGAGAGGATTCCAGCATCACCCAAGTGGTGGGACTAGATAACCTTTAAAATTCCTTTGAATTCTGTGAGTCTTTGATCCTGTAATTTTCACTTACCAGTTTCTTAATTGGCATTTAAAATCCCCAGCTTCCTACTGACTTTTTCAAACCCCTCACCTTAATCTATTTCCCCTGATAGATTTACTCAGCCACACAAGGCCTTCTTTTGGCTACACAGACCATTTCCTTGAAGGTGTGGTTTCAGCATTTCCATACCCTGTCTCGTCCCCAGATCATGCTTCTCTTCACCGACCATTTGTCTAACCCTACTTAGACTCCAGATGTATGTGGATGTATAATATATATGTATATTCATCCTGTCTATCTGTCTATCTTTCTGAGTTCTGGGGATTGAGCCCAGGGCCTTGCACATGGCAGGCAAGTGCTCTATCACTGAGCTAAACCTTAGGACTCCACAGGTCCCAACTTATGTGTTACTTGTGTAGGCCAGCTTGTCTAAGCCCTAGAGTAGATTGAATTGTTAATGCCTAGACAGTCCTGCATATTATTGTTCATAGCACTTTCTCCACTTATTAAATGTTCATTGAACCAGCTGACTCTGCTCCTCATCTCAATCGGGTATGTACCGTGCTGTTCACTCCTGGATTGGTTTAATGCTGCTTTTCTGCTGTTTGTGTTTATGCTCATCTGTTTAATGTTAGCTGTCTTAAGTTGTACATTCCTCGGGGACAGAGAATCCATGTATGCAATTTTCTTTGTACAGTGCTTTATGTGGGTGTATGTGTATCTCCTCCCATGACTGTAGAGAAAGATCGAGATGGTAAAATAGAAAACAGCAGTAAGTCTACCATGGAGGAAACTTTGAAACTCTGTTGGAATGAATTCTGAGCTTCTGTGTCATCCTTGAAGATGGATAGGGTACAAAGGATGGGGTGTGGGGGTGGACTGTGGCAGCACAGGAGGTTCTAGGACCAAAAGTAGTGTGCTCAGAGCTGAGGTTCATACTGCAAGGTGAAAGAAGGAGGGGAGAGAGAGGATGCTTCAGGAAGGGGAGAAGTGGACAGAGCTTGAAGCTAAAGGCCTCATTTTCCACCAGTTCATCAAAGCACTGTTAAGCCAAGAAGAGCCTTTAGTTCTGACCACATTCCTTGTTTTTCTTGTTGTGACCCTGTTAGTGGTGTTATATTATGTTTAAAATAAAGTTTGAAGAATAACTTTTTTTTTTTTTTAACTGGGAATCAAACTTGGGTCCTTGCGCTTGCACAGCAGGCAGCGACACCGCTGAGCTAAATCCCCGGCCCCCAAAAGAATAACTTTTATAATTGTAACAGAAGTCATGGGGATGATCATAAGAGAAATTCCTCTCCTCCCCTTCCCTACCTTTAGGGGGCTAGAGATTGAACCCAGGGCCTCACACATGCTAGGCAAGCACTGTATTACTGAGCTACAGCCCCAGCTCATTGTTTTTTTAAACCCTCTCATTAGTGATAATCCAACTCTACTCCAAAACAAATATTTTTCTGGGTCCCCTGTAGGTATTAGACGGTCCTACAATTCATTTTTTTTGTAAAATGATTTCAGTTAGGGACTTAAAATGTTCAGCCTGGGCCAGGCGTAGTGGTGCATGCCTGTAATCCTAGCATTTGGGAGGCTGAGGCAGAAAGACTGCCATGAATTCAAGGCCAGCCTGGGCTACACAGTGAGTCTAAGGCCAGCCTGAACTACATAGTGAGACCATGTCTTAGAAAAAATGTTCAGCCTGGTATTGTCATTTGCAAATGTTTTCTACCTTAAGCTATTTGTCTCCCCCATCTGGAAGCTGCTGCAAGTGAAAAGAGAGGGTGTAGTCTTTCCTGATGTTTCTATTCCATGTCAGGAAATATTGTACTTGTCTATGTTGTCTATTTTGCCAAAGCTGGCATTGTATTCTACAGGCATTTTCTCCCTGGGCACTTTCATATGTTCTTCAGAAATCTGCACTCCCCTACACACACACACACACACACACACACACACACACACTCACACACTCACACTCACACACAGATGATCTGGGCAGATGAATTCTTTTCTGCTAGTTGTTCTTTCCCTTTACGGCCCCTAATAATTCAAAGTCCATTCTTATTTTCCTTCTTCTGAGGTCTGTTTGTCCACTGGTAGTCTTGTTGGGCAGGATCTAAGAGGATCTTCAAGCTAGGTGTGGTGGCACACACTTGTAATCCTAACTACTCAGGGGGCTGAGGCAGGAGGATAGCAAGTTCAAGGCCAGCCTGGGTAAGTTAGAGAGGCCCTGTCTCAAAATAATAAAATAAAATAACGGGAGATATAATGTAGCTCAGTGGTTGCCCAGCATGCTCAAGTCCCTAGGTTCAATCTCCAGCACCAATAAGTAAGTAAATAAATAAGATCTCTAGGCCATCTTCCAAGCAAGTAGCCCACTTCAATTTGGTGAAAAACAGGTCCTTTTGAGACTCATGTCAAGCTTTCTGAGCATTAGCCTTGAAGTCTTCACATTAGGCTTGTGGTGAAACACAGGCTCCTCCATTTCTTTGGATGGGGGTGCCCATAGCACACCAATTCTTTTCACCAAATAAATTATTTTTAAAAATACAGGCGGGGATTTAGCTCAGTGGCACTGTGCCTGCCTCACAAGCACAAGGTCCTGAGTTTGATCCCTGGTGCAAAAAAAAAAGAAGAAATCCACTAGGCACATGCCTGTAATCCCACCGACTCAGGAGGCTGAGGCAGGAGGATTGCAAGTTTGAGCCCAGCCTGGGTAACTTAGTGAGATCCTGGTCTTGGGTTCAATCGCTAGCGCTGCAAAAAAATTATCTTAATATCTAATAGTATCTTTTTACCCTTGATATGAATGAAGGTTTAGAGTTCCATGACTGATTTTCAAGTGTTTTCTATGAAAATTTGCATTTTTGCTGGCATTTTACTTAGGTACAACATGAATACTACAAATTGGACTCTCTGCTGAAACTTTCAAATAACATAGTGTAGTGACTGTAGTCAAACAAGTGATTCCAAGAACCAAGTAATTAACTTCTGAGTAAGGCTAGGTAATAACGTTGTTCTCTCTTCTATCGAGGAAGCATAGTTGTCCTCATCTATAAAATGTACCCCTCATCCTTTCCTTGCCTTAGAGTAGATAAATATGAAGTGTGAACATGAAGATCACTGTGGATGGACAGCCAGCTCTGGGGAATAAACAATCTGCAGAATCCTCTTTTCTAAAGGTGGCCAGTAGAGATGAAGGGCCTGATGGAAAGGGGAAAATGCCAATTTTATCAATTTTTCTAAATTTCACCCTCCCCCCTCCCACCCCTACTGTAGTTTGGAGGTGACTTCAGATATGGAGGTCTTGGGCTGGGGATTTAGCTCAGTGTTTTCGTCACCTGCTGTGCAAGCGAAAGGACCGGAGTTCGATCCCTGGTACCAAAAAAAAAAAAGATATGGAGGTTTCTGCTAGAGCCACAAAGAAATGCCTGGCCAGAGTAGGTCCTTCCCTGGGTCCTGTTAGAGAGGCACAGCTGTTATCAGCTGTGTTCGTGTTTGTGTCATGTTCATGTCTCTGGATCTAAGGGAGGAGAGGGAGATGTCATTACTTTGACAAAGTGGCTGAGTATCTTTATCATGATAAAAAGACATCTCAGTCTCCTGATTCAGAGCCAGAGCCAGCTTTGGAAGGAATTGAAAGGCTCCAACCTGGAGCTGCTGTCAAGCCAGCAGATGGAGTCCCAGCCCTTCTCTGGGTGACTCTCAGATCACCTGGGCTGGTATTTGAGGTGAGGCTTGGGCCCAGCTCTGTAGCCAGAGGGGACTGGAAATGAATAAAAATGAGTGCACCGCATTGCCATAACTGTTGTCTTGTCTGCAGAGGAGTTTGCTAAAATATGATCCTAGGGAGGCTGTTTTCATGTGCCTCGTTGGAATTACTGCAGAAGTAATTGTAAGGAGTGTGTGGTTGTATGCCTGAGATAACCAGAGGACGTAAGAGACAGGAAGATGTACAAATGACAGAACCACATCCTGGGTAGTGAAGAAAAATGCCACGATTCCCTCACACCTGGAAAACCTTGAGGGAAACTCAGGGATATGAGTGACTCTTGATGGGAAAGAGCAACCTTATGAGGAACATTTGGACAAGGAAGCTGACTTAACATCTGCCAAACTCACTCCTCTCTGAATTGCAGGCACTGCAGGACCTCATTAAAATCTGTAGACTGCTTAAGAAATGGAGTTGGGAGTAGTAGAATTTAAGCTAGGTATGGTGGTGCAGTGCTGTAATCCTAGGACTGTGGGAGGCTGAAGCAGGAGAATCACAAATTTGAGCCCAGCTTAGGCAACTTAATGATCTAGCAAGACCCTTCCTAAAACAAAAAATCCAAGCCGCCCCCCACCAAAAAAATTTCCCCGAGTCTTCCTAAGCACTCAACAAATAGCTAGATAGATGGCTGCTCTTAATAAATACTATAGCACTCACTCTAAACTCTCTGTCCCTCTCCAGCCTACAAGACATCTGTGAACTGGAGAGCCCTCATATCATCTCATAGCTTCAAAACAGAGGAGGAACAGTGAATGGCTTCCTACTCCCTGAAGGCAGGCAGGGGTTGTGTCTCTCCTGTGTGACTTCCTTTATCCAAATAGCCCAAATCCCAAAATAGAGGTATAATAGGGGCTCAGCAGGATGACATCCATAATTCAAGGCCTGACTATTGCTGACTGCACAGAAAGTTAGAAGGAAACTGGCCTCTTGCTGGACCTTACTCAGTCCTGAAGCCTGTGGGAGTAAGGAGTAAGGAGTAAGAGTGCTTGTGATATCAGGGGAAGAGATGTAATTCCCAAACCTACCTGGTATCTGAAACACGAGTTCGTGTTCTCTAAAATCGAAGAATGAATTCTAGGAACAATGGGGGTTAAGAGTAGGAAAAATTTATTGGGAGAAAGAAAGCTTCTGCCTAAGAGAGACAGAAGAGGGACCAGAAAGTGAGTTGCCTGCCCACCCCACTTTTCAAAGATGTTTTATACAGCAAAGCCATGTGGACAGGCGGGTACAAAGTGGCACAAAACTATAAGACCCAATGGAAATTTACAAGGTGGGCATGAGGTGGGACAAACCCATGACCAACCAATAAGATTACAAGTACAGTCACCCAGGTAATATTGAATAAATGGGGATCAAATGAAAAGACAAGTCACATGCAAGGAATTTCCCATTTAGAATATCAATCACTGCTTTCTATCTCTAGGGGAAGTAGTGCTTCTTTTCCTTTTTATAATGCTAACCAGTGAATGTGGCTCAATTGTTCTCCATGTTGGTTCCTTGCTATATTGTCTCCTGGAGGGCTGGTGCCTTAAGGGAGGCCTTGTCTACCTGCCAAGGAGATATCTAATTAACTTACCTATCTGCAATACTTAAGAGCCTCAGCTGCAGAGCAGGTGTCACAATCCTCCCTTCATTGGGAATCCAGAGGTGTCTGGCAAGTCTCTTGGCCACAGGCCTCCCTGGAGCCCAGAGCTCTTTGAAGAAAAGATTCTGGGAACAAGTGTAAGACCCAGGTGAGACTTAGCACAAGTAACACCATCTTGTTACAGGCCCTCCATCTTGTCCCTGTGGGTTTCGGGTTCACTAAAGGACACAGAGTTCCTGGAATGTACTTGTTTATCTGTTAAGACACCCTGGAATGTACCATTGTTTCTGTGTAAAGAACATCCTGTTAGATAAGTAAAGAACATCTACAAACTCCCCTAACCGTCCCCTAACTGCAAAAATTCCGCTTCTGTAGTTCTGCTTGCTAAGCACCCCTGCAGCCCCTATAAAACCTTCCAACCTCCTGAGCTTGGGGCCTCTCTAAGCTTATTGCTTGGAGGGTGCCATCTGGCCAGACTAATAAAGGTCTGTTTTTTTACCATCTCAGTCTGTCCCGTGTGTTCCCTCCCGGGTGATCCTCACTGCAGTCAGCTCCTTGGAGCATTTGGTAAGGCCCTCGGTCTTACACAAGGAAGCTGCTGCTCTTGATGAGAAAGTCAGAGGGGAGGAAAATGAGACTAACAAGACCTGAAGAGAACTGTCTGTGGGGTGAAGCGAATGCTAATGGCTCTGCTCCCAAGCTTCAGAGTCGGAGCTGGGTAGGAGCACACACAGATGCCTTAGCTGTCACCTACCAAATACTTTCCAAGGACTGAGCCTGGCAGATAACCATATCCTGATTTTCCTGGATCAAGAAGCAGGACCAGGGGCCGGGGACTTAGCTCAGTGGCGCTGTTGCCTGCCTGCAAGCGCAAGGTCCTGAGTTTGATCCCTGGTACTGCAAAAAAAAAAAAAAAAAGAAGAAAAAGAAGCAGGACCTGCTGAGACAGAGAAAAGAGAAACTGTTGGGAGATTGTAGGCCTGGCCCAGGTAGTTGGGGGTCTAACTTCTCTCCTCTGTATGGGTCCCAGAATTAGGTGCAAGGAAAATGACAGGAAGAGGAATGGCTCTCACTGAACAAATCCGGCTAACACTTGCTTCTAAATGCTAGCTTCTGGGGACTGAATTGTGTGGCCCAAAATTCATATGTTGAAGCCCTGATCCCCAATGTGATGGTACTGGGAGATGGGGAATTTAGAAAATGATTTGGTTTAGATGAAGTAAGGGTGGGGCCCTCACGATGGGATTAGTGTCCTTAGGGGAAGAGACACTGGAGGGTGCTCACTTGTATGCTTTCTCTCCCACTTTTTGCTCCCAACTCAGATTTATAGCTTCCTAAACTATTAGGAAGTAAATTTCTGTTGTTTAGTCTAGTTGACAGTATTACAGCCACCCAAGCTCGCTAGTGCAGTAGCTGTAGTAGATGCTGAGACCCCACTGGAACCTTCTTAACCACATCAGTGTATTCCCAGCTGCTGTGTTGGCTTCAAATGGTTCACAAATGCCCCTTTCTGCAGAAAATTGCTCCTAGTGTATGGGACACTGTTCCAGTGACCTCTGTAGCTTCCAGCTAAGGAAGTACAAAGGCAAACCCTTTTTCCTCAAGAAAGCATTGATTCTTTGGTGCCATCATACACCTCAATTCCCCTGTGGTATCAGCTGAGGCCAGACACAAAGCTGCAAACAACTTTCCTTCCACCCTTTCCAGCTTCCTTCATTGTCTCAACAAATCACATGACTGGAATCCTATCTCAGGCTCTGCTTCTAAAGAGCCTGACCTAAGAAACCTCTCCTAAGTGATAGAATACTGAGCAACTCAAACAATTGGGGAGAACTCTGTGAGGACAGTGATGATGATTAATACCCAGTGACAATGAGCATTAGGACAACAGCTTCTGTTCTTTGGTCCAAAAAGCTTAGAATAAAAGTCTACTGCCAAAGATGGCGGTGGGGGAGGGGGTGTTTTAGCAATAGATAGCTCTTTCCAGAGGCATCTGGCAAACAGCTGTGTTAGCCAGAGTGTAAATAGCCTTGTTAGCATAGAGCCACAGGGTGAGATTCCATGGTCTTATCCAATAAAGGAAGCATCTTGACTGCAAGAACCCTTGAACCATGAAGAGACCGAAGTCAGGCAGGTAGGGTTGAGTTCTCTGAAGGGAGAATCCTAGCACCTTCCAGGGAAGCACTCAGCCTCAGGGGCTTCAGGTAATTGGTTCCTGTTACCCCTCTGTTTTGCTTTGTTCAACATGTTGGCTTCTTTATGATGCTATCTTGTTCTTGGGGGATTTTGTTTTCACTATTTTATAATAGTGCCCTTTGGTTTCCCTCTCTTTTCCTTTCTGGCCCTTGATTTCCTCTCTGAGTCCAGCTTCATCATTAGGACTGTGAGATCTGGATCTGGCTACATCTTGGGAGGTGGAGGATGGCTGGATTATTATTCTTCCAAGAAAGCCAATCTCTGATTACCTTAGAATTTAACTTCAGTGCACTATTAAGCTGAAAGATACACTTCCACTAGCAGTGAGGATGGAGAAGACAAAGTGTAGAGAAACTTTTTCTGCCAAGGCACTGACCAACAGTTATACTTTGGCCCATTAATTTTCATAGTGGCCCCCAGGGAAACTGTGACAGCACACAGTAGATGCTTATCAACATGATCCCAAAGATTTAGAGACACACGTCTAATATCCATAAGCTGTTCATGTGACTATATCTACAGTGAGAGTGGCTCCTGATTATTTGTTCTCAAGAGATCTGGAATCTTCCATTCAGATCTAGAGGTGAAGAAGAGTATTTTGGACAATTCTTATCTATTTCCACAAAGTTTTTTCCCAACATATTTTGTGGGAACAAATAAAATAGTGGTTGTAGAAGGATCTTATCACAGAAAGACAACTGAAAGGCAGCTTTCTTCCATAATCTCTTCAGAGGCTTGGAGCGATGAATGGGAGTTTGAGGCCAGCCTGGGCTACTTAGTGAGTTCAAAGCCAGCCTGAGCTACATAGTGAGACCATGTCTCAAAAAAGAAAGAAAAAGAAAAAGGAAATGACTTTCCAAAAAAGGGCAGACTTGCTTTGGGAAAACTAGATTCATGGGTACAAGTGGTGCCTCAGAGTACAGACTTATCCCCATTTCTTGGCTTTGCTTGCTCCTTTGCTTCTTTCTTACACAAGATCTCCACACCTGGCACTCAGGTCACCACCAGCAACCCCAAACCTGTGCTACTCTTAGAACTCATTATTCTAGAGGTGAGTTCCCTCTGTATTTCCCCACTGTTCCCACAAAAGCTCAGAGAGGACTGTGATTAGTCTGGCTTGAGCTTTATGTCCTTCTCTGAACCAGTTGCTGTACCCAAAGGTGTTTAGTAATCCAGGGTGCTAGGCCTGGGGTCATGTCTTTACCCTGAAGTTGTGCGGAGGATCTGGCTGCTCCTTGGACTATCTAAAGAGAATGATCCCCTAAGGAAGGATGCTTTGGGAGGAACATGTGTCCACTATGACAAAAGGTCAATTTACCTTTTTGACTATAGCTAATTCAAATGAAATCGCTTAGGAAACACTAATTATGGGTTCATCCATCACAAATGGCACTTTCTTTTTCTTTTTTGGGGGGGGTACTGGGGATGGAACTTGGGTCCTTGCACTTGCAGGGTAGGCAGCAGAACCACTGAGCTAAATCCCCAGCCCCACAAATGGCACTTTCTAGACTGAGTTGTGGAGAAAGGCAAGCTCAGTATAAGATAGTATGAAATCAGTCATCTAGTCTGAGGAAGCTGAAGGTGTTGGAGAACCAAAAGGAGGAGGCAGTCTTGCCATGAACCCAAAGGTTGTGCCAGGAAGGGCAGCCTGGCACATAGTGGCACTTAGTTAATGTTTGTGGAATAGATTCTTGGAAAAATCCCTGATCAAAGAGGAAGGTGCAGGAAGCAGGAAGAACCATGAATGGAAGGCAGACTCCCATGCCAACTTGGAATTCATTCTATTTTTGTTTTTTGGGGGGAGAGATACTGAAGATTGAACCCAGGGTCTTTGGACTACATCCCCAGCCCATTTTTGAGATAGGGTCTGGCTTTGTAGTGTGGGCTGTCCTTGAGTTCACTGTGTAGCCCAGGCTGGCCTCGCACTTAGGATGATCCTCCTGCCTCAGCTTCCCAAGTGCTGGGGTTACAAGCACAGATTATACATCTGGATTTTTATTTTTTATTTTGAGACAGGGTCTCACTAAGTCACTAAGTTTCCCAGGTTAGGCTTGACTTGCAGCCTTCCTGATTTACCCTCGAAGAGTGCTGGGATTACAGACCTGTGCCACTAGCCCTGGATAGAGTTCACTTTTTGATCAAGCCTTGTTCCCATAATTTACCAGGTTGAACACAGCTTATACATTAGGATTTTCCAACAGTATAATTAAAGCTGTCGTTTTGTTGTCTTCATTCTAAATAGCTGGTAAAATGTAGGACTTTCTAGTGACTCAAGATGGAGACAAGGGAGGTGAAGGGCAGGCAGATGCTGGTCTCAGGGCCAGTGCGTTCAGAAACAGGCAGCCTCCTTCCTGGGAGTGGCTTTTAGACTTTGTGACATTGTAGTAAATCATCATAATTATAGACAATTGTCAGAAAGAAAGATTCCATAGTCACCTTCCTCCTTCCTTCCTTCTTCCTTCCCAGTGCTAGAGAGAGAATCCAGGGCCTTGCACATGCTAGGTAAACACTGTACCATAGGGGCCGGGGATTTAGCTTAGTGGTTCCGATGCCTGCCTCCCAAGCGCGAGGTCCCAAGTTTGATCCCCGGGACCGGAAAAAAAAAAAAAGATCCTAGACACTGTACAATAGAGCTATATCCTCAACCCAACAAGACCTCCTGCCCCATACTAGAGATTGAACTCAGGGAGAACTAAGTTATATGTCCGTCTTTTTTTTTTTTTAATTTTGAGATAGATCTGACTGAGTTACCCAGGCCAAGCTCAAACTTGTGATCTTCCTGCCTCAGCCTCCCATGTAGCTGGGATTTAGATGTATGTGCCATCCAATTGGGGTTCCAATCAGGGCTCTTTTTTTGGTAGTAGGGATTGCATGCAGGGCCTTTCCACTGAGCTATACCCTAAGCCTTTTTTAAATTAAAAATTTTTTTTTTTTTGAGACAGAGTCTCATTAAATTGCCAGACTGGGGTTTTTGTAATCCTCTTGCCTTAGGATCTCATAATTCTGGGAATACAGGGTGTGGCCCACCCTGTCCAGCTCAATCAGGGCTTTTTCAAGTTTTGTTTTTGGGGGCACAGGTGGACTTTGGAAGACCTTTCCATGGTCCTCCCTCCCAGCTTTCCATGCATTGCCTTTGTGGCTAGTAGATGGGCAGGCATCAGTGTATTCTAAAAAAGACCAAGAATTGTCATTCAGTCACCTGGCCCATGCACAAGGTGGAAATGAAAAGATAAAAACCTGAGATATGTGCTGGGGGCTGCAGTTTAAAGTAAATGGGTTCAGGCCCTCTGCCCAGTCAGCCTAATGCTCTGGCAGCTGCTGCATTTAATGGCCAACTCCATTAACTTCTCCCTGGATGGCTCCATTAGCCTGTCCCTGGAGGGGGTTGGTGGGGGAGAGAGGAGAGAGAGAGAAAGGGAGAAGAGAGAGAGAGAGAGAGAGGAAGAAAGAGAGAGGGGGATAGGAAGAGAGAGAAAGGGAGAGGAGAGGAAAGGAGTGGGGAGGAGAGAGGAGAAAGAGAAATAGTGTGTGCTGTGAGAAACTAAAAAGGATCAGAGCTTTCCTCCACATCCCATTGGAGTCTCTATTTAGGGTTCTAAATCTGTTCCATTGGCTGTTTTTGTTCTCTGAGGGGATTTTGTGGTTCCCTTAGTCTGTGTGCCATCATGGGGTTTGGCAGCTAAGGCAGAGCTGGGGGATAGCAATCTGGATAGGTTAGAAGTGGGGCTCAGACCGCCTTCCTTCTCAGCCCCACAGACTAGGGATGGATCTTTTATTTTTTGAGACAGTCTCACTATGTAGCCCAGGCTGACCTCAAACTTGTGAATGATCATCCTGACTCTGGCTCTTGAGTGCTGCCTTTCCCTTCATAATGAAGAAATTGTTAATCCTGGAATTCAGATAATAAAACAATATAGAGGAGGGGCTAGGGGTGTAGCTTAGTGATAGAGTCCTTGCTTAGCATGTGTGAGGCCCTGGATTCCATCCCCAACACAGGAAAAAGCAAAAACAAAAGGGAAGAATTTGGGGTACCCTCAGAGAGATTCTATGATGATGTTGGTTGAGAGGGTGAAGGACAGGAGGGAAAGGAGACCCAGGGTTTAGAGGGCAGGTGATGAGTTAGAAGAACTAATCGACACCTGCAGGAGGAGAGGAGGGTCGAGGCTAAAGAGGGAAATGGCAGACTCCTCGTCTGTCCAAGAGTACTTAGGTTCTGCCTGCTCTGAGGCAGGGAAGCGATGCCTCTTAACCCTGGCTAATGAACGAAGCTTAAAACCTGTTAAATAACTGTGGTGCCCAAGACTTCCCTAGACCACAGAACACATTGCCAGAGAACAGGCAATGTAGTAACCAGAAGCCACACTTCCACTGAGCAATTTTTCCAGACTTAGTTACTTCCCACTCTAGCCTCTTAGCTGCTGTCAGGCAACATTAGGGCAGAATACTGAACCTGGCCATAACACAGCTGCTGAGGCTTTCCTCAGAGGAGAGTGTGTGACAGGACCAGGCAGAGCAGCTCTGATCCCAGGCTTTGCTCCTGGCATTCCTGAATGTCCTGCCCAGCGCACTTCCTCTGAAGACTCCCTTCCAGCATCTCAGCTCCAAGTTTGCTGCCCTGCCTCCCTCCAAACTCCAGAATCTAGCATGACCTGCTCAGACACAAGTTCCCTGTTAGATGAAGGCTGTGACTCTTGTCTGTGAGACCCTGGCCTGACTGTAAGTTGTAGGTCGAGGAGGCATCCAGTGTAGAAGGTATGGTGGACAGACCCTTGGTCTAGAGGTGAAAAGTGCTAGTTTCAGCTCCCAGTTCTGCCCTATGCATTTGTCTGACCTTAGGCCATTGCTAAGTTCTCTAAACTTTAGGGTTTTTCATCTCTAAAATGGGAATGATAAGAATCATATCTCCCTCTGAGTGCTGTGTTCAAAGTCAGATGATGTAATATATGTAAAAGCACTTTATAAAATGCTACTGTTGAAGCCAGGAGAGGTGGCGCATGCCTGTAATCCTGGTGCTCAGGAGGCCAAGGCAGGAGGATCAAGGCCAGCCTGGGCTACATAGTTCAAGGCCAGCCTGAACTACATAGTGAGACCCTGTATCAAACAAACAAACAAAACAAAAAGACCCAAATTAAAACCAAAAAAACCCCACCCATTGAGTTGTTACCCTAGCCAGGAAGCACAAGTTTGAAATTATCTTATGCTCAGACGCTCCTCTGATAAACAAAATGCAGACAAAGGCCCGGATATAGCTTGAAGGCCTTGTGCCTGCCTGGCAAGCCCAAGGTCCTGAGTTTGCTTCCTGGTACCAGGGGGGAAAAAAGTAAACAGGATGCTATGGTGGAATGCCTCCCTCCCCAAGAAGAGCTTGCAGTGGAAATTTAGGCCGAATGCAGCAGTGTTGGGAGGCAGGACCTGATGGAACATGCTTAGGTCATGGGGCTCCACCTTCATGATAGGATTACTGTGGGTTAGCAAAGGGCACAAGCCTTTGAATTCCATCTCTGGCCCTCTTGCCTTTGCACCTTCTGCCATGGGATGATGAGCAAGAAAGCCCTTGCCAGACACATGCCCCTTGACCTGGGACTTCCCAGTCTCCAGAATTTTAAGAAATGTAGTTTAAAAAAATATAAATTATGAAGTCTCAGCTATTCTGTTATAAGAGCACAAGATGGACTAGTCATAGTGATAGCCAAAACATGGCACTCTGGGTGTGAAGAGTGAGGGGCAGATTCTGGACAAAATTGCTTACTATGCCTCTTCATGCCTCAACTATATATTTGGCTCCTTTTTCTGTTTTTCTTTTAGCTTTTACTTCCACTGCTAGTCTTTTGGCCCTGGGTATTTTTTGTTTGTTTCTTTTCTTTTCTTTTTTGAGACAGGATCTCACTATGCAGTTCAGGCTGGCCTTGAACTCACTATGTACCCCAGGCTGGCCTTGAACTCGCGGTGATCCTCCTGCCTCAGCCTCCTGAGTGGTGGGATTACAGGCATGCACCACCATGCCCTCTTCTGGCCTTGGGTGTTTTTTTGTATCGGAGATTGAACTCAGGACCTTTCACTTTCACTTTTTTTTTTTTTTTTTTTGGTACCAGGGATCAAACTCGGGTCCTTGCGCACTTGCGCAGCAGGCAGCGAAATCACTGAGCTAAATCCCTGGCCCTGGCCTTGGGTTGTATTCCTAATTTTCCAATGATAATCTGATTCCCCTCAACTTTTCACATCAGGCCTCCCCAGCTTGTGTTGGTTCACAGCTGTGGTTGAAGGGCTTGGACTCTCATCGGAGAACAAATGGTTGCATAAGATAAAAATAGTAGCTCACATTTATTGAGGGATTTCTGTGCATTAGGTAGAGTGCTAAGCACCCTTCTGGCTTCACTCAGTAATCTAATCCTCCAAACAACCCTACTGAAAGAGATTCTAATATTTTCCTCATTGTGTAGATAAATTGAAGCATAGAGAGACTACTAGATAACTATTAAGTGGTAGAGCTGGGTTTTGAATGCAGGGAGGCTGAGCAGGAGCTTGTTTGCAACTCCTCTGCTGCTTCTGAGGTAGTGACTGGGTGAAGCTCCTTGGCGAAGCAAGGGTGGTGGGTGTACAGGCGGCATGTGTGACATATGCAGTCCAGATGCATCCTGCAGGAGGCAAGGCAAACAGACTTGATTGCAGAATCTTCCAGCTGTTCTGTGAGTGCTCTTTTAGGAGCTACAGACGGGTGTGGCGAGAAAAAGGCTCAGTGGCCATTTAAAGTTGATAAGTCCTCAGGGGAAGGATATATGGTCCCCTGGACAAATTCTAATAAAGAAAGTGGTTTTCTCTTTGTTGATGTAAGACCGAGGGCCTTACCAAATGCTCCAAGGAGCTGACTGCAGCGACGAACACCCGGGAAGGAACACACCAGACAAGTTGGAAAATAAAACAGGCCTTTATTAGTCTGGCCAGACGGCACTCCCAAAGCAAAGTGGCTAAGAGAGGCAACTGGCTCAGTCCGAGGCTGTTTTTATAGGGGGGTTGAGAGGGGGAGGTTAACATGTAGATTCACGGAAAAAAAGGAACAAAGGTTGGTGGTCGACTGTCACGTACTGACGGTCAGCAGACACACAGTAATGGTCACGACCGTCACGTACTGATGATCAGCAGACACAGTGATGGATTGTTCTACCGATAGTGGGTCCGGGAATTTTTGTTCTCCGGACAAACAAGGGGTTGAATGATTTACTTAGGAACTTTGCTTTGTTACAGATTTTACCTACTCTCTCAAGACTAACAAGCACATTTTAACCATTAAATTGTAAACACAAGAGAGACTAGGGGAATAATTGAATTTTGAATCATACAGTCCCACATTGAGTCTAGAGTTTCCTGAAGTGATCTGAGCAGGGAACTATTTTTTTCCTTTGCAACATGCCTCCTACTATATAATAGCCTACAAGACTGTGGGTTTGGGGATGCTCTCCTGGACCCACCTTTCCCCCACACCACTCAGTCCTGAGAAGTCATGGCCACACCCTGGATAGCAACTGGGATTCTGCAGAGCACAAGGAGCTCTGGCTGGTCAGCTCAGATGGCAACTATCGGACATTAATTAACCATGGTTAGGCAGTAGCTGACGTTTTTGGATTGCATGAAAAAGCCATCCAACAGAGTTGGGTGGTTTATTTTTATTTCTCTCATCCCTGCTCTTGTCTCTAGACCCTTTATGCATCAAGTCTGGGCTGTCAAAACAGTCTCCTGAATAATCTCCCTGCCTGCTGGTTTTCCCTCGGTCCATCCTGCACCTGGCAGGATCTATCTTCCTAGAGCACTTCTTTGGGCATGCTGCTCTCCCAGCCCAAAGGTATTAATTCAGCTTTTGAGACTGTCTGGGGTGGCCCTGGCTTAACTTCCCTGCTCCCTCCACATATGCTGCATCGTGGATGAAGCTGAATCATTCCCTCTGGGTTCCCTCTGGCTTCCTCCAGCAGATGCTTGAAAAATTCCCTGCTCCCCAACCCTTTCCTCCTGTCATAATCTGTGTTCTCTTTCATTCTTTTATCTATTCAATTAGTTTGTACTATGTGCCAGGTCCTGTGTTAGAGTAAAACACAGTGTTTATTAAACTGGGCATGGTGGCACATGCCTGTAATCCCAGCACTCAGAAGGCTGAGGCAGGAGGATCACTGGGAGTTTGAGGCCAGCCTGGGCTACACAGTGAGTTCATGACCAGTCTAAACTGCATAAAGAGACCTTGCCTCAAAAAAAAAAACAAAAACGACTTTAACCTCAACAAGATAATACAAACATACAAATACATACAACTGAGGTGAAAGGTATTTTTATAACAGAAGGACACAGGCCTTTTTTGGGGAGGGGGGTACTGGAGGTCGAACTCGGGACCTTGTGCTTGCAAGGCAGGCAGTGGAACCACTGAGCTAAATCCCTAGCCCGACACAGGCTTTTTGACTGCAGGGGCACACCTATCCCAGCCTGGGGCACAAAAGGCAAGTCAGGGTAGGCTTCCGGGAGAAAGAGAGGTTGTTTATAGATGAAATGGTATTAGTCACTTGAGGGCAGATGACAAAAGTGTCAGGAATTGGCCAAGGAGGTGTTGGGTGCATGGATCTTTGCTGTAGGCTAAACAGGACAGGTTCTCCCCAATATCCCTGTCCTCAGGAAAAATCTCACATGGATCCTGCTGACCTGGAAAAGACAGGTGAGAGGACAACACTTGTACTCATCGGGAGAGTAGGGTCTGGGGTTAGGAGAAAGACGATGAAAGGCTGGCCTCCCCCTGCATGCTGTAGTTCAGCAATGGCCCCTTTCTCCTCAGCACCCAGCCTTCTCTTAGAGATTCAGACATTCAGGCAGCTTGGTTGCCACGGGCAACCCCAGAAGGCAGCCTCGTTCCAAAGGCAGACACTGAAGCCCCCTACTTGGCCTCAGAGCCTGGCTCTGATAGCTCAGATCTCTGGGAAGCCACAAAGAGAGCCAATGGGCCTAGGTGGTCCGATGGAGGCCATAGGCCATAGCCCTTCCGGAATGCAGCAGGGTGCTGAGAAAAAGGGGACCCACCAGACAGTAGATGGCATTTTTAATCTACACGAATATGCAGTACTTAGTATGAGTAACATAACCTTGTTTTTCTGAGACACAGCCTAATTTATTTCAGGCCTCAGGCTTAGGAACTTACCAATGACAACCTGCAGGTCTGGTGCATGTGCGTGGGTTCTGCAGTGCTAATGAGACTGTAGAAGTGTCGGATTTCTCTTGCTTACAGTTTTTCTTCCCTGTTGAGTTTGGCCACCAGTAAGTTTCTCCTTCTCCTGAGCTAGGACCTCTGGTCTGGGCATGTGGGCACTGACTAAAGGAGAAGGTAGAGGGTGCAGGCTTTTTTCAAGGGAGGGCACATCTGGTGCCACTGGTGCCCTGGTAATTGGGGTTACCCAGGCTCCTTGTTTCTTTCTCTTGGTCCTGCTGTGCTGCCTGTTTGAATTGCCTGCTGCTCTCCCCACAATGAAGGAAGCCTGGGCTTCAGTTTCTCCTTCATGACTTGGGTAATATATTTAATCATTTTAAGCCTCAGTTTCTTCATTTGTGAAATGAAAACAGTACCATCTACCCTGCCCAACCACAGGATTATAAAATGGATTTATTTATTTATTTATTGTTTGTTTGTTTGTTTGTTTGTTGAGACAGGGTCTCATTATGTAGTTCAGGCTGGCCTTGAACTCCCTACATAGCCCAGGCTGGCCTTGAACTCATGGCAGTCCTCCTGCCTCAGCCTCTTGAGTGCTGGGATTACAGGCATGAACAACCACACCCAGTTTATTTGTTTGTTTAGTTTTTTAAAACAGGGTCTCACTGTATAGTTCAGACTGGCCTTGCTCATTCTGTAGTCCAGGCTGGCCTCCAACTTGCAGCAATCCTCCTGCCTCGGGCTCCTAAGTTTTTGGCACTCTGCTTGGCTAAATTTATTAGAAAATGTTTTGTAAACTCTAGCAAGAAGAAGAGGAAGAGGAGGCCACTGCCAGCTACTGAGGGTTATTGTGTCAATTACTGTCCTCTTTATAATTTATAAATGTCATTATTTATATTCAGATTCTTCCTGTCCTTTAATGCAGCTCACTATTTACCTTTCCAGGAGCTCTTCTTTGACAGTCCTTGATTGTGTCAGTTCCTAGCTTCTCTGAGCTAGTTCGCGACATTTAGGTTAATCCACCATTATTTCAAAAGTGCGAGTTCTCCTTCCCCAGCTGAATTATAAATTTTTTCAGAATAGAGACCAGGTACACTATTTCACTTGCCTTTCCCCAAAATACTGAACACATATTAGTTGCTGTTAGAAAACATGAGGTTGAAAATGTCTAGCCATACAGGTATTGTGTAAATTGAGAACACCCTACAATTTTCAAAGCAAACCCTGGTGAAGAATTAATTATTCCTCTTGGTCTTTGCCTAGGCAACCCATCTGCCCGATTCAGGTTGACAATCATTATCTTTACAAAGCCCTTACAAGCTACTGGGTTGAGCATTCTGACTGTAGGAAAGGCCTCTAAAAGTGCTAGTCATGTTACCCCCATGCCCCTTCTAAACCCTGGGCCTTCTTTCCATTCTCTGTTCTCATATAAATATATACAGGTATATGCACATGAATTGTATCATTAAAAGACAGAGTAGTCCCTCTATAAAACTAAAGAGGACAGCAAGGAAGATTAGAGGTAGACATCAGGAATGACTTCCATCCTAGCCCAATGTGGAGACTCAGGAGCAAGTATAAATGGACACGATAGCCAAGCATGGTGGCACACACTTGTAATCTCAGTACTCGGGAGGCTGAGGCAGGAGGATGGATTTGAGTTTGAGGCCAGCCTGGGCTACATAGCAAGACCCTGACTCAGAAAAACAAAAAATCACACACACACACACACACACACACACACACACACACGCGCACGCGCTTGCCTGAGGAGAGACCTCTGAGCCTGGGGAAGTGCTCAGCTGGCAAGCTGAGTTTTGCAGACTAACAGTCACCCAGCTTGAGCAATTGGGAAGAATTCTCCCTGCCAGAATGACAGGGGAAACAGCCAGGACCTGCTGGGGAGGAGCTGGGGAGATAGGAGGGGCAGTTTGGCACTTTGCAATTTAGGCAGCACATTGCCCTGAACAAACAGCCTGTATTGCCATGTGCTTATTAGCTTAAAAAATATTTTTGAATCAACACATTCTTTGTATGTCTGGAGCTGGGCTTTTTGCAGCCATGCACACACTGGCCAAGAAAGTGTAGGGGCCAGGAGTAGTGGTGCATGCCTGTGATCCCAGTACTCGGGAGGCTGAGGCAGGAGGATCATCAAGAGTTTGAAGGCAGCTTGGGCTACATAGTGAGACCTGGTCTAAAAAACCACCCCCACCAACTACAAAAAGTGTGGGGTTCTGGAAGAGAAAGAGCATTAGAGAATCACCTGTGCCACTGGGTACTGCCAGCACAGAGCAGGAAGCAGGCCTACCCTGTAATTCTGAGAAGACAGCAGGGGTCCAGGGACCCAGGTTGTGCTAACTTTTCTCCCTTGGAAGAAAGCCAGCAGACAGGTGGCTCCTCTCGTGTTTCCCAACTACCTGCACCACAGATGCGCTCTTTTCTCACTCAGAGGGAAGCTGAGGGGGCTCCCTCTGGCGTGGGAAGGGCAAAGGTTCCAGGCTTGTGGTGAATCCTGGCTCCTTCACTTGCTAGTCATACCTTTTTTTCTTTCCTTTTTTTTTTTTTTTGGTACTACTAGAAATTGAACCCACAGCCTCACATTGAGCTATATCTCCAGCCCGCTTTTTAATTTATTTATTTTGAGAGGGCATCTTGCTAAGTCATTAAATTGCCCATGCTGAGCTCAAGCTTGTGATCCTTCTGCCTCAGCTCCCAGAGTGCTGCGATTGTAGGCTGCATGCCCAGGTTAGCCATGTAATCTTGATCAAGCATGTAAAATCCCCGAACCACAAGCTTTGTCAATTTTCTCTTCAATGACATCTTGTGAAGTTATTGAAATCATTTAATGTCCATAAATAACAAGGAGTGGTGCAGATGCCTGACAAAAAGAAAGACTTAGGGAGGGAGGAAGGCAGTGTACTTGTCTACCAGTAGCTAACAAGAAGGATTGAATCCATGTTAGACTGGCCACTTGCAGTTGAGCTTCTAAAACGGTTTTGTTTTGTTTTGTTTTAGGTCTCACTAGGAAGTTCAGGCTGGCCTTCAACTCACTGTGTAGCCCAGGCTGGCCTCAAACTCACAGTGATCCTCCTGGCTCAGACTTCTGAGTGTTGGGATTACAGGCCTGCGCTACCATGTCTGGCTTATAAAGTTTCATTTTTATCCCCATGAGGTAGGGAATGTCCTTTTGCTTTTCCTGACCAGGATCAAGATTGGCAATGTAGAATGTTCTGGTATTAAAGTGGATCCTTTGGTGGTTCTCCTGGAGCTTTGAGAGAGCACTGAAACTGTCCTCCTTTTAAGGAAGCTTCTCCCTCAAGCCTGGGACCCTTCTGCTGTCAGCTGAGTCTGAGGGGAGTGAAGCTACAGCTCCGGGCCACTAGCCCATCCAACAAGACTCGAGTGTGTGCTTTTTGTTTTGTTTTGTTTTGTTTGGTTTGGTACAGGGGATTGAACTTGGGTCCTTGCGCTTCCACAGCAGGTGGCGAAACCACTGAGCTAAATCCCCGGCCCTCGAGTGTGTGCTTTTTGAGTCTGGGCAGAGTGTGCTGCTGTTGCCCCCAGAAGGTGACCCGTTCTCCTGTGTGCAGAGGCTCAAAGAGGGGGCTGAGTCGTCCACTAGTGCAGCCCTTGGGAGTCCCGCTGCTTGAAGTGCCAGAAAATAATGGAGTCCAGGTGCTCAGGACTCACAGGTTTTTATACTGCAAGAATGCCCAGCACCTGGTGGCATTCTCTGGCCCATCAGCAGGCAGCGACATCAGAGAAGGGGGACTCTGGCAGGCATTGCTTGGACTGCCTGGGTGTTGCAGGGGGGTGCCATCCCAGCTCCAGTCCTGCGTGTGTGCATGTTCCTGTGAGCAGGTGGCAGCAGTGCCCAGCTCTGTGTGGTGCAGAAGCTGTGGCTATGCTGCAGGGTCAGGGGAGGGGTGCTTCCGGGATTTCCTGTAGCCTGGGCTGCCCCCTCGCTGCTCCTGGAGGGGGCGCTGTAACTCAGCCCTGAGGCCGCCTGGCTACAGTCCCTACCCCCAGCAAACTATCCTCTCACTTGGTCACAATGAAGAGCTTTGGCAGAAAGGGAGGGAGCGTGGGTGCTGCGGAGAGAAAAACACCCCAAAGTTTCAGTAAAATGACAGGAGAGATGCCAGCACTTGGGGAGCAGGCACCTTCTGCTTCTCATAGCTTGTGTTGCTGGGCTTGGGATGTATGTTGTGATTTCCTTTCCTTCCTTCCTTCTTTCTTTCCTTCCTTCCTTTCTTCCTTCCTTCCTTCTTTCCTCCTCTCCCTTCCCACCGAGCTCTGTGTGATATTTAGGAACGGGAAACCTACAGTGAGGGGGGGAAGGGAGTAAAGAGATGCTATTCTGAGGGACCCCTGTGTTTTTCTGTAACCACCAGAATGGGGTGTGTGTGTGGGGGGGTGTTTTGGAGAGAGAGAGAGATTGGAGAGCAGTAAAGATAAAGAAGCAAACACAGGGTTGGTCAGATATCTGCCTTGTATAATCCATACACGAATAATTAAAAATTGACTGTATTTGTGCAATATGTTGGAGCATTGGAGTAAAGATGTGTAAAACAAAAAAGATCAAGATTGACAGTTTTTTCTCATGCTTTTGAACTTAGGGAACTTCATTGGGCAGTAGCTTCTTGTCTATACGGTAAAAACCTCAGTAACTCAAAGCTCAGAATACAGTTTTGTGATCATTTCACCTGAATAAGGGCTGGAGTTTATCTTAATTCTATTTGCTTACAAAATATTTGAGTTTATAAATAAGATCCCAAGGGGAATATTTATCCCACTCAAGAAAACAAGTTACTTTTCACCTCTTTGAAGTGTCTATTTGCATTCCAACAATATGGTAATTATAAATCACTTCTTTCTAGCAGTTCATTAAAACAACTCCTAGAGGCAATACTTTTAGAAAAATAGTAAGGCTGTATTTATTTAAAAGCCTATAATGAGTTTTAACAGTTTATCTGATATACTGAGGTCTATTCATATATGATGATAATAATTTCTAACATTTATTGAATGCTCATCATGAGCCAAGCGCAGCATTAAATATTTTATATACATGTTCTCGTTTGCTCTTTCCAACCAGGGATATATCGTGATTTCTTAATGGAGGTGTAGAGGTATTAAATAGCCTAATCAAGGTCATGTAGATAAATGATTATCAGAGCAGAACTTCAATTCTGACTTTGACACCAAAGCCTTACCTCATATGCTCAATTGTGTTCCTTTATATTTTACTGCCCAAGGGTGTCAGAACATCCAGCAAGGGAGATGACCACACAGAGGCCTATGGTGGGCTCCCACCCTGAGGAGGAAGGCTGGTGCCTTGGCATTATGGGTCATTTCAGGTCTGAGACTATAATTCTGTAGTTGAGTAGGGGAGGATAAATCCCACTGTGCTAGGAGAACTGAATTTCCTTGGAATTTTGGAATTCTTTCTGGGATAGCAGCTTCTGCAGGGTTGCCCCTGGTGGAATATACCTGAGAGGTTGGCATGAGGTGATCTGTGAGTGCAAAGTATGTCATGAAGTATATACTCAGCACTGTGATGTCCAGCTCTGAAGGTTCTGTGAAGAGGGCAGGATGTGGAGAAAGGGTGATGATCCCAGATCCCCTCTTGAAGGAGTGCAGGAGTGGAGGTGGAGGAAGGGAAGGAAGGTGAGGGGAAGAGGCTGGGGAGGAGCCTGTGGGGTGTGTGAGACTGGGAGGAAACATGCAACTGGATGAATAATGGAGAGCAGCTTTATTACTTTGACTTTTTGAAATAAGAACCAGTTTATGAAGGTGGGGAGGGAGCAGCCTGGGAATAAATTAAATGAGAAAGGAAATTGAAGCCATCATTTCTGGCCTGCTGACGAGCAGATGTCAGCATGCCCCTAGCCCCTTGCTGCATTCAGTGCTTTTCTAGAGATAAACTCAAAGAAGTTCCAACAGGGCCTGTGCTGAAAACTCAAAGGCCCTAGGATATTTTAGTCACAAGAAAAGAAGGCTGGAAGTTGAGGGGAAGGCTTTTTATCTCTGAGGATTTTTTTTTGAACATGTTATTTCATTATTACCACTCGATTTAACTGCAAACCTGAAGGGAGATGAGGTAATGACTAACAAAAGGTTATAAGATGCTGGAGTCAAGCCAGGCATGGTAGCACATGCCTGTGATCCCAGCACTTGGGAGGCTGAGGCAGGAGGATCACTTCGAGTTAGTTCAAGGCCAGCCTGAACTAGTGAGGTCCTGTCTCAAAACAAAACAAACAAACAAAAAAGAAGCTGGGTTCCTACCAATTGACTCTAATGATAGATTCATTGGAGGGATCTAGAAGGGAAACACTCTCACCAAGCTGCTCAGACCCTCACAGAGCAGAGCTTGCAGCATTCCTGCCCGAGACCCTCCCTTAGAAAAAGCCATGCCAGAGGTCAGAGGAGTCAGGTGGTTGCATTGACAGTTGGCTGAAGAGGGTGGGGAGGGAGGCTGGCTCTAGGACCAGGCCTGGGAAAGCAGCCCTGTGCTGGAATGAACGTGAAGTTCTCCATGAAGATTCACTCTCTACAGAGGGAGAGGGGCAGGGGGTGCACAGGTGACCAGATATCCAGATCATGAATTCTTCTTGGAATCTCTTCTGCATCCAGCCAAAAGGAGTTCTTTAGTAACAGGGGCATTAAGCCAGAATCACAGCTTGATGGGTTCACCAGTCTGTGGCCAGAAATCCTGCCTCTAGCAACTAAGATAGAGAGGCTGGGATGGAAAGAGAATTTAGAGGCAATGCCAGAAATCCCATCCCAGGATGCTGGCCCATAAATAGTGCTGGTACTGAACAACTGTTGGGATTATATGAAAGATTGAAAAAAAAAAAAAGTGTGAGACTGCTTGTTCTCTTGATGGAATTAATGCATCTTCTTATGAAATTGGCCCCTTCTTCGTGCCTCTCTCTCTCCATTGTTTTTTACCTGTGTGCTCATTTGCCATGGAGCCCTTCCCAGAATAGTTTTTTTTTTTTTTTGGTACCAGGGATAGAACTCGGGTCCTTGAGCTTTCGAGGCAGGTGGCAGAACCACTCAGCTAAATCCCCAGCCCTCCCCAGAATAGTTTTATTTGCCCACTTCTTCCTCTTCTCCTGCCATCTGCCTTCTCTAGCTCTATCTTCTCCAAATCTCTTTGTTTTCTTTCTCTGTCACTTGGTCTTCCCTAACTTGGTGAACTTTGCCTCTTGGTTTTCCCAACTGCTCTGCTGCCCTGGGGTGACAATAACCTAGCTGTGTCTGGGGCCTGGGCTGCTACAGGAGGATTAAAATAACCAGGGAAAGTTAAAGTTCTATCATTCTGCGTGTGTGTTTGGATTAGGACTGGCGCAGAAATCCCTGATTCCTCAGACCTAGACACCACTCAAATGAGCTGCAGGGGAGAGAAGACATTTCTTCTACCCTCTATGAAATAAACTAGCACCCAAACCCAGTGAAGTATAGAAGTTTAGATGCTCTCTCCACAGAGGTAAAGGGAGGGAACATGTAGGCAACTTAGGGGAGCATCAAGTGATTTGGGGGAAAGATGAATGGGTGTTCAGAAGATTAATGACAGCTTGTGAGACCTCTGTCTGGGTGTGGTGGCAACCTCTACTCAGGTGAGGAGAATTTAATCTTCTCTGGCTGAAGAGATTCCTGGGGAGGGGATAAATGGCAATGAAAGCCCCTCTTTGTATTTGCTATTCCCCAAGTGCCATCAGATTGAAGTCCAAAACAGCATATTTTGGGGGTAGTGGTATGGTTTAAACAACAAAAAATTATTTTTATTTTTGTGGTGCTAGGGATTGAACCCAGGGCCTCATATACGCTGGGCAAGTGGTCAGTCACTAAGCTATACCCCCAGCCCAGTGCTATGATTGCAATATGGTTTGTCCCCACCAAAACTTAGTGTTGAGAGGTGTTGGGGTACTTAAGAGGTGCCTCTCTTGTTAAGGAGTGATGCTTTCTTTGAGTGCTGTGATAAGTCTCACTCTCCATGATGAGACTGGTAACTGTGGGAGCGAGTTGCTGTAAAGGGAAGCCAAACGAGTGCTTGATTCCTTTTCCACACATGATTGTTCCCCCTTCCGCATCTCCATGCAGGCCCTCACCATAACAGACTGAACAGATGAACAGATGCTGGCACCATGCTTTTAGACCTCCAGAGGTGAGGAAGTGTGAACTAAATAAACCTCTTTTCTTTTTTTCTTTTTTTTTTTTTTTGGTACGGGGGATCGAACTCTGGTCCTTGTGCTTGCGCAGCAGGCGACAAAACCACTGCGCTAAATCCCCAGCCCCAAACCTCTTTTCTTTTTAAACCACTCACCCTTAGATATTTTCTTATAACAGCAGAAAATAGCCAAGACAGATAGCATTTCCTAAACTCTTTCAGAGCTATAGTGCCAGAAGGCAGGTGGAGCTGGGGAAGAGGTGTCTTAGCCATGTCCAAGTTATATTAAAATCATGAGTCAAGAAGCACATCTTGCCTCACTTTTTAAAATATAAGTGTTCAAAGGTATGGAAAATTTTAATGTGGAATTGATAGGGGATGACTCATTAAAGTCAAAATAATAATTAGGAAGAAGCAGAGAAAGACCATTGGAAAGGATAGTTTTATGGGCAAGATTTTATATTTTCCCACATTTTATATTTGGTGAGTGTGTAGGAGTTATCAACACACCCAGACTACTCATTCTTCAGGTACAATTTCAGTTTCAACAAAAGCTGAAATTTGAAGCCCCCAACCCAGACTCTTTCTCTTTACTGGGCACCAGTGCTCTGTTGGTATTATTGGCATTAGAAGAGGTGACTGGGTTTGTGTAGGTTACTGTGGGTGAAATGGCACCTGAATGTCCCTGCCCTGCTTCAGGTGTTATAGGTAATGGAGGCAGCCTTGAGGTTTGGTCGAGGAGTGGAGTTGTCTCAGACTTCTTTTTATACCCTGTGGGAGAAGGTACCTAATTTTATTTCTCTGTTGTACCGTTTCCTTTAAGTCTGGACTTCCCAGAAAGAAAAGGGATTAGTAATTTGGTTGGTTGGTTCTTTTTTTTTTTTCCCAGTCATTTATTCACAAACAGTGCCAGACGTTGGAGATATGAAAATGGAAAAGGTTATAGAACCTGTCCTACAAGAGCTACAGTTTTGTAGGGGAGACCAGAATAGAAATCACAATACAGGTTGTTAACTGCTACTGTGTGAGTACTATGTGATCTCAGAGAGACCAGGTAATATTAAGGAGAGAGGGAAAGGGTCACTTAAACTAGATATTCTTAAAGGATGAATTGGGAGCTAGCCAATTCAAAAGGAGGGATGAAGCAGTTTCCAGGAATGCCAGGCATGGTGGTACACACCTATAATCCCAGCTCTCAGGAGTATGAGGCAGGAGATCACCATGAGTTAGAGACCAGCCTGAACTACATAGCAAGGCCCTGTCTCAAAAAACAAAAATAAAAACAAAAAAAGAGGGACAACAGAAAATACATAAGCACAAAGAACAAATGTATGGACAGAATGAGGAGTTTTGGTTTGACCAGAGTCAAGGGGAATCCTATGGGAAGATCTGAAAAGGGGACTAGAAAAGTAGGCTGAAAACTACTCTGCTTACTTTTTTTTTTGTACCAGGGATCAAACTCAGGACCTTGTGCTTTCAAGGCAGGTGCAGCATCACTGAGCTAAATCCCCAGCCCAAAAACTATCCTGCTAAGAAGTTTGGTCTGCATGGTGTAACTCAGTGGTAGAGCTCTTGCCCAGAATGCATAAGGACCTAGGTTTAATTTCCAACACACACACACACACACACACACACACACGAACACATACTATGAATTTTATTGTGTAGGTTGGGTAGGGGCTATTGAAGATTGTTAAACAAGAGAGCAAGATAATTAGATCTTTGCTTGTAAGAAGTGGGTGTAGAATTCAGTAATTCAGTAGAGACAGTTTGCTCCAGGATGCCAACTACAACAGGGTTGATCTGTTTCCTATCCTGGTCCTCAATGGGGACCTTTCTTCTCTTCCCTCTTCTACAAGGTAAAATAATAAGCACTAGCAGGATTTGAGTTAGGGCTTGGAAATACTCAAATGAATAAATACTACTCCCTGCCTAGAGGAGCTCACAGGCTAGTTTATGCTCCCCAACTCCAAACTAGATTATTCACTGGTCCATATCACTATCATGATGAAATCAGAAAAAGCAAGGACAGTGTAGTGAATGTTTAAATAAAGCTAAATATATTCAATATAAAACTTTTCCTCTTTGGTTTATATTGTTATGTATGTTCTTCCCTCAAAAGATGTTGAAAGTACATGCTAATTACCATTGATTTAAAAAAATTTCCCTCGGAAAATGAAACCAAACCATTTTTATTATATCCCAAAAGGGGTGTGTGTGTATGTATAGATGAGCATGGTGGGGCAGGGCTGTAATCCCAGCACTCTGGGAACCAAGGCATGAGGATCACAAGTTTGAGCCCAGCCTGAGCAACTTAACAAGAACTTGTCTCAAATAAATAAATAAGGCTGGGGATGTAGCTCAGTGCAGAAGCTCTGGGTTCAATTCTCAGTATCACAGAAAACAAAATGTGCATGCGTGTATGTGTGTGTGTGTGTGTGTG
Source organism: Heterocephalus glaber (assembly GCF_000247695.1). Next base: position 31,387,556 of record NW_004624743.1, read on the forward strand.
TGTGTGTGTGTGTGTGTTGGGGATAGTTGCTGGTTGAAGGTTCATTTCCTCACTCCAAAGATGGAACAAAGAAAAGGCTTTCTCATGGAAGGGAATGGACCTTATTCAGGGAAAATGTAGTTACTAGATGCAACTGAGACAAAAGCAGGCTGTCATGACACACCCCACCCTCCCTAGACTGGGGCCAGGGCGTGGGGGGGGGGGCAGATTCCTAGGCCTCAAGAGGGTCATTATTCAGCAATCCCAGCTAGACAAAGGCTGCTCCTTTGGACAGCACAGCAGTGATGGCTAATGTTTCAGGAGTCCTGGGAGACCTCTGCTCATCTATTTGGTTGGGGAAGGGCAGCAGTTCTACAGTGTTCTTCAGCAGACATAACAGGAAAAGCAAGTGAAACAGGAACAGGCTGTCCCAGGGAGAGGAGCTCCAGGCTCTGTCTTTCATGGGGTAATTAAATGTGGTTACAAGCTTTTATCAAAATTAGCCTTGCTTTCTGGGTTTCTATGGCCCAGACATAAATGACCCACTCATCAATCCCTTAAAATTATATCCCTTCACTGGTCACAGGCCTTAGTTTAGTACCTAAACTGAGAATGTGACACAATAACAAGATTATACTTCCTGCTTATCACTTAAGGCTTGTGGGCTTCAACTAAGTTAGGAGTCATGTGAGGACCAAAGGGAGATCTTATTATGAGGTGGCAACTTAAGGAGTAAGATGCCAATAAAATCCAGAGGCTAGGGAAAACAGTGGTTTCATAGCAGAGTTAAATATATGCACAATTATGTTTTTCTTTTTCTTTCTTTCTTTTTTTTTTTTGAGAGAGAGTCTTGGGCCCTGAACTCACTATGTAGCTCAGACTGAGCTGACACTTGTGGTATCCCTCCTGTTGCAGCCTCCCATGTGCTGGGATTACAAGTGTATGCCACCACACCCAGCCACAATTATTTCAATACATCCTGATACATATGGATAAAAGGGCACAAATAACCATGGTGTAGGAGTAGAGGTAAGGGAATCGGGTGGCAGTCTGAAAAGAGGAGTAGAAAGGGAGGACGGCCTGATTGTGAAGGGTCAGGCCAGGAGAAGATTCCCTCAGGAAGCAGAGCTGGGGAGCTGCTGCCCAATGGAGTGGGAAATTGGGAGAGGCTTTCCCAAGGGGCTGACACCCGAGATGGGCTTCTCATCTCACCCTCGCTTTATGGCTTTCTTCTCTTCTTTCTTTCCTCCTGCCCCACATTTCCATTGCATACTGGCCTGGAACATCCTCACAGGCTGCTTCTCTAATTACTTCATCCCATTTTAATTTTGCTGAGTTAGGAGCCTGTGAACTCAAGAGGAAATTGAAGCAAAATACCCAACAAATTGAATGTGCTGGCATTTTAGAAACAAGTCTGACCCTATCTGCCCCCTTCATTCACCCTTCCTCTAGGCCTGCCTCTTAGCCCCCTCAGCTTGAAAATTCCCAGGGGTGAATGTGCTGATGGAAAGAGGGAGTGGCATTAAGGAGTAGCATGTTGGGTTTGACAGAATCATTTGAGCCATTTCTTGGGAAAGAGGACAGAGTGGGGCTTTCCGATGCAGGGTCTTCTATGGGACCCCCTTTGGAACTTAGGGAATTCCTTCTTTTTTTATTAATTTTTTTGGGGACAGGGTCTTGTTATATAGATTCAGCTGGCCTTGAAATCACTATGTAGCCCTGGCTGGCCTTGAACTTGTAGAGATCCTCCTGCCTCAGCCTATCCATTACAGGTATGTGCTACCTACCATGCCCTGCTTGGAATTCCGTCTTCTGCTTTTACTTCTTCTTTCCTTTTCTCCTTGCCCTTCCCCCTTCTCTTTCTTTTTCTCCTTTTTCCTCCTCCTCCTCTTCCTCTTCTCCTTTCTTCCCCTCTCTCCTCCTGTCTCCTTCCTCCCCCTTCTCCCCTTCCTCCTCCATGCCCTTCTTCCTCTTCTTTTTCTCCTCCTCTTTCTTTCTTTCTTTCTTTCTTTCTCTCTTTTTTTTGGTATCAGGGATTGAACTCGGAACCTTGCGCTTGCACAGCTGACGCCAGAACCACTGAAGCTAAATCCCCGGGCCCCATCCTCCTCTTTCTTCTTCCTCTCCCTCTTCTTCCTTTCCTCCTCTTCCTTTTCTTTCCTCTTCCCCTTTTCCTCATCCTCTTCTTTTTTTCCTCATCTTCTTCTTTTGTGATAATGGGGATTGAACCCAGGGGTACTCTACCACTATGCTACATCACTGGCCCTTTCTACATTTTTAAAATTTTTGAGACAAGGTCTTGCTAAGTTGCCCGGGCTGGCCTCAAACTTGTGATCTTACTGCCTCAGCTTCCTGAGCAGCTGGAATTACAGATGTGTTCCACCATGCCTGGCTTCATTTTCATTCTTAGTATAGTAAATGTCAGTAGAGTAGTCTCAAAATAAGGAAGTAAAAGAAAGCTGGGGATGTAGTTCAGTAGTAGAGCACCCATGGGTTTGATCCCCAGTACTGGAAAAAAACAAACAAAAAGAATGAAAACTAAGAAAGTAAAAGAATGTTTACTTACTGATCCACATAAAATAATAAATTACTATGGGCTGGGGATTTAGCTCAGTGGTTCTACCGTCTACCTCACAAGTCAAGGTTCCAAGTTTGATCCCCGGTACCAAAAAAAAAAAGTCACTATATGTTAACATAAATAACCCATTTTGGCGGAAAAAAAAAAAGAACTGTGCTTTCTTCCCCAAACAGTGATGAGATTGTCATATTTTATAGTTTTACATATCACTTTTATAATATAACCAAGACTTACAGAATGTTTTTGCTAAAAAGCACTAACTCTTCACTTGGGCCTGCAGATATTTGACTGGTAACTAAAAGCTTGGCATCTCTGACTTCATTTTACATCTGCTTCCTTTGCTACCTTAAACATTGGGTCATATTTATGCTCAACTCAAGTATATATGTAAATCATTTAGGGAGCAGAACTGGTAACCCTCCCCTTTCCAGACATCAGGTTAGAGTAACTAAGGGATTTTCAAGATTTGCAGGGGGCCAGGGATTAAGCTTAGTGGCACCACACCTGCTTCTCAAGTGCAAGGTCCTGAGTTCAATCCCCAGAACTGCAAATAAATAAATAAATACATGCATAAATAAATAAATAAATAAATAAGATTTGCAGGGACATCACAAACAATAGATCACCAAGTGCCAGCATTAATAATGTCCTGTTCCAGACCCTTAGGGGGGATCTGGAAGTTTCTAGTCATTGCTCCAAACCCAAAGGAGGACACAGTTGTTGTCCTATCTCCTTTCTGCGTTATTCTTCCTCTGAGTCATTCTCTCCTGTGGTCTCCTTGGATTCCAGCAACAACAGGTCTGATCAATAAACATCTTATGACAAAAATTGAAACTGCCCCTCTCCCAGCAACAGTGATTTCCCTGGTACCAATAAGACTTTGCATGACCAATCCCAGAATAACGATCAACCAGACCATGCTTTAACCAAGACTGCTTAACTACACACACTTCTTAGCCCCTGCTTTTGTTTCTTCCCTATAAAATCCTAAATTCTTGTCAGTACCCCAGAGACGGGACTGAGAATGCCGCTCCCCATTTCATCCCAGTGTGGTCACACAGAGAATAAAATTGCTCTCCTGCACTCACCACCACTTGTCCCCTATTTGCTAAGTTGGGGAGAGTGGCTGAATCTGGTCTGTTGGGACCCCCAAAGTCAGGCCCTACCCTGGCCCAGGACTCTAGGTACAATATGGCTTGGTAGAAGTTACCTGGATTTTCATAACTGCTTCTATAATCAGTTTCAATATGAATATGAAGAAAATCTGGCCCTACAGAGTTGGAAAAGTAAGGAATTTTATCATTGGCAACAAATACATTGAGTTGTTTTCCTTGAAGTGAGAGACTCACTTTGTTCATTTTTGGGAAACAATTTTAATTTTCAGATGATTATGAATACTTTCTTTGATACCACACCAAAACTCGACACATGATAGAGTTCTCTCTCTTTCTCATTTTTTTAGTACTGGGGATTAAACCCTAGGCCTTTGCACTGAGTTATATCCCCAGGCTTTTGGACATAGGGTCTCACTAAATTGCCCAGGCTGGGTTTGAATTTGCAGTCATCCTGCTTCAGCCTTCCAGAGTGCTAAAATTATGGGTGTGCATCACTAGGCCCAGCTACAGTAGTTCCTTAAAGCTCAGCTGAATCTGAAACCGTATCAATGAATTCCTCTTCAATTACATTAAAATCTATTGGTTTGAACTGTGAAGAGATTTTGTAACATCAAGCATTGGTCATTTGGAAAATACAGATCGGCTAAATTATACGGATCTTCCAAATTTTGATGGCATTTTATTTTACAGTTATTTTTAAAAATCACATTCATTATATTAACAATCTCATCAGAGAAGTCTTAAAATATTGGGAAACTTTCAAGTTCATGGTGGCAGATACAAATGTTCCAAAATTCTAATGCTTCACTTGAAAGCTTGAACTTTATCATTGGCAACAAATACTGTCAGTTGCTTCCCTTGAAGTGACAGGCACACTTTGTTCATTTTTGGGAAACTATCTGCCAAACATGAAATCTGAATAGTCAAAGTTTGTCTTTCATTCTTTGAAGTAAAAATGATGCTGCATGAAAAAAGAGTCTGGTTCCACTGGAAGCTCGGAGTGCAGAAGCATTTTTCCTGGAGATCAGCATTGTACCTTGGGATATAGCGGAGGTTCTTTACGTGTACTTCCTATTTTGTGAGACGGAATATTGAAAAATGCACTCAGGGTTGAGATTTAGTAGAAATTAATAATTTTTGCTGTTCTACCAAGGATATTCCTTAAATGAACATGATTTTTTTCAGTGCAGGTTCATCGCAGTGAAGGGCCTAATAACCACAAGGACAGTTTAGTAGCACTGCTTTGATTTTTGCTCAGGGGCAGGCTGTTTGGTCCACAATTGTTTTTGCACAATCAGTGCAAATGTCAACACAATGAAAAAGGCAAATAATATCTTTTTTCTTTATTTGTTTGTTTTTTGGTTTTTTAACACAGGGTCTCACTATGTAGATCAGGCTGGCCTTGAACTCATTATGTAGCCCAGGCTGTCCTCCAACTTGCAGCGATCCTCCTGCCTCAGCCTCCCTAGTGGTGGGATTGCAGGTTTGTGCCACCATTCCCAGCTATCTCACAGTATCATGAAAGTAGTTTTAACCTCATGGACCTTTGAGAGGGTCTTGGGGTTCCCCCAGGGTTCTATGGACCACACTTTCAGAACCACTTCTCTAAAGTAGCATCTGAATTCCTCAGGGTTTGGCCCTAGAGTTTCTTCTCACTCTACTCTCTCCTTAGATAAATCTGTCTCCTGCCTTTGAGCTACCTCTGAGCAAATGATCCACACATTATAATTTCCAAAGCTGAACTCTCCCAGGAGCTACAAACCATGTATCAAGCTGCCAACTCTATTTTGGCACTTAGATATCTCATAGACACAGCAAGGGTAACATATCTGACTTTTCCTGTGGTCTTCCCTCCAGTTATAAGCCAGAATTGTTACCTTCCTGTTCCCCCTCACCCCATATCCAATCAAGTCCCAATAATGTTATCTCCTAAATAGCTCTTTAATCTATTCTCTCCCCCTCCCCCTCTCCCTCTCTCTTCCTCTTCCTCCCTTCCTCCCTCCTCCTCTCTCACCACTACAACAAAGCAACACACCATTTTTTTTTTTGTACTGGGGATTGAACTCAGGACCTTGCATTTGTGAGGCAGGTGGTGGCACCACTCAGCTAAATCCTCGGCAAGCCACACACCATTATATCTTACTGAATTAACTACAGTGGCCCCCTTCAATCTGTTTTCATTTGTGTAGCAACAGCAATCTTTTCAAAGCAGGAATCTAAGCTGGCCGTGGTGGCGTGGTGGCACAGGGAAGAGGATCTCAGAGAGTTCAAGGCCAGCCTGCATTATAAAATGAGACCCTGTCTCAAAAACAAACAAAGATAAAACCAAAACCAAAACCCCTCCCCAAACAACAAATCTAATCATTCAAAAACCTTGTTTAGGGCTGGGGATTTAGCTCAGTGGTTCTGGCACCTGCCTCACAAGTGCAAGCGCAAGGTCCCGAGTTCGATCCCTGGTACCAAAAAACAAAAAAAACAAAAAACCTTATTTAAACCCACAATGGCCTCCCATGCTCTCAAGATGAAGGCCAAGCCCTCAGATGTAGTCCAGCTTCCCAATGTAGGTCAGATTCTTCATTAAATTTTCTGGGGTCATAAGCTTCTCACAAAGCAGGGAAGAACCCTGGAGGATTCCAAGGAGCCCAGCTCCACTTTGTGGCATACAGACACATTTCCTTCTCAAATGGAACCAAAGGGGGGCACTTAGTAGAGAAGAGGAAAGGGACAGGTTGGGGAGGGAAGGGTAAGGGGAATACTGGAGGGGTGTGTATGATCCAAATATGTTAGGGCCAGGAATTTAGCTCAGTGGTTCTGGCGTTTTCCTGGCAAGCACAAGGTCCCGAGTTTGATCCCCGGTACCAAAAAAAAAAAAAAGAATATGTTATATGCACATATGAAAATGTCACAGTGAAACCCATTTCTGTATAATTAATATGCACTAAAAAGAAGAAAGAAGGAAGAAAAAAGACAGAAATTGAAATAGTAGTAGGAGTATGAGTATCAGCAGCAGTAGTAATAGTTTTTTTTTTTTCTGATACTGGGGATGGGGATTGAACTCAGGACCTTGCGCTTGCGAAGCAGGCAGTGGCACCACTGAGCTAAATCCCCAGCCCAAGTAGTTGCTGTTCTAAGACTGGAGGAGGCTAGGGATGTAGCTCAGTAACAGAGTGATTTCCTCATATATGTGAGGTCCTAGGTTTGATCCCCAGCCCCACAAAAGAGAAAAACAAAGCTCTGATAGAATTGTGCCCCTTCTTCATAACACTCAGCTTGGTTTGTACTTAAAAAATTCATTAAGGGTGGGGGATATAGCTCAGTGGCTCCATGCCTGTCTGGCAAGGCCAAGGTCCTGAGTTCAATTCCTGGTACTAGAAAAAAAATTCATTAGTAGGATTGCTTCATTACTGTCTTTCCCTAATAAGACTGTAAGTTCCATGAGAGCAGAGACAGCCACATAGTAGACATTTTACAAATATTTGTTGAGTCAGTGATTGAAAGAGGCCTAGGACAACTCCTCTGAGCATGGATTAATGGCTGAAATAAGTCTTCTGCCCTTGAAGCCCTGGAGTTGAGGGGAAGTCCTATTTTTATTTTTATTGTGTCATAGCATTTCAAAGAAAAATGCTGCCTTGTCCTGGGGATTCCATCAAAGTGTTCTCCTGAGCACGAGGGCACATTCATCTTCCTTTTGACACAAGAGCCCTCTTGCTCCCCATCACTCATGTTGCTGAGGGCTCTTGAAGAGGGTGAGCTAGTGATGCTGGCCCTTTAGGGTTTTGCGAGAGGAGGCCTCATCTTTTCCTCCCACTTAGGCACTTGGCTAGGAGGCCCATTTTGGCAAGAGAAGACAAACACATTAAGAGAAAACAGAGAACATGATATAGCCTTTGCTACTGAAGGGAAGGGAGAGGAAGGGAAACCAACATCTATTAACCACCTACTGGATGCCAGGCACCTTGATTTTTGTTCTCAGATTTGGTCCTTTTCTCTCTCTCATGTAGTCTTTTTTTTGGTACTGGGGATCGAACTTGGGACCTTGCTTTTGCGAGGCAGGTGGAGGCACCACTGAGCTAAATCTCCAGGCCTCTCTCATGTAGTCTTTACAGCAACTCTGTGAGGGAGGAATTATTGTCCCATTTATATAGATAAGAAAATAAAGGCCTTGAGATGTTAAATAGCTTGTCCAAAGCAATGCATTATAGTATGAGACCTATTTACCTACCCACCTCAAAGCCCCACCTAAGGAACTCTGTAATGGTCCGAACTTTGCAGCAGGCCATATTATAATGCCATAGAACACCATCCCATTCCCCTCCCTTTTTTTGGTGTTTTTTTGAGAGGTTTCTCTGTGTAGTTCAGGGCATCCTTGAACTCACTATGTAATCCAGGCTGGCTGGCTTTGAACTCACAGATCCTCCTGCCTCAGCCTCCTGAGTGCTAGAATCACAGGTGTGTGCCACCATACCCAGCTCCCATCTCAATTTTTTGGGGGGCGCTGGGGTATTGGGGATCAAACTCAGGACCTTGTGCTTGCAAGGCAGGCGGGGTGCCACTGAGCTAAATCCCTAGCCCTCCCATCCCAATTTTTTAAACTACCACTTACCTATCCCTACTTCCTTCTGCTTTAGACCAGTGGGAAGTTTTTGTGTTTGTTTGTTTGTTTGTTTGTTTGTTTTGAGACAGGGTCTGGTTTGGAGTTCAGGCTGGCCTTGAACTCATTATGTTGCTCAGGATGGTCTAACTTGTGGTGATCCTCCTGCCTCAGCCTCCTGAATGCTGGAATTGCAGGCCTGCATCGCCACACCCGGCTTCAGTGGGAGGTTCTGACCGAAGGCCTGGCAGTCCATGATTGGCCAGTCACTTCTAATTTATGGCTTGACCCAATAGAATTCCTTTTCTTAGAAAGCTAAATCTAAAACTAAGAGTTTCCCAGCAGGGAGGAGGGGCTGGAAGAGAAGCAGACCCACCCAGTGTGGCTGAATCACCTTAAAGGCAGGCAGAGCCTGAGGTGGAAGAGTCATGGCTTCCAGTCACTGCAGAGTCCTTTTTTGTTTGTTTTTGGAGAGAGGGTCTTATTATATACTTCAGACTGGCCTCAAACCCATAGTGATCCTCCTGCCTCAGCCTCCCCAGTGCTGAGATTACAAGTGTACACTACCATGCTCTGCTAACTGAGGAGTCTTGAATCCAAATTCCTCCCTAGTTTTGCACCTGCCTCTGGAGCTTCCTGTGGCTCCTCATACACTCGCTACTCTCCTTCTGTGCTTGAACTAACTTGAAGGGTCTCCTTCCTGTAAGAGTCAGGCTTCAGTGGTTATACAGCGACGCAGTTGGAATTCAATTCCAAGCCTGTTTGATTGCGGTAGCTCATACTCCTTTCATTATTCCATGCCACAGAGAGTGAGTGAGTCCCTGAGCAGTGTCCAGGGTGCAGTGTCCTGGGAATGGACACAGCCAGCTTCGTAGAGAGGCACAGTGGAGACAGGTTGTGTGAGGAATCCTGTCCTCTGGGCTGTTGCGAGGTCACAGGACCAACCGTGCTTGGCCTTGCTTTGGGATGTAGAACCCCACACCAAGCAGAAGCCCTCCCCCAACTCATGTGTGAAGTCCCCCATCATCAGTGACCATCACTCAGGGCTCCCATTTCCATAGTGGCCCTCACCTTGGGCTGCTCAAGGTAGGAAACTGCAAAGGGTTTGGAATCAGGCAGACAGGCTCAAAGCCTCCTCCTGTCTGTCTTTGATGAAAGGAAGCACTACTTTCCCTGTCTGCTCCTCAGTTCTCTTGTCTATAAAATGGGAATACTTCCTACCCCACAATAAGATTTGCAAGGGCTAGATAGGAAAAACCCTATGTGTGGTGTGGCAGTGGTGGGGGTGGGGGGGAGGTCAGCATTTAATGGCTACAGAGTTCCAGTGGGGAAGATGAAAACGTTCTGGAGATGTGTGGTGACAGTACGACAGTATGACTTCACTCACCACCACAGACCTGTTCACTTAAACATGACTGAAATGAGCGGGGCATGGTGATGCATGTTTGTAATCTCAGAAACCTGGGAAGCTGAGACAGGAGAATCGTGCACTTGAGGGCAGCCTGGGCAACTTGCAAGACCTTGTCTCAAAACAATTTTTTTATGTTTTATATATATATTTTACAAGAATGTCAACAACCAAAAGACTGTATACAGGGCCTCCTGTGTAGCAGGTGACTGAATGCTGGTTGCCCATCTTTGTTCCCTGTAGCAGAAATGAGGGCCAGGGAAGTCTTGGTGCCCTTTACCCAAGGCAAGCTTCAGCCCTCTTCTCTAAGACCCTGAGGATAGAACCCACCACAAGCCCCTGCCCCAGAAGCTGGAGGCCCTCTGGAGCAAGCAAATGACCTGGCAGATAAGACACTCCTGTGACCTGAGTGGTTTTTTTTTTGGTACCAGAGATCAGAGATCAAACTCGGGTCCTTGCACTTGCGCAACACGCGGCGAAAACACTGAGCTAAATCCCCGGCCCTTGCCTGAGTGTTTTAAAGCAAGAGGCCAGAATTTAAGACTGCTAGGACAGAGGAGTTGAGCCTAAGACTTGACCAGGCCCAGCACAATGATGTGAGGCTCCAGCACTGGCTGCTGAGTCTGCCTGCCTTTCCTTAGACAGGGGCCCCAGGCTGGCTCCTTACTGGGGAAGAGTGGGTAACTGAGGGATTGCGCTGCATCTCTGCTGGGGATTCCACAGCTCCTCCAGGAGGGCTCCTTTCTTCCCAGGCCTCAATTTTCTCCCTTCCTTCCTTCCTTCCTTCCTTCCTTCCTTCCTTCCTTCCTCCCTCTCTCTCTCTCTTTCTTTCTTTCTTCTGCTATTCTGGGGATTGAACCCAGGGCCTGAGCATGGTTGGCAAATGCTGTACCACTGAGGCACATCTCCAGTCCTTTTTATTTTATATATATATATATATATTTTTTTTTTT